>JASMMZ010000008.1:5826786-6389470 GCA_038502455.1 Anisogramma anomala | reverse complement strand
GTGCCTGCCGAGAGGCTGTGTCCAACCGATTTCCTTTGTTATCTGCTGCGGGGCCGCCGCTGGTGCGCCCTGCAGATGTTGGGTCATAACAAGTAATAAAGGTAACTTTATCCAACTACCTTTTTTATGTGAGGTTTAAAATGCCGTTTTGAAAGGTAATTGTAATACCATTAAAATCGATTATGTTATTTTCGGTTAAAAACGTTTTAGATTTAGATTTTAAACCGGTCTTTAAAAATAAACTTAAATATAAAATCAAAAAATTATATAATGTTAAGGTATCGTTTATTTACATACTCTTTAATATAAAGCCCTTTAAACAGGCTGTTAATATTAAAAGGTACGGGTCGAAAATAAAGCTGGTTATTTCAAGCCGTTTCTTATAGTACCTTTAATAGGTGTTGTACTAGTAAATACCAACTTTGGCTAAACTGTGAGGTGGTTTTAAAATACGTAAAATCGTCTTAAATAGGTAATATTACTTAAGGTTTTTAAATATGTCGGCGTAAATCTATCGTTTTAACCATTCCTCGAATTAGGTGTAGGGTTATATTATATTTCGAAATTTTACATACAGGTTATATAGATTGTTAAGGGAGGCCGTAAATATAAAAATCAGGTAATGATTCACTTATTATAATTTAAGTAATTTAATTATAATATCATTTTTACCTTCGTTATCATAACCTTTTATAACTAAACGGGTCTTTTTATAAGGATTTTTGGATTTATCCTTTATTTTGTTAGTTAGGTGGGTTGCGAAGATTTTATCAATAGCATCAACGATTAGGTCAAAACGTTCAAAATGAAATACGTTTTAATAGATAAAGGTTAAGATTTCCGTTTGAGTAAATTATACAAATAGGGTACCTAAGATGGTAATAGTGCCTTTATAGAGAAGCTTTAGGCTAAACTCATAGTTTGTTATTTCCTTTTATGTAATAAAAGAGTTTATAATAAAGTTTTTAAGGCGTTTTTTTGTTTTTAAAACCGAAAAGACGTTTTCAATGTCGAGATTTTGGTGGGTTTAGTATTAATAAGCCGATTTAGTTTAGTGTAGTCGGGTTAAATTCGCGTTTTAGGAGTAAAGTTCAAGTTAAAGTCGGTTTAAACTCGTCCTTTTAAGTAATATTCTGTAAACGGGTTTACTCGTTTTAAGCGTTCAGGCCGTTTTTTTTACCTTTTTTTGTATTTCCGTACCATCATTTAGTGAAACAAACTCGTTTCTTTTAGTAAGTTAACGAGTATATTATAACCCATAAATCTGTTAAGCTTTTAAATTCCAGTTCATTCATCCTTTGTTTTTTAAATGAAAACTTTTAATTATAGTAATATATCTGGTACGCCAGTCTAACGTATACTATTCCTCATATCTAACGTCACGAATACATTTTTTTTACTCGTAATAAGCGTAGGGCTGTTATAATCTTGGCAATAACGTTAGCCTTTTATACTATGAATAGTAATGAGGTAAAGTCTATGTAAATCCTCGGGTAAATACTAAAGACAAAAAGTGTAGAGATAAACCAACTTAGGCCAAAAGTGTTGTTAACGGCGTTAACTGTTATTTAAATGATATATTCTTTAGAATTAACACTTTTTAGGTTTTTTTACTAATACTATATACGTTTTTTCAATGGTTTATAGTATCGTTTATATTTCATAATATCTTATAAGGCTTTTACTGGGACTTGTTTCTATTCGTTACCGGTTATCCGAGTTTTCGTACGCCGTTAGGTAGAATGAAAAGTCGTATCGACATCGTACTCAGTCCAATTTAAAAGCCGGAGGTAAACGTTCAATGAATAATTAATGAAAGTATTTTAATAATTTAAAATAAAAGCGTTTTATGTAAACTTAACGACCTAAAATAATATAGCCGTATCGATGATATGAAGGAGCAGTTAGCTGTCTAGGTATATAATATCAATAATAATTTTGTAATTAGAGTTTATATTGTTTTAAGGGCGGAATTTAAACCATCATAGGGCCTATAAATAGAATTAATTCTTATGGCAAAACTTTTTAATAACTTTGAATACGTTCTTTCCTATATCTATATGGCTCGTGATGTAAAACAAATGTAGAAGGCGTTTTATAATTAGGTATCCAAATCGTCGATATAAAGTTTGTGATTTTGGTTGAATTAAGCAAGTAACATTAATTATACATATTTTCGGGAAAAACTATAAGTCATTAAACTTAAGTTAAAGTGGTACAGATATTGTATTGAAGGCACGAATAAACTAATAAGTCGTATTCTAGATCTTCATTTCGAACTTATTTATATTAATTAATAAAAGTAAAAATAATATTTTAAAATCTATTATGTAAAATTTGATCGGTCCAAAACGCGTATTTATAACGACCGTTTCGAGAAACGTCTCCTTACTCTTATTAAACAAAACCTTTCGGTGTTTTCCTATCTGATTAAGCCGAAACTTTGGAAATTTTGTTATAAATACGTCGAATTATCGTTTTTCGGCCGTCAAAATCTCGGCTACTCTAATATTAGGCATAATACCTTGAAATATGGTTTCGTATTTGTTAAAGAAGGTGAATTATAACGCTACATTAACGCCAAGCTCTTTAAGCTTGTAATATACAAAAAGAAGGCATCCTATAGGCTATTAAAGATACTTTAAACGGTTTTATCGTCGCAGGTTAATAAGTAAATATTGTCTTATTTAAAGTCGTTTTCTTTCAATATATTTTCGTAGAGGTATACTTTGAGTCCGTTATTCATACCTTCGTATTCGGCTACTTATGTAGCAAAATTGGCTTTCATCTAATTTTTGAAATTACATTCGGCCTAAATTATAGTTTAATCAGAATTTATTTGTAAACGAAATAGTTTTTAAATTAGAAACCAATTTTATCGCATATAATACATCGCTTTTACCAACCTATAGGGCGTCGTATATTTTTTCACAAGTATTATTATGGTTTTGGTCCAATCCTTCTATTTTCGAACAATTGTTTTTATCTTTTACTACTAGGGTTTTCTCTTTAATACCTATACTTTGAACGTTCGTTTTATTTCGGATAAACCTGAAATTTCCGGTTTAAAAGGTATAAATTCGAAATCCGGGTTTTTATGGCAGGATTTTATTACTATTTAAATAAATAATTTGTTGCCTTTATATTACGGTCCGAAGGTTACTTGATATTTCCGAAACTTTGATAACAGAGAGGTAAGGATTTTCTAAGGGTTTTTATCGACATTTTCCTATTAGTTTTTCATAAATTCCCATGTTATTTCAATTTGATCTTTATCGTATAACTCATAATCATTTTCGGTGTTAAAATGGGATTTAAGGCGATTTTAATACTTTGCGAATATATTAATTAATATAAGGTGATATATATACTACTTTTTAGCTTACTCGAAAAGTATATCAGGTAAAATAGCGTAAAATTATAATAATTTAATATTCAGTCTTTTAAATATATTAGATATAACGCGTATTTTATTATCTCATACATCGTATGGATCGTCGTTATAGTTGTTATCTTTATCTTACAACCTGATAAAGTTGGTTAACTTCGTAGGGTCCCTTTTATTCGTAGGGAAGCGATATGGTAAAAGGTCGCGGTAAGGGTCGTAATTAAAAGGAATAAGTCCATATGGTATTTATTGGCGTTTTGCGTTGCTTATTATTTCCTAGGTCGGGTTGTTTTTTATGTTTCGTTTGATTATCGATTCCTAAGGCAGGTTATTCTCCCTGTTTCAGTTGACTCCGTTATAGCCGGTCGGGTTATTCTCTACGTTTGGGAAGTGGTTTGGTATTCGGGTTTGTGTTACGGTGTAAGCCGGTGTGAGGGTATATTGTAATTGTATAGTAGATAGAAATTGTAGGCGTTTTTCTTCCTCATAATTCCCACTTTTGGCCTGGGGTATAAGATTATACCGTTTTATGTGTAATCCCCCTCTTTTCAACAACAGTCTCTTTAATTCCGTAAGATAATACCATTTCACAAAGTCTGTAAAATACAAATCTTTATCCTCCCAATCTAGTACGTCGATAAGTTATGTTATTTCGAATAAAATCTTTATAAGGCACCCATTTCTACCTTTTAAGGTATTAATTCCTCTGGTTTGTAATTTGATTCATAAGGCTTTAGTAATGGTAAAGTAAACCGTTTACCACATTTCCTCCATCCAAACCGAAAAATTATCATGGAAATCGTCCAATAAGTCATGTCCTTAGATTTATCCTTCCTAATAACGGTATATGGCAGCCAAGATATATATATTTACAATATAAGGCTTTAGTTTCTTAACTAGTAAATCGATAGTGTTATCTCAAAGGCTTAGGTCGATTTCCTACATTATAGCTTCTCTGATTTCTATATATTTAACCAGGATATCAAAGGAAACGTTTATTTCCTCCAGTATTATTGGATTTGAAGCCAGAATTGCAATTATTTTAAGGCGTTCATGCGATATACTAAAGTGTAATAATCTCGTAATATATCTGGATGTATCCAAAGCTTAGGGTACTTTAGCGAATATAAAGCTAATAAAGTAATCAAAAAGGTTGGAATAGTATTTACTAATGTTTATTAGCACAAATAAATTTCAAACGATACGCAAATAAAACTTAATTACTAACTTGTTAAATCTCTCGGATTAGTTTTATTAAAGTTAGTAATACCACACTAATTAAACGGCTAGAAAAACGAAAAATGTTATAGGTATTAACTTTAAGAAATATAGGTCGAACGTAAGAAAATTTAAAACAAATAATATAGATATAGAAAATTAGGTAAGTTAAAGGAAATATCGAGTAGTTATATATTTCGGAGTACGGTGGTCTATCCGTATTAACGTGTTAAAGCAAAACTTGGTAAAGGAAATCAGTTAGTTACTTGGCATATAATCGATCTTAATAGGGCGGTTGGGTTATTTATTTATATTTAACCGAACGTGGCTTTTGTGAAGTAAATAGTTCGTAAAAAAATCAGATAGGTCCCAACGAAGGGTTCTAAAACTTGGTGGTTTTGTCTTACGTAGCTTAATACGTGATAAAACGCTTTCCAAAAAGTGTCCGGGTACGTTAAAGCGCTAAATAAGGGTTAATGGTGGCGTAAAGAAGCTTTTAGCAGATGAAACGCCAAATAAGGGTTAATAATATCGTGTTAAAGTTTTCCTTTTTTAAGTTACTTAGTTTTTAAAGTCTTTATATACGTCGGCGTATAATTTTTGTAAAAACGAAGTGTTGGAGTACAAACAGTTCAAACCGTTAGAACATTCCGCTATAAGTATTCAACGTGTTTCTATCTCTTCTTTCCTAAGCTGTCTATAGTTGATCAAATCGGCTATTAATTAGTATCGGTAAGGTTTTCAGCCTATAATATTCACGAAAACATAAAGTTTTCGAAAAGGAATCAGAATAATTGGTAATTATAATATGAAGTAAGATAATATATTAAAAAGAAGCATTTAGAAGTGTATGCCACAGGTAGGAGATTATAAGTCCTCCATCTAAAGCGTATCACTTTAGAATACTCCTTCTAAACCGCTCCACGCATTGCTGTTCGGTTTGGTATATCCATTTCAGATCGATTCATATATAATGCACTTTACGTCTTGCAAGAGTGCAACCTGCAACGTGACACATTATCGTGTATTCTGCAGGAGTACACCTTACAATATAGTACACTGCCGCTAGGCCTATATATACTATTTAAAAGGGTATATAGTAATATTTACATAGGAAATATTTTTTCCCCTTATATACTTCATACCTAAAACCCAGTAGTAACAGTGTTGTTGTAGTTATAAAGGTCCAAATTAGTAGGTTTTGTAATGATAGTATTGTTTTAGTATTAATTATAAAAGGTTTATGTTAGCAGTTTCTGAAGTGATAATATGGTTGTAAAGGTTCGAATTTACAAGTTTGGTTGGAATTAATAAGGTTTAGCCGCGGAAATAATTGTAGTTCGGTTAGAAATAATAATGTTTGACTATAGTGGCAATTATAATTCGGGTAGGATTAGTAAGGTCAAGCTATAGTGGTGATTATAATTCGGGCCTAGTTGGTATAGCCATTTAGGGGCAGTATAATTAGTGATAACGCTTTTTATAGTTTTGAACAGGGGTAATTACGTAGAGGTGATTGCGTAATCACGTATTAGGTTAGTATAAAAAGATGTATTGCCATCTTTCTAAGCAAAACTTCTTTTTCTTTTTCCTCTAAAGGCGCGCAGATCCAGCCAATGCAAGTCCCTACCCCAATTCAACCTCTCTCCTTTGAATAGATGCCGCGTAAAAACAGGACAGCAAGGTGCCATTTGTGGTGAGAGCGTCGGCGCACCGCAGCCGCCGCCGCCACCACCACCTCGCCCCTTTTCGTCGCCGCAGCTACAATACCCCCCTCTTTTTACTCTCCCTTCCCCTTTCCTAGCTTTGAAAGGGAGGAGTGGGGGGCTTTTAAAATTATAAACCTTACCCTTTTTTTACAGATAAAAACCTTATTACCCGTAAAACTTCATTTACGCCATAAAAGTAATTTGGCGTAATTTAATTAAGCTTCGTATATTTTGAATGTATTTATTCGTATACCCTTCATCTTTTTTTTTTTAGATAAGAAATATTAGGCAGATCTATTTTGCCGCTTTAAATTTCGTATCGTCAAAATATATCGCGAGGTCTTTTTAACGCGCAAAGCGTTAAAACGACGTATCTAGGTCCGTAATTACAAATCGTTAATAAATATACCTTATGTGTCGTATATTGCATTCGCGATTGCGGGTAAATCCGTTAAAGATTACTATAAAAACGGGGGTCGTTTAACCCGTTACTACAGTTACAAACGGATTAATAGCACGTACGCCCCCGTTTCGGTAGTTTTAAGGCTGTAAGCCGAAGCTATATTACGTATCCGCCGGTATTTTAGTAAGTTTAAACCGAACTTTGAAATTTCATTTTAATAAAAATATACTGTTTGGGGCGTTTCGAAAAACAATCGCGGTTATAAATAACCAAAATGAATCGATGTTAATTTAAAATTTGTCATAGACTTAGGCCGTTGGTCATTGAGCTTATAGGTTACGTGACTGTGTATATAACGGGATGAGCCTGGGCTCAGCTCGGGCGCGGACCGAGTATAGGCCGGATACGGCCCGTGTACGGATAGGGTACGGCCCGTATACGGCACGTATAAAGGCAGGTGACGGGCTGGGTATTAGCTTTACCTAAGGGCCCTATAAGTTAGACTACGGTAACATTTTTTGGTTCTCTTCCGTACCTTAATAGTAAATCCTATTTGGTACCTATTTAATTTATTATCGTAGGTCAGATTATTATATAATATTAAGGTTAATTTTTATTTTTTAGAATAAATATTATTCATAATAAACGAATAGATGATAAACGTGAATAATTTGATGTTATACTTGAGCGTTATTGGGGAGGATAGGTTCTCGGCGAATACCTAGTTCTTTACCCTTAAGAATATATTGCTGGCCCTTTTAAAGCCGATTTAAGCCGATATATCTTATTTATAAATTACCGTGGGTTATATAGAATCATTTATTCCATAATTGTAATAAATGGATTAATAGAATTTATTTATTAACTTTACGTCCGACTTTATTTAGCGTGTGGTAAAGATTTAATAATTCGAAAACTAGTTAGCCTCGATTCACGTTGGGTTTTCACCGGTTTAGGGAAGACGAAGACGACATAACTAACCGTAATTTGACGGATTTGCTTTTATGTAAGTGGCGACGCATTAAACGATCGAATTTATATTAAAAACGGATAAAATATAAATCGGCAAAGGTCGGTATACGTTTTTTGACGTATAGGGATAATATACGGCGATGGTAAAATAGACGGTTACGGCTTATTTCAAAATAGGAGGATAAGAAGGTAGGTATAATATAGGGAAGGTTTTCGATTAAATCGAGGCGGTTTTCGGCGACCTTTATGATACAGATAAAGTATTAATAAAATTCGAAAACTTGGTTATAAATGATAACGACTTATAAGAACTATTTAAAATTAGATTTAAGATACTTTTAATTTATGTAGGCGGCTTAAATTAGCTTTCGGCCGTAAAATGTAACTATTTATTCTTTCGTATATTGCTATGGATTCGTGATAAGTTTATTACGACAGGTGTTAGCCGGGTAAATTATGTCGTAACCCTGGAAAAATACTGTAAACTCGCCGACATATTAAATTCTTTCAATTTAAAGTGACTTTTTAGCCATTAGTTAGCGAAACCCGTTTAAAATTAACTGTCGGATGGTAATACGGTTATAACGGAAGTTTACACCTTTTAAACGCCTTCGTTAAAAGGCTGCGGTAATCGCGGCCAATACTTTTAATACCGCGGTTAATTATCTTAATAAACCCGTTCAATATATATTTAAAACCAGAAACGTAGAGCGACGTAAACGATAATAAAGAAACGTTAAGTTAAGTTTATTTCGCGGAGTTATATACATTATAGTTTACTAAATTATTTCTAATGTAATGATAGCCTTCGTCCGGTATTTCCTTTTATGTAAGTGTATATGGCCTAAATTAAAAAGTTAAAGGAAAGTTTCCTCTTAACAGCGACGGGGAAAACCTAAGTCTTAAATATAATTTCGTTTAAAAGTCTTACATCTTTCATGACGTCGTTGTAAAATCGAATAAAAAGGAGTTTAATTTAATTAAAATACGTATAAATAAGGAACTATTCTTTATCCTTATGTTTTTTAACAATACCTAGTTTTTAAATGTTTAGGTTGATATTAGGTATAATTATTATTATAGTATAAACAAGGTTTTAGTATAACTGTTAAGTTTAAAGTAAATCCGGTTATTATATTCGCGAAATTTTAAAACGATATTAGGGTTACGTTAAAATGGGTCTATTACCTAAATTACTAAGTTTCGTATGAATATGAACAAATAGTCAAACCCAATATTAATATATATGAATCCCGAAAGAACGCGGGATATAATTTTTAGAAAACTTTAGATACGATATTAATAGGTGATTTTAGATGCGAGCGGTAACAGTTTAGTAATTTAAGGTCAAAAAGGCTTGGTTGTCGATGTAATATCGATATGTTTTAGGATAGAAGATATATAATGCGTAATAGGTTCGGTTTTCCTTAGGTTAGCGTAATGTTTGTATTGAAAGGTATAATATATAGAGGACTCGTTTCGGATAATTTGTATTATAAGCTTTGACGAGATAACGTAGATTTTCCAAGTAACGACGACGATTAAGGTTAAGGAAAAAAAGTATTAGTCGCGTCTTTTACCGTAAATAACGGTATTTCGCAATATTTTTGATAAAGATAAAGTTATGGCCTTATCTTTATATAAAGGGAAATTCGATTGCTATATTTAAATTAAACTAAATATAGATAAATTTTGATTAAAACGACCTTAGGAACTGTTGTATTCGATATTACGAAATTAGTTTTTTAAGTTTCAAAGATAAATTAAGAAGATGGTAAATGAAGGTTAGGTTCGGACGAGTTTCTTATCGGCGGCAGCGCCGGTATTGTTAATTCGTAAATCGGGGGGGAGGGGGAGGTAAGGGTTCTATATCGATTATCGGGTATTAAATAAAATTATAAAGTAAATCCATTTTTTCCTCTTTAATTAAAGAGACCCTACGTACGTCATCGAAATCGATATAAATTATAAAGTTGGAATGGTATTTTACCGTATTCGAATAGTATTTAAGTAAAAGAAATTAACAGCGTTATATACGCGATTCGGGTTATTTAAATAGCTGGTTACCCTTTTTGGGTTGGCGAAACCTCCGGCGACGTTTTAACGATATATTAATTATATAATAGCGGATATTTTAAATAACTTTGTTATTATGTATTTAAACAACCTCCTGGTCTCTTTTCAAGGTATTGAATAGGATTATATAGCGAAAGTTCGCGTAGTTTTAAAACGTGTTCGTGATACGGAATTTAATTCAAATTTAAAAAAGTATGATTTCGTAATTTAAAAAGTAAAATACCTGGGTTTTATTTTAACGATGGAAATAGGTATACGGGCTGACCCCAAAAAAGTTCGGGTAATCCGCGAGTAAAATTTACCACGTACTGTTCGAAAGGTTCGAAGTTTTTTAGATTTTACTAACTTTTATCGCGATTTTATTAATAATTTCTCAAAATTAGCGGATTATCTCGTTCTCCTAACGAAATAAGATATTTGCTTAACTTAAGCGAAGCGAGAAAAATAGATATTTTAAGCCTTAAAATATACCTTTATCACGGCCCCAATTTTTGTATATCAACATTTAAATCGATTAATAATAATGGATACTGATTATTAGGAAACGGCGTTGAAAGGGTATTTGTCGTTATGGGATAAAGATAGTATTTTAAAGTTAATAACTTACTATTTCGTACGATTAACGGATACGAAACGTAATTATACTATTTATAATAAGGAATTCTTTACGGGAGTATTCTATTTAAAAGCGTTTTTTTTAAGTTACGTAATATCTGTATACTGTTTACAATTTTAACAGATTATAAAGGATTAAAATATTTTTATTTATCACGATTAATTTTGGAATACAAAGTTCAATAGATAGAGGTCTTTTTTCTTTTTTAATATCACTTATGGTATAAACCCATAACTTAGGGCGCCCGGCCGAATACGTTAACTCGTAAATTATAAAATGAACCCGAGGTTAAAAAACCGTCGCGCGCGGGTTTTTTAACTTATTTTCATTATTATATTGACTGTATTATTAATAATATTATATATTAAAAGAATATAGATTACGGTGGGTTAGGTAAATGAGTTTAATAAGACGGAGGCTTAGTTGTTAAATTACGATGAAATATATTTGAAAAGGGGGTCAGGGGTTTTCGAGGGGCTGTTAAGAGAGGTACCGCCTCGGATCTAGCCGGCTCCCAGGTCGTTATCGGGGATAATATTAAAGGATTCTAGTGCAGCGGCGCCGACGGTACCGCCACGGGACCAACCCGCGTTAAACCTACCGTTATCGTTAACGTCGAATGGTTTCCTTATTTTCGGATCGAGTACGTTAGTGGAATTGTAAAATCAAGGAATAACGAATAACCCATTATATAAAGTCCGCCTTTTAGCGGTTTCTGAGGACGTTGGGCGATTTTTACTTAAAATAAGATAATTAGTAAAAATTATAAATTATGGGATTAATTCGAGAACCGTATTAGGTTACCATAATAGCTTATAATTACCGAATTAAAAACCATTAATAACAAAGATATGATAATAAACCTATAATTTGTTTATCATAGGTTATTCGGGTAAAAACTTTTTTTTTCGCGTTTATTAACGAAATTACTATTGAAAAAGGGATAGTCGTAAATATTCGACGTTTATATCGAATATATACGTAATATAATAAAACGAAACATCATCTTACTTTGCGGTAAGACTTATTTTAACCTTTCTCTATTTCTATCCGGTATTAGGCATATATTTAGATCGACTTTATAATCGACTTACTAGCTATTTATGGTAGCCTTCAATATTAATTAGTTATTATAAATCGCCCTTTTAAGTTTATCTAGTTGAAGATTATGTGGTTTATAATTGCGGATATATATGCGGAGCGCTTTTGGAATATATAGTGGAGATTGTATGAGGTCTTACTTTTATTATTAGTAATTACAGTTTAGATTTGGTAGGCGTATTTTAAACAATATTTTATTTCTTAATAAAAATCAAACGACTTTTATTTACGGCGTATTACCTATAAATAGATAGCGGTATTAAAAGGGTAAATTAAAAGGTTTAAAAGTATTTAACTATAGTAATTAACTTTTCGTAGTACGATTAAGCTTTATATTTACCCGTTTATTAATTTACATTAAATAACCGAAAGTCGACGATTACCGGGTTTAACGTAAACTGTTTAGTAAATAAACACGAAATATTACTTATTTCAAGGGTAAATAAAGATACGAAGTCGTTAACTAATTTAACGGGGCAAGTTATTACGTTTTTGGTTTATTTACATAAGGGGACGAAATTAGCTTAGGCGGTAATAGCTTATATTTAATAACGAATAAAATCGGCCGCAAATTGTAAATAAAATCCGGAGAAACGATATAAGGTAAGAGATGAGGTTTAATTAAACGTTTATAATATTAAAATTCATCTTCCGAGTAAAAACTTAATTATATTTATAACTAATATCGGGTAATTCGTATTTCGAACCTATTAAATACCGTATTAGATATCCTGAGTAAATATCCGGTATTTTATATAAAATTAATTGAACGTACGGCTTCGGACCCCTTTCATTTATAGGTTTTATCCGATATTCACACTTGATCAATTTTGGTAACGAATAATATAAGAAAATGTAAATACAAAGAATTTAAATTATAAAATATCCTCGCGATAAAGATGGGAAGAGGCGGGGTTCGTTATATGTTAATTAAGTAAAATAGTTATAATAAGCCGAAAGAGTAATTGTTGGAAAATTATTAAATATATTATAATCCTAACTAAATTCGAAGCGAAATAGGAAGATATTTATATTTACGATAGTCCGGTATTTCGACAAAGACGTTAAGTTTATACTAAACGATAAACGTGAGGCGAACCACCTATATATTCGAAATAATATTTTACTAATGAATGAAAACGAGAATTAATAATCAAACTAAGTTATAATATATTAAGTAGAGCCAAATAAATATTACTCGATTATCTCGAATAATATCCGATTGTAAGGCAACTTTTACTATATTTCAACGAAGGTTTACCGATTTATTATTATTATCCTTATCCGGGTCTAACGAATACCGGAGTTATTAACTTTAAGGGTCTTATTACGACTAGCTTCGAACGTTAGACGATAATAGGGGAGGGGGACGATAAGAGATATAGCGAAAACCGGTAGGCGTTGAAAAGGGGGATTAGTAAAAGGCGAGCCGTATACGAGGCAACATTAAGGAGGGCGGATAGTACGAAAAGGTGCGGGCATTAGAAGGGGAAGATAGAGAATAATACGAATAAGGACGGACGTTAATAGAGGTCGACGATAAAGTATAAAGTTAAAAGAGATGGGCGTTAAATAAGGCCTATAATAACGATTAACGAAAAGTAAAGCGAAGGGTCAGGCGGAGGAAATAATCTTTTAGATGGGCTACTAAAATTATAACACGTTAGTTTAGGCTTAGATAACGCGATAGGCTCGAATATAATCTTACGCCCGCTCGCAGTCGATCCAATTAACTCGTTTTTATAAAAGGTTAGTAAATAAAATACGGAAGAAATCAGAAATTGTATGATTAAGCTTTAAACTTCGTTTGTAATATTTTATAAACCGTAACCTATATTAGTTATAAAAGATATAGCCTAAGTGGTTATATTATTTTGGATTTTCAAATTCAAATTATGGGAGGCTATTCGGTAATAATTAAATAGGGCCGGGGCGAAAATATTACGCGGTGAAGTTGGGTTAACCGAAAGCGTTTTATCTCGATAAATAAAGGATATAATGAAAGGCGACGAAGGGATTCGGGGTAAGTACGGACCCGAAAGGAAAAAGCGACGTAAATTTATAATTAAAAAAGTAACGATTTATACAGCCAGCATAGTAAAAATTCCCTACGCCCGAACGATATTACGAAGCAAAGTAAATTAATTAACTACGTTAAAAAAGATGGGAGTAACAATAGGTTAATAACCCGTGATATCCCTTTAACGCTTACGTATAAGGAATGAAATATAATTCCTATCTTTTATCGTAATAACTAATTAACGTAAAAAACCATATAAACTAGGTAAAATCGTAAATAAACTTATTTTTTAAATATACTATAAAAAATTAATTAATAGTCGGCATTTTTTCAGGCATTTTTATAAGTTTACTTCATTATAAACCTTTGGATATACACGATATACTTATATACGATAAACTCGAACGTAAAATAGGGAAACATTAAAGTTTTAAAAACGGTTAATATACGATATATAAACCATCTTAATTTATAATAAAAAAGCTTATTTTTATCCTTATTATTTCCGAAGATAATAAGATTTCCTATAACGCGAAGGGGTTATAATAGGTAATTAGTAATAAGGTATTAGTATATTATAAGGTAGTATACCTTACAAGGAAGCTCGTCGCCCATTTCAGGATCGCCGGCGATAGCATAACCGAGGTTAAAACCTTTAAATACGTCGGCTATAATAATAAATTAGGTAAAAAAATTGAAATATATAGGTTCAGGTAACTAGTTTACTTATAAAAAAAGAAGTAGAAAAAGGTAAAACTAGGTAGTTGGTAAAAGGGGGGGAGGCGATAATATAAAAAGAAAAAGGAAAAAGATTTAAAGGTTACGTAAGAGCGTTTATATTAATAAAAACTAACTGGGTGGATTCGGTAAATGATACGTATTATATAGGGCGCGTTACTCGATATTAGAAATAAAAACGTAACTTTACACAATAAGTTGATAAATGCTTTATACGGCGCTGACGGTAAAAAAAATACTTTATACGACGCGTTACGATATGTTAATAGGTACGTTATACGACGCTGATGGTAAAATGAATACCTTACTTAAAGCGTTAACGGGTGCGTTATATGGCGTCGATGGTAAAAATGAGGCCTTATATAGCGCGTTAACGAATACGTTATATGGTACCAACAATATAAGGTAAACCGGCCAAAAACGTTATACGATATATTAAACGTAGTATTAACGGCTTGCGCTCAATCCGCGTACTGAACGAGTATGGCCCGCGTCTAACATTTATACAAAAGGGGGCATATTATAAACTTAGGTCGTTGGCCATTAAGCTTATAGGTTACGTAACTATACACGTAATGGGATAAACCTGGGCCTGACCCGGGCTTAAACCGGGTACAAACCGGACACGACCCGTGCATGGATAAGGCATGGACCATATACGGCACGTGTAAGGGCATATAACGGGCTGGGAATTGGCCCTACCTAAAGGCCCTACACGTTGGGCCACGTTAGCCTCTTCTAGTCTTCCTCCGCACCTTAATAGTAAATCCCATTTGGCACCTACTTTGCTTACCATCGTAGGTCAGACCATAACATAATTAAAGTTAACCGGCGATTTAGGAAAACGGTAACCACTATCGTCGTTTAAAAACAGGGCTTACGTATATATTACGTAGGTAAGTTTAACAACGTTGACGTACGTCGCCGTAAAAAGTGTATTTCCATCTTTACGCCTTTACTTAAGGGTATAGCAAATAAGTCGTAGAGCTATATCCTTGTTAGTGTTTATAACGCCGATAACGGTAATAATACTAACGCCAATATAAAGGAAAAAAACAACGAAAATGACGGTAAGGACGTGAGGGCATCGTTCTTTCTAATTAATAGTCAATAAATACCCCTAGAGACGGGCTGGCGTACCCAGCCATAATATAATACGTTATACAGTATTATTATAGTTTTTTTTATGAAATGATCGTCTGAAAGTAATGAATGTAATTTGAAATATATAATAAAAAGCGAAAAATGGAAAAATATTTATTAATTCCCAAGTGTATAGGGAAAAATATAATAATATACGAGGGCGACGTGAAATGGGAAAATTAA
Organism: Anisogramma anomala; assembly: GCA_038502455.1. Taxonomy (NCBI): domain Eukaryota; kingdom Fungi; phylum Ascomycota; class Sordariomycetes; order Diaporthales; family Gnomoniaceae; genus Anisogramma; species Anisogramma anomala. Next base: position 6,373,903 of record JASMMZ010000008.1, on the reverse strand, counting down.
ATAGGGAAAAAAACGAATGGGAAATTCCATCGGATTGAAACGTACAAAATAAAGCGTAATATGATATTGAAAGCGGTGCGACTTAGTAAATCTAAGAAAAGGAAGGAAAATGAGGGAAAGAAAGAATAGAGTTAATATATATAAAATAAAAAGAGGTAAAAGTTGGGAGAGATACGAAATAATAAAGTTAAATAATGATAAAATCGGGGATTGGCGCAAATAGTGTAATTTAAACCATTTAAACTGGTAAAAATAGTGAAATATTTTATTAAAGTCGTAAAACATTTTTGACAGCCTTAATAAATAGTTTATTTATCGATATAATTGTTTTTAATACGCCGTTTAGTATAGCTTTGATTATGATATCCGTTGGGTTGGATTTTCCGTCGATTTACCTTATTTTATCGATTTTACGGTATTTATACAACTCGCGTAAAGTTATAATATCGATGATTCAACGCTTGTCTTTTATGGTACTTGATTTAACTAGGTACTTATAAAGTGAAAAGGAGTTAATATATATTATTAAAGAGATATGGCGTAAATTAAAGTTGAAATAATTATTTGGACTATTATCGTTATAGTAATACCCAAATCGAAGCTTTAACCATATTATAAATTTTGAAAACTAAAACGTTTTTCGTAACCTTTTTACACTTAGTAAAGCTTTAATAGATAATATTTCCATGAAACGTAAAACCGTTTCGGGCTGGTATTTCGTTGCCAAAGATTAAAATAAAGCCTATTTGTAAATTGTGATCGTTATTATCAGTAAAAAAGCCGTTGGTAAAAACAAATAGTTTTACAATACGTATATCTAATGATATGAACTTCAAATCGTGTTTTAAATTATATATTTGTTATAAAAGACATTTGTTAAACGCCTGATATATATCGTTCATTGAGGCGGTTTACCATGACACGGCGATCGAAAAATTCAATGCCGTCTTGAATTATTTCATAAAGATAACTTAAACATCACGTGCACGTTCATATTTGTATTCGTTGGCCTATTTTACGTTATTTAAAACGCTAAAGGTTCATTTAGATATTGTTGGAATAGTATTACATGCAGTGCAGTAGGTCAAATTTACTGTAAGTAAAGTTGATTGTACTGCAAGTGTATTGCTTTGTGTGGACTTACCGCATTGTGTGTAAGTCGAGTGTAGTACGCTTCACTTCACTCTAGGGCACGGGCCAAGAAATTACCCATATAAATTACAGTGCAGACTAGCTAGCAGTCTGCTAAACCTAGAATAATACATCCATCATCTGACCACGCAATACTACTGTTACTTCGACCAATTGAATCGACAAAGTTGCAACGTCTAAGGCTTACCAACACTAATCAGTGCTTGCCTATTAGGTTAAACACAGATAAGCTAAGTAAAAAGAGAAGTTACTTTCCGGTTACGCTTTAAGTTAAACGACCGTTGTGGTAGAGGAAAGATTCTTACGAAAGGCCTTTATTAGTACTGCGACAGTCTTCCAACGGTAGGAAAACAGAGAAAATCTTTGGGTCGCGTTAGTCTTCCAACGGTAATCTGGAAGTAAGCGACGCTATCGCTATCGAAAACACCAAAAAATCTTTATTAATCCTTTTTAAAGACGTTAAAATTAACTATTAAAAGCCTTAAAGTTCGGAAAATTGGTAAACGATCAAGTTAATACTACTACGGGTATTATTACTACAGAAAAACGACTAAATCCTTACGCCAAACAATCACAATAAATAACGTTCGCTTTTTACCACCTATAACGATTTTCGACCTTACCTCATATATCAAACTTTTTCCTAGACTTTACTCTTTATACTCCCTACGCCAATTTAGTCATTATGTTCGCTGTTTTTAGCGAAAACACTAAGTTACGCCGAAAAAGCCTCGTTATGCGACTCTACATCGAATCGCCAAAATTCTACGCAACTTTACACTAAAACACTAAATGCCTACGCCTAAAATTACCAAGCCTTTCGCCTTATACGCCTGTCAAGATATCTGCCCCCAATAATTAATTTACGGTTATCACCAAGCTTACCAGGAAAAAAGCAATCGAAGCGTTCAAAACTATTTTCACCAAGTTTTATGACAAATAATTTTAAACTATAGACGTTGACGAGACCTTTAATAAAGCTCACCTAAACAATTACGTCAGCAAGTATATCCTCGAAACTAAAGTCGGGGAAGAGTTTTGTCGCGGCGCCCGCGTTTTCCAAGACTTTCGCAAGTTTTTTAACCACTAGACTCCTAACATGTGGAAGATAATCCAGCTCGCAATTAAGGCCAAACTAAAAAAAGAGGTTATATGCTAAGGTATTTACATTTTTAACAAGATACCAATGAAACTGACCAAAACCTTTTTTAAACTGGCCTAACAGGAAGACTGCCCTTAAAATCCTGATCCTTAAGGCGTTTCAAAAAAAGAAAAGACGTTAAGAGATTTTAATATCCATATATACGTTTTGAAGGATCCTTAACCTACTTTTAGCTAAGTTAAGCCCTTTTACGCGTTAATGAAAAAAACTATTAACTTGTTTGGTAGTTTAATACCATTACGTAATAACGCGAAATACGCTTTTAATAGTAACAGGACACGTAAAGCAGTAGTCGCCTACGCGGCTAAAGGTATTGACGTTAGTTCTTTACACCAGTTAATTAAGTAAGATCGTCAGGCCTCACAAAACCTATAAGTACCCATTACCCCTTAGCAATTCAATCGCTAAAACCCTTAAAACCCTTCCCCCTTTTGATTCGCCTACATGCGTAAACTCACTATAGGTCCTACTATAAAACTTTACCCTTCGGGTTAGACGATTGAAAATTACTCTTAACACAGTATTTCGAAATACTTAAGGCTTGAGTTACCAGGAAATACTATTTAGGGTTAGGATAACTATTGAAACCTTTTCCAAAACATGTTAAAATGGTTAACATTAACTATAAACTTATAACAGACTTCGTTAAAATTTGAGACGATACAGAGAAGTATAAAGGGAAGCTTTACAATCTTCTCGACATTAAGATAATGCCCTTCCTGAATATTTGCAAGTAAATAGAGGTCCCACCCTTTGGTTTTTACTTACCATTTCCAGAAATCCTTATATGTTACGCCAAAAACTACCACTTAACCTTTCTAATAAGCGCTATCACATTTCTCGAAATTTACAATAACATAAAAAAACCACTTTGAATACGACGCTAACCTCGCGTAATACTATACAAACTAGGTTACCACAAGGAAAACTATAATAATAGAAAAGAAGAAAAAGGAAAAATCACCAATAGATATTCTTAATCAAATGCTCAACAAGTTAATAATATGTTAAAAAGCAATGGGAAAAGCCTATGATAACGAAGCTATACTCCGCAAACAGGTGCAAATAGTAGTTATGGGTATTAACGAGTTCGAATACGCTCTATAACGTCTAAATACCACTTGAAAAGAGTTTTTTTAGCTAATTACATTCCTTGCTTGCCATCGTGATAACATGTATAATAAACTCGCTTAGCATTTTTTTTTAAGCCGGCAACTTCTTTAACATAAATAAGAAAGACCTTACAGTGGTTAATTACGTTAATCGTAAGTACGGGCGCCTATAACATTTAAGGTTAGGCCTATCAACCTTAGCCTAAGGTAATACCTATGTTCGTATTAATAAGATTTAGACGGACCTATTAACCATAAGCATTATCTTTATAATAATGGAAAGATATATTAAATCTGTGGTAAAGTTGGCTGCTGGTTAACTCGGTATCCCCCCTCCCAGCGTAATAATAGGAAAGTAACGTACTATATTTAGTGTCCGACTGCTTTTAAATAAGATTATTTGAATTAAATTGTAAATGTTAAAGGCAATAAGCTAATTAACGTTTTTAACGCTTTTAAACAGATTATTTGACACGAAAATACTAATCCTAATACGGCGGCCTAATAACTAGTCGACTATACCTTTTTATACCGTTCAGGTAGTAAAAACCCTTACCTTTACCTTAACCATACCCCTAACTCTTCATATACATTTAAACTTCGCGATTGTTATGCGGATTACACGTTTTAAAGTATTATACTAAATACTGGAGCGGTAAAGTACTTAATAGGAGACTATTCGTAGTATATAACACTGTAAAGGGAAAGCACTACAGCTACTGAAATTAATCGTTACGATGTTGGCAAAGCTATAGTTAGTTATAACCTAGACGAATAGTTATCGTTACTAAAAACAAGGGTAGTTTAAACTATTATGGGAGCAATTACATTTTATATAATTAAGTCTTCTACCTCTTTTCTACTTCATTTAAAGGATATAGAGACTTTAAAGTTAACTTTAACGTTAACGCAGACGATTTGGTTAGGAATAGCTAGAGATTTCTTTTCGCTTTTCAATGGGGGTACCTATGATTTTATTTTTAAGGCCCCGAAATAGTAATGTTAAACCTAATGGAGCCGGAGATACGTCAATTACACCTATATTTTCACTATCTAGTTGTTAACAGGCTATATAAAGTCATAAAGTCCGTAAGGTATAACGATAGGGAATACTTTGCCCTCGAAGTTATTAATAAACTATATTACCACTGTTAAACGTATACCTAAAACCCCCAGAGATTTAAGTTTACACTAAAAAAATAACAAAAGCTTTGATTACAAAATGTTTATTAATATGTTTTACTTAGATAATAAACCTGTTTTTAATGTCGTTTACTCCATAACCTTTTTTTACGGGGTTAAATTTTTAAAGTCCCTTTCGGTAAAAGATACGTGGAAAACATTAAGGATATTGTAAATTAACACGTACCTATGTTTACCTAAAGTCGTCTTTTACGATGTTAATACCAACTTTACGACGGCAAAATTCCAAAAAGATGTAAAGATAATAGGTATTTAGTGTAAACAAGTACCTGTAAAAGCCTATTAGAGTATTGGGAAGATTAAGAGGGTATACACCTTATTTTGCCGAACGTATAATATTCTTACGTTAAAGATTGGAAAATTTACGGATCTAGAGGCACGCCTATAAATGGCAGTAAAATGCTTTAATAATAACGTGAGACCTAATATCTTGGTGCTAACGCTTTTAGTCTTTAGAGCGTACCCAAGCCTAACAAGTGAATCTCCGCCTTCGATAAGTACTTAGAAATGTGTTGCGGTTTATAGAAAAGCTTTAAGGGAATTACGAGGGGAATCGGCACGCCGCTAGATTAATAAAGCCCTTAATACTAGGAACGGTCCCTTAACTATCGACGTACTTACTTTGCAGCTATAAAGTAAAGTCCTCGTATAGAGGAAGTTAGGTAAATGGAAAGGGTTATATAAGATATCCAATATTATAAATTTTAAAGTAGTTGTTAAAATTGCTAACGGCCCTGTATCCTTTCAAATCACTTAGGTCAAGCCTTATATTAAGGGTACGAAAGATAAAAATCTTTAAACCTTCCAAGTAAAATGATCAAGCCAATACGAACCAGCTTTACCCATTATTAACAAGCCGATAAAACGCTGCTGGTGCGGGCGGCCCCCAGAAAAGAAGGGAATCGTTAAATAGGAGGAATATATATCGAGCCTTATTTACAATATTATTTAGATAAGTAAAAAAAAAAAAAAAGAGAACGAAGATTTGATAATAAAGCTTAGGGTATGAAGGATTATTAAAACTTTCGGTAAATCTTTTAAGGAAAACGATAAAGTCAACATCGACGGATTGCTAGTTTGAAATGTTATATAATTCATGTCGAAAATCGACTTTAACCTTTAAAACCCGAACGTTACGATCTTTAAGTCGAGGATTATCCACAAGGTTAAAGGTTAAACTATAGGGCGGCCGTACAAAAAGTTACGACTAATCGCTTAAGAATACGATAATAAAGTTAAGAACTGGATCCTTATATAGTTATTGACGATTTAGAAAATTATCTAACGTTTAGTAATTACCTTAGTAGTAAGTTTATTAGCTAAGACTAAAGAAAAATTTACACTTAATAACCGTAACATTGCGTAGACTTATATACAATTAATAACGTATTTGTAAAGAATTATATTACTGGAATTATTATAGGAGTTACGTGTCATTTACCTTTAGGAAACGGTAATACGGTATATAAAACTACTATATAGACTAGTTAAAATACGTATTCATTGGTTTTTAACCTATTAGTCGTATTTTAAATCCCGCCTAACGATAAAGTCTTTAATATACGATCCGTATTTGCTAGTAAAGTAAAGAAAGAACTTCAATATAGTAGGTATATCAACTGAAGATACCTTTTTCGTCGGAACGGTTAGATTTATAACACTAAAACAGTAGGCCATGAAGGACTCCAAGTTTTAAAATTATAAGCCGATAACGACATTAAAGAAAAAAAACTAACTTAATTTTAATAGATCCTTAATTCGAATACTTAATATTAACGTCGATTTAAGCTTTCGTTAAAATAGTTAGGGTGTTATATTTACTATAATCGACAAGACTGATAAGGCCAGAGCTTAACAGTACTTGAAACAGCGTACACATGGTAGCTATATTTCCACCTTATGCTAACCAAAGGCTTTTTACGATTTATTTATCGCGACAAAAATACAAACACCAATAGATAAAAAATTTAATCGGATAAATAAGAGATTGAAGTGGTAAATGCGAAACTTGTACCATGAAATCAATATAGTGTTAATCGACCCTTTAAAGGCTAAATTAAGGATATTTACAAACGGGTATTTTATAAACAATACCGACTTATGTTTACAAATATGTTTTTTAATAATCTTTGTTAACGAAGATAAACGAAAAGATTAGTTTAGCAATATTTTTAATCTTATTTACTAATCCTTCGTTAAATGTAAAAGGATTATACAAAGCGTATTAATATCAGCACTCTATAGCATAATAACGGGATTTAACGTAGGTATAGCATAATGAAAGACCATTGACATTATTAACGGGAAGCTACGGGTTCTCTTTATCCTGGTGGTAATTTGTACCGACTTAAAAAGCCTTTTTAAATGCCTTTTAAAACTCGGGATTACCAGTAAAAAGCGCCTAATAATCGAAGTAATAGCATTCCGCGAAGCTTAAGAAGGGAAGAAGATTGAAGAGTCCCGATAAATCGATGGAAAAGATAACCCTGTTAATATTATAACGAAAGCATCGTCAAACGAAGCCTTGAAAAGGTTTATGAATAACAACAAGCTAACTGTACGTATCGAGAGTTACGTGAATAGGCCGCCCGGAAAGCCTAAGTTACGTGACGGTGGATAAGGATATACTGGCAGATTAGAAGACTGCCAGGAGATTGATGATAATAATTTATTTGAGTGGCACAGTTGAAGTTGCGAAAGGCTGTAGTGAAAGAACTTTTTGTGGGAGTTGATAAATTTGAACCTCGGAGCGGCGGAGTAATTGAGGCTAAATAAAGTTAACTTGAATATAATTAGCTGCAATGCAATATAGAAGTCAATCAGGATTGACAGGGGTCCGTCCAGTTGACGAAAAGGCAATTCAGTAGTAACCGAAAAAGATTGGTCAGCTACACTGACGTATACGTACAAACTAAAAAGCTGCCAGTGTTGGAATAGTATTACATGCAGTGCAGTAGGTCAACTTTACTGTAAGTAAAGCTAACCATACTGCAAGTGTATTACTTTGTACGAACTTATTGCATTAGGTGTAAGTCGGATACAGTACATTGCACTTTACTTTAGGGCACGCGCCAAGTAATTGGCTATCTAAATTACAGTGCAGACTGGCTAGCGGTCTGCCAAACCTAGAACAATACATCTACCATCTGACCACGCAATACTACTGTTACTTCGACCAATCGAATCGACAACGTTGCAATGTCTAAGGCCTACCAACTGATATCCTTCTTAGGTAAGGCCTAAAATGCTACTCCGAAAAGTAATAATAGTGGCATTACAATCGATTACGTGGTTTTCCGTTAGGTACATTTTAAGTTTCGTTTTTAAGTCGGCTTTTAGAAGTTTTGATTTTTTCAATGCGAAAAACAAAGTGTTATTCAACGTTAAAATATCGTCTGTTTATATACATATTAGTGTAAAGCCATTCAAACGAGTTATTAATCCTAATAGGCACGGGTCGAAGGTAGAAATAGTTATTTCAAGTCGTTTTCTATAATACTTTTGATAAGTATTATATTATTAAATACCGGTTTTAGCTAATCCGTAAAATAGTTTTATAATATGTTACATAGTTTTAAGCGAGTAGTATTATTTAAAATACTTTGGTATGTCGGCGTAAATTCGTTGTTTCAGCCGTTTCTTCAATTGTATATATACTTATATTATATTTCAAAATTCGATATAAAGGTTATACGGTACCTTAAGGAAGGTTGCGAGTATAAGAATTAGGCGATTGCTAACTAGTTATGATGTAAGTAACTAGGTTATAATATTCTTTTTGCCTTCGTCATTGTATCTTTTAACGATTAAACAGGGTTTTTCATAAGGTTTTCCGATTTTATTTTTAACTTTGTAAATGAAGCAAATTGAAAAACATCTTTAGTTACTGTAAATAGCTGGGTCGAAACTTTTAAAACAAAATACGCCTTAATAGATTAAGGTTAAGATTTCCGCTTAGATAACTTATTCGAATAAAGTTGTTATAGTAATGATAATAATTCTATAATGAAGCTTTAGGTTAAGTTCGAGGTTTTTTATTTCCTTTTACGTAATAAAAGAGTTCGTGGCAAAGTTTCTTAAGCTTTTCCTGGTTTTCGAACCGTAAGAGCGCCCTCGGAGGCGAGGTTTTGGTAGGGTTAGTATAAACGGGTCGGCCGGAATCGTATTTTGAGGGTAAATTTAAAATTGGGATCGATTTAAATTCGGTGTTTTAGGGAGTGTTTCGTTAACGGTTCTATTCGTTTTACGATTTCACGTCGTTTCATTTTACCTTTTTTTCTATATTCGCGTATTATTATTCAGCGAAACGAAGGTATTTAATTCGGTAAATTAACAAATATATTATAACCTTTAAACCACTTAGTTCTTTAAAGTCCAATCTATTCATTCTTCGTCCTCTAAATCAAAACTTTAAATTACAATGGCAAATCCAAAACGTCAGTTATACGTAAACACATTCTTATAGTTAACGCTTTAGATATGTCAGTTTTCGCCCGTAGGGAACGTAATACCGTTATAGACTTCGTTATAGTATTAACTCTTTACATTGTGAACGGTAATAGTATAAGAATTATATGGATTTTAGGGTAGGTATTAAAAATAAAGAATGTAAGGATAAACCTACTTAGGCTAAAAGTGTTGTTAATGGAGCTAATCACCATCTAAAGGATAAATTACTTAAAACTGGTTACCTTTATCTTTTTCGTCAATATTATATACGTTTTTTTTTAATAGTCAGTAGCACCGTTTACACGTTTTAATACCTTATAAGGCTTTTATTAGGATTTGTTCTCATTTTTTTTTCGGTTATCAGAGCCTTGATATATTATTCGGTAAAGTCGAAGGCTTTGTTCACATCGTGTGTACTTTAATTTAGGGTTTTTAAATAAACGTTAGATCAATCGTTAATTAAAGCGTTTTGATAGTTTGTAGCGAAAGCGTTTCGTGTAAATTTACCGGTTGAGAATAAGATAACCGCGTCAACCGCATAAAGAACCGGTTTACTATCTAAATATATAATATTAATAATCACTTTATAATTAAAGTTTACATAGTTTTGAAAGCGGAACTTAAACCTTTATAGGGCCTGTACATATAACTGGTATTTATAGCAAAACCTTTCAATAATTTTAAGTACGTTATTTCCTATATTCGTATGAGTTGCGATATAAAGCAGGCGTAAAAGGCGTTTTATTGCCGGGTATCTGAATCGTCAGTTTGAAGTTCGTAATTTCGGTTAAGTTAAGTAAACAGTTTTAATTGTACGTATTTCGGAAAAAACTATAAGTGGCTGAATTTAAACAAAACGATATAGATACGTTATCCGAAACGCAGACAAGTTAATTATTATCTTTTCGAACTTTAACTTCGAATTTATTTTTTAGTAGCTTATAAAAGAAAAAAAGGTATTTTTAAACCTATTACGTAAAACTTGGCTGGTCCGAAAGAAGTATTTACAACGACTGTTCCGAACGATAATATTTTTCTTTCACTAAATATGATCTTTTGGTATTTTCATATTAGGTTTAATTAAAATTTCGTAAACTTCGATGTAAACGCGTCTAATTTCTGTTTTCCGGCTGTTAATATTTTGGCTATATTATTATTAGGCATAATCCCTTAAAACCTGTTTTTTGTATTTATTCAAAAGCGTAAATTACGACGTCATATAGGCGTTAGACACTTCGTTTACGTAGTCTAGACCTGTAATATATATAAAGAAGGCGTTTTATAAGCCGGAAAAAATATGTTAGGCGATCTTATCGTCTTAGTCTAACAGATAGGCATTATTATATTCATAGTTACCCTTTTTAAATGTTTTTTCGTAAGAATAATCGTTAAATAAGTTATTCATCCCCTTATACTCAGTTACGTATATTGTAAAATTAGCTTTTATCTAATTTTTCAACTATATGATCGGTTTAAAATTATCGTTTAATCTGAATTTACTAGTAAGCGAGGTGGTTCGTAAACCAGTAATCGACTTTACCATATACGATATACCGTTTTTACAAACTTACGGAGCTTTTTATACCTTTTGCAAGTATTATTGTGGTCGCGATACGTTTTTTCCATTTCCGATCGATTATTTCTATCTCTTATTGCTAGAGTTTCCTCCTTAATTCCTGTATTTTAGGCGTTCGTTTTACCTTAGCATAACTTCGAATTTTCGATTTAAAACGTAGTAAATGATTTAAGCGAGGTTTACTTTAGTAATTTAGCCTTTGATTTTCGTTTCATTAGCCATAAATACTAATCCGAAGCTCTTTCATCTGCGTAAAAAGGTTTCAAATAATATTTCAATGTTTATATAAAAGGATTTTAAATCCTTTTTTAGTTTGAAAAAATATAAGGTCGAAATTTAGGTTTTCTCGGCAATCTTTCATCACTACTTGGATAAATAATTTGTTACCTTTATTTTCTGGTATAAGGGCTACCTAACACTTCCGAAACTTAACTAATAAAGAGGTAAAGTTTTGCTCTAGGTTTTTATCAGGGTTTTTCTATTGGGTTTTTACGAATTTCTAAGTCGTACTAGTTCAATTTTTTTCGTAAAGTTCGTAGTTAATCTTTGTATCGAAGTGGGATTTCAAGAGATTGTAACATTTTACAAATGTATTTACCTATGTAAGGCGGTATATATATATATTTTTCACTTGCCGAAAATTATGCCGGGTAAAATGATATAAAATGAAAATAACTCGATATCTAATCTCTTATATATATTAAATATAATACTTATTTCGTTGTTAAATATATTGTACAGTTTACCGCTATAATTTTCGTTTTTATCCTAAAGCCTAACGAAGTTTGTAAGCTTTATAAGTTCGCTTTTATTAGTAGGAAAGCGGTGCGGCAACAGGTTATGGTAAGGGTCGTAGTAAGCGGATATTAATCTGTAGGGTACGTATTAGCGTTTTACGTCGCTCGTCGTTTTCTAAAGCAGGTTGTTCTTTATGCTTCGACCGATAGTTGTTTTTTAAAACGGTTTGTTTTTTGTATTTCAACCGATCCCATTATAACCGATCGGGATGTTTATAGTATTCGGAAAGTATTTTAGTATTTAATTTTATTCGAAATTAAGTTTTAGCGAAGGTTTGTGTTCAATCTTTATTATAAATGATCGTTACAATGCCTCCTTTCCTTCATTCGATTTCTCCAGTTTTGTTTCCACTTTATGGCAGGCGTTTAACCTTACTAAACGCCTTATTTCAATTTGTGGTAACTTTTCGTAACTCCGATCCGTTACCTTAAGTAGGCGTTTCTAATGTTTTTTTAGGTAATATCCTTTTACAAATTTCCCTTTTATTACTTTATCGTTTATTTACTTCAATATTCCTATAGGTTAAGCCGTTATTAATAGGGTTTTTTCGATACGGTTGTTACTTCCACTGGTCGTATTAATACCTTTACTTCGTAGTTATTTTCGCAATATTCTTAAAATTTTACCATCGACTATTCACTACATATCCGGCGTCTAATCCGTAAAGTTCTTGTTAAAATAATCGAATAAGTCGCGTCCTTTCATTTCGCTGTAATAATAGTTTAAAATATATTAATAATATACGTATTTATTGTATAAGGGTTTAAATCGTTTATAGGTAGCTCGATTTTATTATCCTATAGGTTAAAGTTCAATATTTTTAGGATATTGCTACGAAACGACGTATGTATAAAAAGATACTTTATTTATTTGTTGGCTTTTAACATATTAGTCACTGTTGGAGTTATTGTATATTAGGGGAGGGTAGTTTATATATAGTTCAAGGTGGTTTAAAGTTTGGGATAATTTAAAATCTATGGTAATACGGCAAATATAATGTAAATAAAAAAATTAAAATGGTCCAAATATGGTTTACTAACGCTTATTAATACGAATAGATTTCAAACTATATGAAAATAAAACGTAATTACAAACTAGTTGGTCGTTTTAAATTAGGTTTAATTAAAGTTTGGGAACGTTATATTAACTAAGTAGTAAAAACACTCAAACTTTATGAATATTATATTTAAAATATATAAGGTAAATATAAGTAAACTTTGGATATATAGGCGGATATGGGTAAAGTAAGTAGGATAAGGACAAATATAAGTAAGATAAAGGAAGTGTGTATGTATGGGGAGGCGTAGTGTGTAATCTGGTATTTGGTAAACGGTTCGGATTGGCGTGTTGTAGCCGAACTTGGTAAAGTGAGCGGTTTAGTTACTTTATACGCGACTGTTTTTATTCGGGCGAGTGGTTTGGTTAATGCGTTGGTAATAGTTTTTGAATTAAACGAACGGTTTGTATCATAAAAATCGGACGGGTTTTAATAAAAGGTTTTTAAACTTAGTAGTTTTAGCTTTCGTGGCTTGGTACGTGATAGGACGCTCTTAAAAAAGAACCAGGGTACGTTTAAAGTGCTAACATAAGTTAACGATTAACTTAACGGCGCTTTTTAATAAACAGGGTATTAACTGGTTAATGATATTATATTAAAAGTAGTTTTTCTTAAAGTCACTCCGAATCTTATAATCTTACTACGCTTCAGATTTCTTGGCGTTCTCGCGTAATTCCCCACTTCTGTATGGTTTTCGTAAGTTGTAATAGTAAAGTACAAACAGTTGGAACTGTTATAGCATCCTGCTATAGGTTTTCAACTTAAGTTTATCTTTTCATTTTTAAGCTATTTATAATTAACCATCTTAGTTACTAATTAGTATCGGTAAAATTTAATACCTTATCTTGTATGTAAAATAAGGTATTTAAAAAAGTAATCGTTAGATTGGTATAGTTGTAGTAAAAGATAATAAATGTAAAGAAAAAGTATCTAGAGATGTATGCCACAGATGAGGGCTTATAGGCCCTCGTTCAAAGCGTACCACATTAGACCGCTCCACGCATTGCCATTCGGTTTGGTATAGTCATTCCAATCCGATCCATACATGATATACTTTGCATCTTGCTAAAGTGAAGCTTGCAGCGTGACACGTTGTCATGCATTCTGCAGGAGTGCATACTGCAATACAGTGCACTGCCACTAGGCCTATGTATATTATCTATGAAGGTATATAGTGATATGCACAATTTCACTTTACAACAGCAAAGTAAGTACATCGATTGTTATAGGGCCGCTCCTAGTATTAAGAGTATTATTAACTTGGTGGCGTGCCGATTCCCTTCTCAATTCCCTTAATGCTTTTCCGTAAGGCGTAACACGTTTCTAAATATTTGTTGATGGTGGAAATTTACTTGTTGAACGTGGATATGATCCGAAAACCGACAAAGTTGGTATTAATCGTCAGGGCCCACAATATCGTTTAGGCCTTTTATTGCTATTTATAAACATACCTCCAGACCTGTAAAGCTTTTAATTTCCAGAGTAAGACTATTATACATTTGACTACGTAGTGCGTATGCCTTTTTAATCTTTTTAATGTTTTAGTATCCTTTTACAGGTACCTGTTTATACTAAATATGTATTATTTTGACATTTTTTAAAAACTCAGTCGTCGTAAAATTGGTACCATTATCGTAAACGACGAAGTCAGGTAGGTCTAGGTACCGATTAATCCATATCATCTTTAACGTTTCCAATATATCCTTTGCCGAAAGGGATTTTAAAAACTTCATCCTGGAAAAGGATATTGTAAAATCAATAAAATAAAAAATAAACTTTTTGTTTAAGTTAAATATATTAATGAAGATGTCGAAATGGAGATCTTTACAGTTTTTCAATGTAAATTAAGATCTTTGGAGGGCTGAAATATACGTTTGATAGTAGTGATAAAGTCTTTTAATAAATTTCAGAGCAAAGTATTCTATATCTTTATACCTTACAAACTTTGTGACTTTATATAGCTTATTAACAGTTAGGTTATTAAAACGCCGGTGTATTTGACCTATATCCAATTGCGTTAGATTTAATATCGCTACTTTCGGGCCTTAAAAATGAAATCGTAGGTACCCCCATTTAAAGGCGAAGAAAAACTCTTGGCTGTTTTTAACTTATTCGTCTATATCGATGTCAAAGTTAACGCCTAGGGTCTTTATATTATTTAAGTAAAAAAAAGGGGGATAGCGGATTCAAAAATATAAAACGTAATTATTCTTATAATAGTTTAAATTACCGTTATTCCTAGTAACAATAATTATTCGCCTGGTCTAAAGTTGACTTTGGATTTACTAATATCGTAACGATTAATTTCAGTGACTTTTGTACTTTCCCTTCTTAATACTATATATTGCAAATATCCTTCTATTAATTACTTTGTCGCCCCTATGTCCAGCATCATACCTTGAAACCTATGGTCCGTGTAATTATCGTAGAAATTAAAGGTATTGAAAGTGTTATGGGCTTGATTAGAGTGAAGGTAAATTTTTTTTACCACTTAAACAATATAGAAAGGCGTGGTCAGCTAGTTATTATGTCGCGCCGGCATTGATATCTTTATATCATTTAATTTACTTAGGGGCATTATCATTGTGAATTAGCTTGTCGCCTTCAAAGTTTACGATTTGATTCAAGTAATCCTGCTTAAAAGTGGTAGGGTACTAAATCTAGTATATTAAATTTCTGTTGTTTCGCTCGGTGAGGGGGTATCAAGTTAACTAATAGCCCGACTTGCTACAGATTCAATATCTCTTGCCACTATCACGACGATAGTGTTTGCGGTTAACAGGTCCGCCTAAATCTTAATATTATTGGCGCCAGCGTAGTTGTAATTGTTGTTTTTAGTCTGTAGTCGGTAGGTTAAACCTTAGGCGTTAAGAGCGCCCGTATCCATACTTGCGGTCGATATAATTAACTACCGTAAGGTCTTTTTTATTTACTTTAGGGAAGTTGCCGGCTTAAGGGTATATATCAAGCGAGTTTAGTGTATGCGCTATTATAATAGCGAGCGAAAAGCGCAATTAGCTAAAAAAGCATTCGCAGGTGGCATATAGGAGTTATAAGGCGTATTCGAACTTAATAACGCCCGTAAATGCTACTCATACCTACTAGCGAAGTGTAACTTTACCAGCGTAGGATTTCCCTCTTACTTACTATCATAATATTAACTTGTTCAACATTTAATTAAGGATATTTATTAGTGTTTCCTCCTCTCCTTCCTGCGCTATTATTGTAGTTTACTATATGATAACCCAGTCCATATAGTATTGAGCGAGGTGAATGTTGTGTTTAAAGTAACTTTTTATACTATCATAGATTTCATAAAATGTAATAGTTTGGATAAAGAAAGTTAGGTAGTAGTTCTTAGCGTGCCCTATAATGATTCCGGGAAATAGTAGTTGAAAATCTAAAGGAAGAACCTTTATTTACTTATAAATGTTGAGAAAAGGCATTTTTCTAGTGTTGAGGAGGTTATAGGGCTTTCCGTTATACTTTTTTACGTCTCTTCAAATCTTGGCGAAGTTCGTAAGGAGTTTGTAATTATTATTAATTATCTTGACAGGTTTTAGAGGAGAGTCGAAATAGTTATCACAGTTTTAATTAGTATTTACTGGAAGTTTAAGCCTTAAAGCCTCCGAGGCGTGGTGTGAAGGATAATTACCAGTCGACTGGCTCGAGGGGTAAAATCCTGTGGTAAAACCTGTAGTAGGATTTCGCATATAGGTAAACCTGCCTTAGGAAGGTTTTTAACGGGTTTATCGATTTTAAGTAAAATGCTAAAGGATAATATCGACCTAACGGCTTTTGAAGACCGAACTATCTTACTTAATTGACTGGTATAAAGTGCCGACGTCAATACCTTTAGCCGCGTTGGCGACCTTTTCTTCACGCGCTTTGTTACTGTTAAGAACGTACTCCGCACTATTACGTAAATGTGTTAGGTTGTCAAGCAGGTTAACAGGTTCTTTATTGCCAGCACGTAAAGAAATTTAATTTAGCTAGGGGTAAAGGAGAAGAGGTTCTTTGTATCAGGTATAAGGGCGTTAAAGTTCTTTAATAACACCCTTTCCTTTAGGTTGTAGGTTTTAAGGGCATTTTTAAAATTAAGTTAGGTTGAATAAAGTTTAAGCAAGCTTAGTAAAGCTTTTTTCTAAGATATAAATCCTTCGTCGTTTAAGCTTTACTTTTAACTTAGACTTAATAGTTTTTTAGATCATTTTTTATATGTTAATAATATAGTTGTCGAAAAACTTACTATATTTGCGCAAGATATAACTACCGCGATTAAGTTTTTCGCTACTATATTGCCTAATAATAAAGTTGATGATGAAGTTAATTTGGTACTTTTCTGTTAGGTTTTCGTTAACATTTTCCCCTTCAAAGTAACAGTTGTATTTTTTGATAAAAGTAGTTCCGAACGCTTTAATTGCTTCTTTCATTACGGGGTCGGTGATAGTTTCGAATTAAACGTTAACGGTGGACATCTTGAGGTTTTGGACTATATAGGACTTGGTGGACGTATAGGGCGAAGGATTTGGTAATCTTAGGCGTAGGGACTTAGTGTTTTGGCGTAAAGTCGTATAGAAATTTAGCGATTTAGCAAGGAGTTGTGTAACGTCGCTTTCTCGGCGCGACTTGGCGATTTTCGGTGTTTTAGTTTAAAGCAGCAAACATAACGATTAAATTGGTGTAGGAGAATTTAAAAGAGTAAAGTAGGGGCAAAAGTCTAGTGTACAAGGTAAGGTCGAAGGTCGTTTGTTGGTAGTAAAGGTTATTTAACATAGAGACTTAGTTCTTTTTCTTATAGTAGTAATACCCGTAGTAGTACTAACTTAGCCGTTTCACAACTTGCTGAATTGAAACTTCTTACAGTTAATATTAACGTTTTTCTTCAAAAAGGATCCGTAAAGATCTCTTGGTGTTTTCAGTAACAATACCATCGCCTACTTCCAGATTTCCATTGTAGATTAGCATAACCTAAAAATCTTCTTTATTTTCCTGTCGTTATAAAATGGCGCAGTACTAATAAAAGCTTTTCGTAAGAATCTTTCCTTTAACCTAACCGCTATTATAGCTGTAAAGCGTAACCAAAAAGTAGCTTCTTGTTTTACTTAGCCAATCTGTGCTTAACCTAATAAACACTAATTAGTATCAGTAGAGCCTTAGATTGTTGTAACGTTATCAATTCGAATCGTGGTCGAAGTAACCGTAGTATTGCATTGGTCAAGTGGTGGATGTATTGTTTTAGGTTTGGTAGACCGCTAGCCGGTCTGCACTGTAATTTGTATGGCCAATTGCTTGGTCCGTGCCCTAGAGTGAAGTACAGCATACTGCACTCGACTTACACCCAATACAGTAAGTCCGCACAAACAATACACTCAACTTGCAGTCAGTACAGTCAACTTTACTGTAAGTAAAATTGACCTACTGCACTGTACCTAGTACTATTCCAACAAAAAGTATTGATAAAGATATCCTATGTAGCGACAATCGTAAAGTAAATAGGAACCTTTCCTGTAAACAATACATATAGTATATGAATAATAAAAACGGAGTGATTTAGTTTTAAGTTATGAGAAGCCTTGAATAAACTCGTACTTATATGTGTTTATAAAAACAGGGTGCTTGAGCAACAAATTAGTCGTTTTATGAGTAAAAAAGTATTTGATTGAATTATGGTATATTTACGTACCAAATTTTTCATCTATACTCATTTTATTTATAAATGAAAGAAGAAACTTTGGTGAAATATAGACATTTAAACTTTGACAAAGGGAAACTATTAACCTTTATATATAAAAGGACAATAAAAAAAAGAACAGTTTATCCTACAGATAGAAATAACTCCTTTTATATGTGCACAGGTTTAGTATAATTGAGTACATTGATGATAGAGTTAGGTGTAAATATATGCAGCCGTTTCTTAACTATTTCTACAAATGTCAATTACAGAATCATACCTTTGTATTTTACTAATTCAAATCTCATAAAAATATATCTTTAAAATTATTATAATCAAAATTCCATGTCAATATAAATTTATAGCTATCATTTAATGTACATAAACATAAAATCATTAATAAATAGACTGAATTGATATATATATTTAAGCTTTTTTATTTTTATTTTTTTGCACAATCCCAATATAATGCGCTTTTATAGGACAACCTCCAGCATATAACGATCTTTACAACGCGGCACTGTTGGAACTGTGTAGTATTGATTGATTTGCAGTGTATGGAAAGATGAAGAGACTAAATTTAGGTCTAAGATGCAGAGTTTGCAACAAGTATGTATGTACAACAATAGTTGAATGGAAGGTAGGGTTGCCACCCCAGTTAGGTCCAACAAATGCCGGAGGATAAAGAAAGCATGATGTTCCCATCATGAAAGAGTGCGAGAATTCCATCATATCTCGTAAAAACAGCTTATTATTAGAAGGGATACTTACGAAAAGCAACACTCGTAAGAACTAACACTCGTAAGAATACCACAAGTACTTGCGAGAATCGATACTCATTCTTTTTTCATCCTAAGTTTTTCTCAAAATCCTCAATCAATTTCTTATAATATTCCAAATCATTAATATTTACCAATTTCTCGTCTTTTACTATAAATCCCTTCCATTTAACGGACGATTAAACCCTTTATCCAATATCCTTTTAATTTTTTTCCCCATTGCCTTCGTATTTAACAGACGTTAAAGACGTAGGAACTCGTTTAGTTCTACTATCCCGAATAAGAGTTAAGTTTAAAATACTAACAGTGGGATAAATCTTTGAATTTAGAGGTAAATCTAAAGTGAAAACAAATTCTCTGACCTTTTTCACAATAGTGAAAGATCCTAGGCGAAAAGAAGACAATTTTCTTTGCCGATAAAAAGGCTTATATCTTCAACCGGTTTTAAGCTAGACTAGATTACTAACCTTAAAATCGTAATATTAATAGTTTTTATCGTATCGTTTTTTGTATTTTTACATTAAAATGTTTTTTATTCATTCAATATTTCGTTTTGAATATTCCTATATAAAACTTATATTAGCTTGATAGCAAGGTATTGAAAAGACTAGATAATGTATTAGTAATCGTAACTCTAAACTAAAAAAAAATTCGTCAAAGTTGATATTGATAGTTTAAAAATCAAGGTTATTTAGATTTAACTGCAGTGTTATCATATATTAGATTTTAGGTCATTGGAGGTATTTAACCATTCAATAATTCAATATCAATCTAACGAACTATTTTTCATTTTCAGATTAACTATTAACTTCAAGATAATTAATTGTTATTTTATCAGTAAGGTGTCTATAAGTTAATATAGTAAAATTAGAAGAGTAATCGTAAAGATTGTATTTTTATTTACGTAGTAAGATAGGTCGAAGGGAGAAGAGGCATTCGGAGATTGCACGTCACAAGTGAGAGCTTATAACCTCTCACCTAGGCAGTGGCACTCTACCATGCAATCTATTAATCTCCCTTCTGAGCAGTGGAACTTTATCGTAAAATCTACAAATGACACTTCTAGGCAGTGGCACGCTATCATGCACTCTACAGGAATGCGCCTTGTAGAGTGGCACGTTACTGTACACTCTTGCAAAGGTGTAATCTGCAGCGTAGCCGCTTACTAACTAAAGAGAAATATGGTAATATTCATAATCATTATGAATTTCGTCCCAAGTCCTTGTTATAACCGTTATTCAATCGTAAATAAAAACAAAAAATAGCGATCCGAAATTATTCCTTTAGAATAACGCTCAATAAAGAACAACAATTATTTTGATAATATAACAGCTTATTTACCAATTATGTAAGTTGTGTAACTTAGTAGAAGAAGAGTTCGTTTCAATATTTTATATATAACCGTTATAATAGCGTGGATTTTATATTTCATGGTAAATATTACGATATACGTAAAGAAAAAACCAGTGACCAAGTTACAATAAAATCAATGTAAGTGATATACATCGACTTTTTAGGCGCTTATATTAGTTATAATTTTTCTATTGGCTTTCAATAATTCTTTCAAATTTTACCGTATTGTATCTAATTTTTGGGGTACATATTAACTGATTTATATTTAAATCAAAAGTAAAATCCGCTTAAGGTAACTAGTATATATTTAGGATCGAAATCATGGTGTTTATTGTAAATGTTGGCGAGAAATTTATATATTACAGTATTTGGTAATATTGCACGTTTACAGCTAGTAATATTTCGATGATAAAAAAGACGGTCGATAAGGCAAAAAGGGTATCCGATCTTTGAAGTTAAAACAACGTCTTTGTTGTCGTCATAATCGCTTCTTCATTCGTGTAATATTAGTTTCCGTATTATATTTACCTGATAACCGACTTGGAAATATTTTTTTTTCATTCCACAATTTAGTTCCCTTCGTGTATGAAACAATGTTGGATTATCCATAAGAACGAAATAATTATCGAAAATTGAATTAAAAACGAAACATTCGTCTTTTTTCATAAAACTTCATTGTTGAACTATGAAAGTCTTAATGAATCATTTTGAATAAGATTAAAACAGTTTAATAGATAACCAATATCCAAGTTATATGTATTTAAGTAAATTAAGGCGTTAACTAGCCTTTGATCAACGCGGTAGGTAAATAAGATGTTCAATAAAGTTTGTATGAATATTATTATATATAACTATAGTCATTATACGTAGGGACCACTCTTAAAGCGGCAAGGTGCACTCCTATAGAGTGTATGATAACGTGTTACGTTGCAGTATGCACCCTTTATACCACTACTTAAAAGGGAGAGTAGAAAAGTGCATGGTAGAGTGCTAAGTTCTGGGTGAGAGCTTATAAGCTCTCACCTAAGGCGTGCACTCTCCGGATGCCTCTTCTTTTGATTTTACTATCTACTTCAATACAAATATCAATCCTTACGTTTACTATTCTATTATTTACATTCACTTGATTAGGCAGAGACCTTAATTTCAGTTGTATTTACTATAAATCTAGTAAATGTATGGTTCATAGGAATAATCATTCGTTGTTAATTGTTAATGAGTGTATGGTATAGTTGTTTCTTGGCTTGGACAAGGTGAACGACTTTATATTTCAAAGGGAAGTAATAACATTGACCTTAATAAAACGTTAATTGAGAAATATAATCAATTCAATTGCAATAATTCGAATATATGAACTAGAATTTCAGATATAATTCCCATTCATTTGGGGAAACATTACGCTAAATCCGTGCTCTAAATTATTATCGATTTTTTTTTTAAAAAAAAACGTTTTTACTAAATCAAGATAATACAAACGTAAATACCCGAATAAGTATTTCTCAAGTTTGTCAAATAAACGTTACTCTCTACTTATAATCTGTATTATCGTGGATTTAGTATAATATTGACGTTTTTTTGTTTCCAATATGAAATATACCTTCTTTCAACATTGAAAAAGTATGCTTACCTTAAGTTCTGGTAATACATTTGACATTAGAGTAAAATACGAAATTATTAGTCGTAGAAAACTTGTTGTGCCTAAATACGTTTCCAAAACTTTTAATATTTTCAATAACAACCATTTATGAAGACTTTAGGCGTATTTCTTGGTCATTTGAAAGAAGAAAACGTCTAACTAAAATCCGAGCAATTTAATAGACTTGAAGGTAATATATGAGTTTTCAAACCAAAGTAACTACTCTTCTCACGAAAATAAACCGAATATTTGTTTTAGGTAAATAAAGTCGGGTTTTAACGTGTTTGGGAAAATAGTAAAATATTTAATGAAAACTTTATACAAATAACGAAATTGTTGAAACGTGCAATTTAGGTATTTCTTAGCATAAGATAGCAAATCACAAAATTCTATAGCAGCTAAATTAAAGAGTTACAGTCCTCCAAAGCTTACTATCGCAAATTAATCCTTGAATAAAGTATACATAAGTAATTAATTTTTTTCAATAGAATTTACCACAATAATCCAACATTTTTCTCGTAATAACTCAACAATATGAATTTATAATAACAAAGAATAATTATCTTGAATATTCCATTTATTAAGAGGTTTCAAATGAAACAAAATAATGGTAATATCTTTCAAATTACAAGAAGTATTAGCTTCATAGCAATAATTCATTCATAATCGTTTCAAATATTTTAGTAACTTCATTGATATAAGTACACAAAATAAAGTATCTATATACTTGACATCATGTATAAAATACTAACATTATTTTTTTTAAATATTCCAATAATTTATACGAAATTACGTTTGAATCGTTGTTTATAAATGAAAATTCATAAATATCGAACTTAAATGTCTAGGTCAAATCGTGATATTTCGCATTATGAAAATTAATCCTCGTAAAATCAATATTTTTATACATTGAAAACAATTAACATGTGTGTAAAACTTATTATATATCTTAATGGTGTTCAATTTTTTGCACTATTTGTTCAAAGAATTATTAAAATTCTTGAAACTGTTTTTAAATATTGAAGAAGTAAATAATCTAATCATTAGAATTATGAATAAATTGACTAGTTCATTAAACTTAAAACCTCTATTTCTACCAAATGAATCTTCATTTTCTTGAATAATCCTATTGAATTATCATTTACTCATCATTTCCGAAATAATTGATTTTAGATTAGAGATTAGGCAGTATGTTCTTTTAATTCGTAAACAATCAGTTTCGAAATTTCATTATGCATTCAAAAATGTAAAACTAACTATAATAATATAAATAAGAAATTTAGAATGAAAAGCTTACTATCGTTAAATAACTGAATTTGTTGATAAGGTTTGCTTTACTGGGTACGTTAACGTAAAGGTAATAGTAAAAGAGTTGTAGTATATATTGAAGATAGATAGTGAGTTGAAAGAGAGAGAAGGCTCCAGAGAGTGCACGAAAATGAACGCTTATAAGCTCTCACCTGGGCAGTGGCACTCTACTACACACTCTGCTAATCCCACTTCTAGGCAGTGGCATTCTACCATACACTCTGTCAATACCTCTTCTGGATAGTGGCACACTATTATACACTTTACAAAAATACAATTTACAACGTAGCGCGTTATAATACACTTTGCAAAGGTGCAACTTGCAACGTAACCGCTTACTAATTACAGATATATATAATAATATATATACAGATAATCTTTTTTTTCCTTGATATGGCCCGTACTCGTAATTTAATATTAATAGTTTAGTTTATTCGAGTTCTAATTAATCGTGTCGAGGTAACAATATTTGTGATGTAATTAGTTTAAGGTTCCAATCAATAGTTTTTGTAACGATAGTAGTTATAATGCAATTTTTTTCAAGGTTTCAAGAAGTAGTTTTGACAACGATAGTGGTTATAATATGATTAGTTCCGAGGTTTTAATTGGTAATTCTAACAGTGGTTTTAATAAAGACTCTAGTTAGGTTAGTCAATTGGTAGTGATATGGTTTTTAATCCTCTTATAAATGTGATTGGAAAGGTTTAATTATTGTCATTACGTATTTTTGGATCAATATAAAAATATATATCTTTGTCAATCTAGACAGAATTTCTCTTTCCCCTTTTAATGACATGCCCTTTTTATAAAGTAAATCCCTAATCAACCCATCGGCATATACACGTTTGACTCACTATCCTAATCAATTATTCGAACCGATTTTATAGGTAGGCAATTGAACTAACCCCACGTTCTAACCGGTCTTAAAAATAGATAACTCGTAAAAATCGCTCCCTCAGGCGCCATTTGACGAGTTAACGCAAACGCGATTAAGCAGTTGCCGCCGCCTCCCGCCAGCCTAGCCCTAGCTCTGTTAGCTCCGGCTTTATATCGCTTATACCTACCTTTATTTTCGGCTTCCCCTCCGCTGCCATAATCGACAAAGAATTTATCCCATTTTCTTTTTTTCTCCCCTTACCCTCCTCCCTTTACCCCTTAAAGGGAGGAATAAAAAGCTTTTAAACTTATTAATTTTACTTTTTCGCTATAGGTAAAACCTCCCTTAATCGTTACGACTATCTTTCGCCGCTAACAACGTAGCCTCGCTGAGTTGTAACACGATCCGTATTACTGATTTCCTTTTTAACTTATATTATATTAATATATTGGTAAATGAGTCCAAAGCGACCGAATTCGCCCACCTCTTTGAGTTACAATTTGTAAAGGTACGTCGCGAAACATTTTTAACACATAAAGAATTAAAATGATATACCCGGGTTCGCGTTCCGGTGCCGTTAATAAATACAACTTATATACTGTACATTGCGTCCGCGACTACGGGTAAATCTATTAGTAATTACCGTTAAAACCGGGGTCGGTTGGCTTGTTCTCACCGTTACAAGCAGATTAATGACGAATAAACTCCTATTTCGGTGATTTTAAAGCCGTAGGATGAAGGCTTATTACGTTCCCGCCATCCTTATAGTGAGTTTTTTTTATTCGAAATTTCAACCGCGATTAAAAATTACCCACTATTTTAATGCCTTATTCGATGCGTTTTCAAAAACAACTAAATTTTGTAATAGTTAAAACAAACCGGTATTAATTAGTAATAAACGTTGACCGGTGGTTTAAGGAAACGGCAACCACGTTCTCCGTCTAACAAGCGGGTCTAAGTATATACTATACAGACAAATTCGAAGATGTTATCGCGCGTTGTTGTAAAAAGGTTCAAGACCCCCCGCACTCCCTACTCAAAGGCATGTAACCTAAAGCGCGGAGCCCTCCTCCTAACGGCATCAGTGACGGCATCGATAGCGGTGTTAGCGGTAGCACCAGTAATAATAGTGGTGACGGCGACAAGGAGGACGACGAGTACTAGGACGAAGATGACAATAACGCAACCTCTTCCTCCCCCTTTCCGTTTGGTAGCGATGAATTTCCTGTTTTTATATTTTAACGGTTGGTCAGGCATTAATATAATGAATTACACAGTAATGAAATTACTTCGAAATGAAAGCATAACGCAAGTGACGAATACTAAGGATAAAGAGTGAAAATGATTTTATTAAAGTAATGAAGGGTCAAAATAAAGACTAATGATATACTAAAAGCGTTGTAAAGAATGAATATTAAAAGTATTAATTCATTAGAAGCGGAGAGACTAGTAAGTTTAAAAACCGATCAAATGTTCCAAGCGGCGTAAGTAGGCAATTTAAAGGGGAAGTCATAGGTATGAAACGTAAAATATCTAACTAGGGTAAGGTTATAAAACCTTTTCAAACATTATAACGAAAAAGGTACTTATAAATATAAACGTTTTCAATGCTATATTCAGGGCGCCCTTAGTTATTAAATCTATTAGATTGAAAATTTCATCGATCCATCTCGTTTCTTTAATTTAGCGGCGCTCATACACTTAGTATAAAGCTATGATATCAATTATAAAGCGCTTTCCATTCGTATTACCGAACTTAGCGAGGTTTTTATAAAGGTAAAAAAGTTATTGTATACCATTAGATAGAAGGGTTTTAAGCTAAGGTTCGAAATAATTATCCAAACTGTTATCGCTATTGTAATACCGGAATCGAATCTTCCAACTATATTATAAATTTATGAGACGATAACGCTTCGAATAACCCATTTGTTTTTCGTTTAGCGTCAATAAATAACGTTACTATATGACGAAAAACCGTTCTGAGCCGGTATTTCGTTACTAAAAATATAAATAAAATATTATTTATAAATTACAATCGATATTATTCGAGAAAATTTTATGAATAAAATGAAAAGCTTTACTATATTTATATCGAGAGATACAAAACGCAAGCCGCGTTTTAGATTACTTATGTAATACGTAAGGCGTGTATTGAAAGTTTAACATACGTTATTCAAAAGTTCCGTCTAACATTATATAGTAATAAAAAGGTGAAATATGGCTTTTAGCTTTACAACCGATGTAACCCAAATTTTACGTATACGTTAATATCTGTATTCGTTAGCTCGTTTTGTGTTAGTCAAGTCGATAGGACTAAATTTATTTAGTTACCCCTTTTGTATAAAGTTTGAAATATTGTTCCGGTGTGTAATTGTTATAATGTGAAAATTAATTAGCCGGTCTTCTGCTAAGAAAACTATAAATTTCGCTTTTAAACCATCCTCCTAAAAATTTTTCTCTTTTTCAGCTAAAAACAACGTATTATATAACATAAGTGTATCTTTCGTTTGTATTCCGATAATTGTAAATACCTCAAAGCGTAGTGTCAAACCTAATAGGCATGGGTCGAAGATCGAGTTTACTATTTCGAACCGCTCCTTATAATACATTTCGTAGGTATTATATTGATATACCTTATCTTCAAAGAGTACGTAAAAAAGTTTTAAAATATATTAAATAGTTTTTGATGGATAATGTTTTCGGAGCTCCCCAGGTAAATAGGTGTAAATACATCGCTTTAAATACTTTTCTAATTATATACAAACCTTTATAATATTATGAAATTTGATATAACAGTCTGTAAGCCTTTATCGTTGCAATGTTGTAGATTCGAATCACTATGGTTGAAGTAACTAATGCTGCATTGATGTTGGTTAATTGATGTTGGTTAATTGATGTAAGTTTCAAGTTCTTAGTTTGGAAGACCGCTAGCCGGTCTGTACACTAATTTTTATAGCCAAACGCTTTGGCCTGTTCCCTACTTTGAAGTAGTCACCTACCGCACTCCACTTGTAGTATAGTGTATTCAAATCCCACAAACTATGGTAAAATTGTGGTACGTTTAATTAAATTTACTTTCAGTAAAGTTTACTCAACTATACTACCTTTGATTGCTATTTCAATACTAGCGGCTTTTTGTTTCATGCTTATACTCCAGACTGAATTACCATTAATTATTAACAACCTCTGAAATCTTTCTTCACTCCACTTGCCATCAAAAAGCCAAACACCTATTAATTTCAATTAATCTATTCTGAAATTAATATTAATTACGTCCCCTTTAGCTCTTTTGTTCCACCCTTCCAAAGCCTCCATTCCTCAACTCTTTTATAAAAGTATTTCGCCATAAACCTATACGTATCACATATTCTACCACTTACGTACCTTTTGCCAATAGTTAAAACTACTGCCATTGTTATTTTTATCACCGTTACCACTAACATCATTACCCTAAAAATCTTCAAGTTTACCAAAGCAACCTTATTCCTCTACGTTACGTGCTAGGCGGTCCACGTAGCCCTAGATTAGTATATTTAATGTATTGCTATCTACAAACCTTTCCAAGACACCATTAGGTAGAGCCTTGATTATAACATCGACGGGATTATTTTTACCATTAATTTAACGAAACTTATTAATTTTCCGAGTTTCATATACCCCGCTCAAAGCTATTATGTATATCATTAAAAGTTTTTCATTAGTTGTATTCAAATTTGATAGGATTCGTAAAATCTCAGAAAATCAGTATATACTACCATAGGTATCGGTACTGATTCCAGTTATTTAATGATAATCTTGAATATAAAGTTAGTCACTATACCAATATTAAAGCCCGCCGTTATACCGTAAACTTTTAAAGCTAAGACGATTTGTATTATACGTTTTCACTTGATGTATATCTAATATATAAGGTTTCCGATAATTGTACATAGCACTCTCAACCTTTACTCATTCAAAATCATTATTAAAAAGCCGATTCACAATATAAGGTTGATATTATCAATAAATTACCCATTCGCAAAAATTATCAACTTCGCCTTCGTAAAATTTACCGAAACATATTGATTTTTCTTTTTAATTAATTCAATTTCTTCCAAATACTTTTATTCAACCTATTAAAATCATTATCTTATACATATTATGCTTATGTTATAATAGAAAAGTCGTATAATACTTTCGGTTGGTATAACGTGGTAATATAGGTTGTACGGGCCTTTTATTTCAAATATCTCTGTAATCTTACTTCTTAGGCCTTATCGATAATGGTTAGGCTCGTAACTTACCTTTTTATCCGTAAGATAATATAAGTACCGTTTTAAGCCATAATACTATAAATACATATTAATGATTTATTAAAATTAAGCTGTATACTTTTCATTTACGTTTCTATTAGCTTACACTTTTAAAGACCTAAATTCTTGATAATACGTTATTATTCCACTACAAACCTAATATCTTCAAGGTGAAAGGTATCATCAGTTTATATACTTACAATACCAAAGTTTTTGCCTTTCGTAATGAATAGACACAAGTTAAATATGAAAGTTTTTATATCTAATCTGTTTTTAAAGAACATTTAGGACGATAAAAACCAATAAATGCCTACTTAACTCAATTCATATAAAGAATAAATATAAATTATTATTATATCTTTCGAAAATATGTCCTAATTTTTTTTGGTAGTTTTAATAATTCGATCTACTAAAGATAGGTTGCAAATTAAGTATACACTTATATGATATCTCGGCCATTAATTACTTTCAAAATGAGAAACACCTCATTCGATTAAAGCGGAAATTTCCTTATAAGTTAACTGTTCAAAAGGGGTACCCCGGGCTATAACAATACCTACTTTGCAATATTTTATATTTAATTCATGGTTATCTGTTTTCGTTTAAGTAATAAAGAAGCTTTCAACAATAGCTTTAAAGCGTTTTTTCGTTCATTAAGTTAAGTAAACACCTTAGACGACGTGATACCAGTTTTCTTTACGTAAATTAGCCGCTTTTATGAAGTGGTGGAGGTTATAATGGTAAATTAGAAGGGTGTATAGATTTGAAAGCGGTTTGGACTCGTTATTATGAAAGTTATTTGGTTAATATCACTTATTGGATTACGTTTTTAGGCTGTTTTCGTCTAATTTTCCGTTTTAATACTTTTATTCTATCATTTAACGGAATGAATTTGTGTTATTTGGCAAAGTTATAATCATATTGTGGCTTTGAAACCGTTAATTATTCACGTGCTAGTCCACCCATCCTTTGTTTTCTAAAACAGGACCTCAAACTATAATAGTAAGTTTAAAACTCTCAGTTTTACGCAGGCCATTGTTAATAGCTAATGCTTTCGAAATATTATTTTTGACCTGTAAAGAAGTAACGAGGTAATAAATTTCATCACAACATTCGCTCTATGTATAGTGGCTGGTGACAATCCTGAATTTATATGAATTTTAGGGTAAATAGCGAAAATAATTAGTGTTAAAATTAGCCTATTTAGGCCAAAAGTATTTTTTACAACGCTTATCGCCATTTGTAGGATTGAAACCTTGAAACTTGTACTTTTCAACTCCTTTAATAATATCGCATATGTTGTAATAGTAGTATTTTCAGTGTAGTAGGTCAACTTTACTTACAGTAAAGTTGACTATACTGATTGCAAGTATAGTGTATTGTTTTGTGCGGGCCTACTGTATTTTTTGCAAAGCAATTACAGTATTTGCCCACTTCACACTAGAGAACGGGCCAAGAAATTGGCCATAAAAATTACTGTACAGACTAGCTAGCGGTCTGCTAAACCTAGAACAATACATATACCACTTGGATACTGTAATACTACTGTTACTTCGACCAATCGAATCGATAACGTTATAACGTCTCAAGCACTACCAATAATAATTATTGCTTATTAGGTTAATCACATATAAGCTAAGTAGAAAAAAAGCTACTTTTTGGTTACGCTTTACATTAATAACAGTGGTTAGGGTAAAGGAAAGATTTTTGCGAAAAGCTTTTACGAATTGCGTCCGTTTTCGCGGAAATAATTAGAGAAAACTTTTCGGCTCCATCGGTTTTTACGGTAGCTTAAAGGTAACGACAGTATCGCTATCAAAAACAATAAGAAATCTTTATGAATCTTTTGTAAAGACGTTAAGATTAACTGTTAAAAGTCTTGAAGTTCTGCAAGTAAGTAAACGGTTAAGTTGGTATTACTACGAGTACTACTATTGCAAAAAAAAAAAAAAAAAAAAAAAAAAAAAAACCCAACGAAGCTCTATGCCCAAAACAACAAATAATCTTCAACCTTTACCTATAATAACAAACGACCTTCGACCTTACCCTTTACACCAAAACTATGCCCCTAATTTACTTTTTTAACTTCCCCTACATCAAGTTTACTGCTAAGATCGTTGCTTTATGAAAACGATACTAAGATATATTCAGTCGTTCCAAGAAAGCCACGTCGCTCGATTTAACGCTATGTTACTAAGTTCTTACGCAACTTTACGTTGAAATACCAAGTCCTTACGCAAAAAATCGTCAAGTACCTCGCTTTATACGCTACGTTACCAAGTCCTATACAAGCTAGAATATCACAATAGACAATTTTAGTGCTTACATTGAAGCTATTTCCGATACCACTAGTAAAGAAGTAATTAAGGTTCTCGGATACCTTTTCTGCAAGCATTATAACAATGATTTATGGGGACACGAAGTTGATAAATACTTAACCGAAGAGTATCTAACTAATTTCGTCAGCTGTTATATCCTTGAATATAAAGGCAACGAAAACCCTAATTGTACTTTTTGCAATTATTGTGGATTTTTCGACGACTAGATAATTAATATGTAAAAGGCAACTTGAAAGACCGTTAAGTTTAAATTGAAGGTTAAATTTGATCGCTGAGGGATTTACATGGGAAAGGAAAGATCGAACAGGCTGATAAATTCCCTTTTTGAATTGGCTCAGCTTGAAGAATACTTTTAAAACTCACGGCCTAAGGGAAAGGGTATTAAGTGACCTTAAAGCCCTTACACGCTATCACGAAAAACTCCCCTTTACCCTTGGCTAAGTTAAGCATTTTTAGGTATTGACGATAAGGAACCTATTAATTTGTTCGGCAACCTAACACCTCTATGCAACAGTATGGAGTACGACCTTGATAGCGGTAAGGAACGTAAAGCAACAGCCGTCCACGCCGTTAGAGGAATTTACATTGGTGTTTTACATCAGTTAATCAAGTAAAATCGTTAAGTCCCCCAAAACCTTCTAGCTTTTACTGCTTCTTAGTCCTTTAACCGCTAAATTCCTTAAAATCTTTTTTACGATAGGTTTGACTATATGCGTAAGCTTATTATAAGCCCTATCATGAAACTTTACCCCTTAGGCCAAACGACTAGCAATTACCCTTAGTACCGTACCTCGGTTACTTTAAAACTTAAACTACTAGGAAGCACCACCAATAAGGATTGGGATAACTATCGCGAACTGCTTCTAAAACCTGTTAAGAGAATTAATATTAACTACAAACTTTTTACGGACTTCGCCAAGATTTGGAATGATGTAAAGAAGTATAATGGGAAGCTTTACAACCTTTTTAATACGAAGATAATGCACTTTTCAAATATTTACAAGTAAATGAAAGTTTTCCCTTTTAGTTTTTATTTACTGTTTTCCGGAATCTTTATAAGGTATGCTAGAGATTATTAACTAACCTTCTTAATTCGACCAACAACCTTTCGCGAAGTTTATAATGCTATAAAGAGACACTTCGAATATAACGTCCACCTTACCTAATACTATATAAATTGGGTTATTATACGGTAGACCACAATCATAGAGAAGAAAGAAGAGCAGAAAATATCAATGGATGTGTTTAACTCGATGTTTAACAAGTTGATATTATGTTAAAAGTAATGGGGAAAGACTATGTTGGCGAAGCCACATTTTGTAAGCAGGTATGAGCAGCTGTTACGGGCGTTAACGAGTACTAATACGTTTTACAACGCCTAAATTCTACT
This sequence comes from Anisogramma anomala, assembly GCA_038502455.1. NCBI lineage: Eukaryota > Fungi > Ascomycota > Sordariomycetes > Diaporthales > Gnomoniaceae > Anisogramma > Anisogramma anomala. The sequence continues at coordinate 6,341,746 of JASMMZ010000008.1, read as the reverse complement.
TGCGAAGACTTCTTTAGATAGTTACGTTTTTTGTTTGTAATTGTAATGGCGCGTATATCAAACTCGCTTGGTATGTACCCTTAAGCCGGTAATTTCCTTAAAGTAAATAAAGAAAACCTTACGAGCGTTAATTACGTCGACCGTTAGTACGGTTACAGTTGCTTTTAAAGTCCAAGGTATAGCCTATCAACTACATATTAAAGGCATCAGCCAAGTAAACGTTAATAGGGCTAAGATTTCAAAGGACTTGCCAACCAAAAGTACTATCAACTTAATATTAGTAAATGAGATAAGATTTATAGTAAGTTTGATTGTTAGTCAATTTGAATTCCCCCCTCCCAGCCGAACAAAATAACAAAAGAATAATGTATTATATACAATACTCTATCATTTCTAAATAGGAATATTTGGATTAAATGGTCAACTTCGAGGGTAACGAGCTAATTGATGACGATAATTCCCCTGAGCAAATCAAGTGATATAAAAACACTGCTTCTGATGTGGCTTAGTAACTAACCGACTACGCCTTTTTATACTGCTTGGGTGGTGAAAAACCTGACCTTTACCCTAATTAAGCCCCTAACCCTTTATATACCTTTAACTTTCGCGATCTTTACGCGGAATATACGTTTTAAGGTATTATACCAGATAAAAGGGCAATAAGGTACTTAATAGGAGGCTATTCGTATTATGTGTAATTGCGAAAAGAAAATACTACAGCTATTAATATTAATCGTTACGATGTTCATGAGGCTGAAGTTGGCTTCGAACCAAGCGAATAATTATCGTTACTAAGGATAAGGGTAATTTAAACTATCATAGAATCGATTACTTTGTATATTCTCAAATCCCTTACCCTTTTTCTTTGTTACTTGAAAGTAATAAAAACCGTCAATATCAAATTTAACGTTAACGCCGATGAATTAATTAAAAACAGCTAAAGGTTTCCCCTCGCCTTTAAATTGAGGGCTTATAATTTCATCTTTAAATCCTTGAAATTATGCTATTAAACCTAACGGATCCGTAAATACGTTAACTAAACTAGCTCTTTAACCAACCAGCCCTCGATAGACTGTACGAAGTCCTAAAGTCCGAAAGGCATAAAGATATGGAATATTTTTCCCTAAAAGAAATCCAAAAGCTTTACTATGAATACCAAACTTATATTCAATGTTTCCAAAAATTTAAGTTTATATTAAAAGACGATGAGGACTTTAATTGCGAGTTCTTTGTGAATGTATTTTCTTTGAATAATAAAACTGTTTTTCACGTCGTTTACTCTATAACCTTTTTTTTTTTTTACAAATCCATGTTTTGAAAATTCTTTTCGGAAAAAAACACGTGGGAAAATTTAAGTATATTATGGATTAATAAGTATTTAGGTTCATTTAACGTTGTTGTCTACGATACTAGAACCAACTTTACGGCGGCGAAGTTTTAGTAAAATGTTAAAGAAATGGGTATTTAGTATAAATAGATGCCTATAAAAGCCTACTAAATTATTGAGATAGTCGAGAAGATATACGCCCTACTTCTCCAAACGTATAATATTTTTATACTGTAAATTGGAAACTTTACGAATCTGGAGACACGCTTTTAAATAGCTGTAAAGGACCTCAACAATACTATAGGACTTAATGGATTAGTACCAACGCTATTAGTGTTTGGAGTGTACCCACGCTTAACAAGTAAATGTCTGTTATTAATAAGTACCTAAAAGCGAGTTATAACCTACAGAAAATCTTTGAAGGAACTACGAAAGGAATTGGTACGCCGCTAGGTTAACGATACCCTTAATATCAGAAACAGCTCTTTAATAATCAACGTATTTACTTTACCATCGTAAAGTAAACTCCTTATGTAGCGAGAGCCGAGTGAATACAAGGGCTTATATAAAAACTTAAGTATCGTTAACTCTAAAGTAGTTATTAAAATTGCTAATGATCTGTTATAATTCAAGGACTAACTGCAGGTTATGGAATAGGCCAGCGGTCCGCTACGCTATCAGAAGCCTGATGTTCAACACATCAAGCCAGGGATCTCTCTTATGTAAGCACCCAGGGTCAGGGTTTGGACCGACAGGACCGCTTGCGGTCCAGTCGACAACATTGGGACCGAAGGAAGCGACATCAACTTCAGCGGTCCATTACTGAAAACGATATGAAGGCACGGATATATAAGGACACAGTCATCACCACATAGATAGTATTTCCTTCATAGCTCTTCAGTTGTCAATCTAAGTATTCAGTCTACACATCTGAATAACCTAACGGCTAGTGATTACTCCACAGCACGAACAAACATCTTCTTGATATTGCACCTTTGTTACCTCTGCTACCTTACTGCTAACATAAACCCCCTGACACCTTCTATTTACTCACGGGTATTTAGTGTGATCATTACAAATCGAAGGTAAGTTTAACCTAATAGACGCAATAACTAAAGCTACCCCGAATGGAGTATTGGAGATAATTATATCGATAAGTATACTGTTTATTAGGGTTACTAAAAAGGTTATACGACCTTATTAAACGCATTGCTTTTCGCTAATTTAAAGCAGGTCATATTATATTATTAATGATAATTCCTGATTTTACCTTTATTTAACGCTACTATTTCGTACCGCTTACAATATTTTACCCCTTTTATTTTATACGGTTCAACCCAACGGAATTTCCCATTCATTTCTTTCTTCTATGCAATTTTACCATTTCGTATCGCCCCTAATATTTTATTACTTTTTGTTCTACCCACTTCGAACCTATTCAATATCGTACCTTTTTTTACTTTTTTATTTAGTTTTATCACTTTACGTCGCCCCTAACGTATTAATACATATTACTTTAAGCATTTTAACCCTATTAGATATTTCGTTACTTAAACTTTTCTATTTTAATCTTTTTATATTTCAAGTTACATTTGTTGCTTTGAAACGATTGTTTTGTAAAAATCCATAATATTACTGTGTAGCGTGTTATGTTATAGCCGTGTATGCCGTCCAGGCCCGGGGGTATTTATCTACTATTAAAGGGAAAGAGCGACGCCGTCGCGTACCTACTATCCTCCCCATCGTTTCCCCCTTCTATTCTAACGCTACCGCCATCACCACAATCGATGTTATTAACGCCAGTAAATATATGGCCCTATGTCTTATTAATTATTCCATTAGGCAAAAGCTTAAAGGAGTAATTACCCTCTTTATGGAGATGTACGATAACGTCATTAAACTTACTTGTGTAATATATACGTAAGCCCCGTTTTCAGACGGCGACGGCGGTTGCCGTATTTCTAAGCCTCTGGTTAGCGCCTATTACTAATTAATATCGGTTTTTTTTGGTTATTTGCGACCGAGATTGTTTGTCGAAATACCTAAACGATATATTTTTGCTAGAGGAACAAAAATAAAATTTCAATGTTCGGTTAAAACTTCCTAAAGTGCCGGCGGGTACGTTACACAGCTTCGACGTACAGCCCTAGGACTACAGGAACGGGGGCGTACGAGTTGCCAATCCGTTCGTAGCGGTAGTAACGGGACGAACGACTCCTGCTTTCGTAATAATCGCTAACGGATTTACCCGCGACTGCGGACGCGATATACGACATGTAAGATATATCCATTAGCGTCCCGAAATTACGTACCTGGGTACGTTGTTCCAATGCCTTACGCGTTAAAAAGGCTTCGCGATGCACTTTGACGATACGGATCTCGGGGCGGTGGAGAAAATTCGTCTCGTGCTCCTTATCTAAAAAAGAAAAGGAGACTAAATGTGTATAAACAGATGAATTTAAGATATACAAACCTTAGCGAAATTACGTTAGGTTATATTTATGGCGTAAAAGGAGCCTTACGAGTAATAGGGGTTTTACCTATATGGAAAGAGTAATGTTTATAACCTTAAAAGCCTCTTGTTCCTCCCTTTAAAAGCTGGGGAAGAGAAAATGAAAGGAGGAAAAAGGAGGGGTTATAAGGGCGGCGGCGGAAAGGGGTGAAGCGAAGGCGGCGACAAAGCTTAAAAAGGTGATGACAGTGGTAAAGAGGGACGAAGCGGTGGCGGAGGGGCTAGGTGGCGTGGCGGTAGCGGGCGGAATAGCCGTAATTAACGAAATTGTATCCGATAAGGGTGAATTAGTAGTAACAGAGGCGGTAGCTACGGCGGCGGCCGCGCGCCAACGCTTTCGTGCTAAATGGCACTTTAATATCCTTTTTTTACGCGGCATTTATCTGAAGGATAAGTTAGTATATAAGTTTTAGTCAAATAATCTACCTATTAAAACGCTTTTCTTAATTAAGGGGAATAAAGGTTAAATTAAAATAGGGATTTACATCGGCTTGGATTTCGCGTCTTTGGAAGAGAAAAAGAAGAAGTTTTGCCTGAACCGATAGAAATATATCCTTTTATATTAACCTAACACGTAATTATATAATTACCCCTATACAATTACCCCTACGCAATTACCCCTACACAATTACCCCTACACAATTACCCCTGTCAAAAACTATGAAAAGCGTTATTACTAATTATACCACCCCCATTAAGCTAGACTAACTAGGGCCAAACTACAACTATTATCGCGTCCAAAGCTGACTAATTTTAGCCGAATTACAATTATTACCTAGCTCAAACCTTATTGGTCCCAGCCGAATAACCTAATTTATACATTTTACAATTAATATTGCAACAATACTATTATTACAAGACGCTATATAAAGGAGAAACAAAATATTACCTATGTGGATATTAATATATACCTTTATAGATAGTATATATAGGGTAAGTAGCAGTATACTATATTACAGGGTATACTCCTAGAGAGTATATAATAATGTGTTACGCTACAGGCTACACTCTTATAAGACGCAAAGTGCATTATACGTGGATCGGTTTGGAATAACTATACCAAACCAAATGGCAATGCATGAATCGGTCTAAAATAGATATATCAAACCGAACGACAATGCGTGTAGCGGTCTAGAGTGGTACGCTCTGGGCAAGGGCTTATAAGCCATCATCCATGGCGTGCACTTCTAGATACTTCTTCTTTACATCATCATATTTTACTACAACTATACCAATCTAATGGTTACTCTTCTGAACACCTTATTTCACGTGAATAGGTTTTAGACCTTACTAACATTGGCACTTCATCATTATTTATACACCTTTTATTTTTTTTGCATCCACTTCATGAAACCTTCAATCCATTCGAATTATCCACCGAAAATAATTGAAAAAACATTCTTTTTCCAACAAAAAGTGCCAAACTTAATCACTTAGTTAATTTAAAAAAAAAAACCCTTATTTTTATATTAATATATAACAAATTAATTAACAATTTTATTTTAGTTACAGGTTACGCAAATTTTACTACTAATGTGATCCTTCATGAAAAAAACTTATACCATATCTTTCGTAACTCATAATGCAATTATCACGAAAAAAAGCGCTTCGTATAACTAAAAACAAATATTATAGGCTCAGTAAATAAGGTTGATGTATGTAAATTTAACTTTGAAAGAAGAAGAAGTTCAAATACTGGTTGATGAAGGCCTGAACCAGTGTGGAAATAAACTAGAGTTAGGTTTGGTCCGTGCAGTGTGGAGTACCAGTTAAACCCGTAACAGGTATTTTATACAAAAGTACTATAAAATTATAAATCGAGAATAGATAGCAAAACATAAATATCACCAAATTATAAAACGAAAATAATTTAAATGTAATATATTAAATAGGATTGAATTTGTTTAAGTTGAGTTGAATTGAATGTTTTCAGGTTTTGGATATGTTAAATGAAGGTGTTTTATAGGTGGGTACGGTGCTGTTGGCATGAAAAGGGTAGAAGTAGCCTTCGGTGGGCTTAGCTTTGATAGAAACATTCGACCCAATGACATCAATACTATTATTCATGTTAATTGTCCTTTTTGACATCACTTTATACATAATATACTGGTATACTATAGTATGTAACCCAAAATATAACATTACTGGCTTTATATTACTACTAGATCAGAAATAAATTAAAAAAACACAAGTTGAACGGTAATAAAAAAGTTCATTCCGGATAAGAATTACTATTGCGTTTTTGAAGATTGTAATACCACGCAACCCATACTCGCGGAATACCCCTACCCGCAGAATATATTTTACAACAAAACTTCATCACCATATATTAGTCAGAACATAATCAAACATGAAACTAGAATAAGATCATTATATGAAATTAAATCTATATTTAATTAAGATATTTCCATATTGAAGATACTTAAGTAGAGGATAGTTTGCAAGGTATGTTGCTTCACTAATATCATGTAAATTTTTGCTTTCAAAACCTTGTATATCTTCAATAATCACAGAATTAGATTTCAGTTATTTTTATTTCAGAATAAAACTTGATAATGACGACGTATTCAATATATTAAAAGTGTTGGAACAGTAGTTGATTGCAGTACAGTCAAGTCAACTATACTGTCAGTAAGTTGATTGTACTGACTACAAGTTGACTGTATTGATTGTTGTTTTACTGTATTAACTATAAGTCAAATACAGTATGTGGCCACTTTAGATCAAGGAATGTGCCAGGCAATTGAAAATACAAATTAGTATACAGATCTGCTAGGCGCCAAACCTAGAACAATATATCCATCACTTGACCATGCAATACTTCTATTACTTAGGCCACGATTAGGATCAACAAGTTTTCAAAGTTTAAAGGCCCATCAATGGCAAGACTTATCAACAGTTATCAGTGCTTATTAGGTTGAGTACAAATTGGCTAATTAAAATAAAAACAAGCTACTTTCTAGTTACATTTTGTATCGTATTATAGGGTAGAGGAAAGATTCTTTAGCCTACAGGCACTTAGAAGTGATGATAGTATCGCTATTATTCAAAACACCAAGAAATGTTTATTAGACCTTTTTAAAAAACGTTTAGATTGATATTTAAAGTTTCAAATCGTTAAAAAAAACGATTACTAAGTTGCTATGTTCTTTACAAATAGAAAACGATGAAGTCATCATTACGATTATTGCGAATAGCTAAGTCCAAAACACTTATAGAAAATAACAAATTCAATAACAAACAACTTTTAACTTTGCCTTTTATACTAAATTTTCCTTTTTACACCACTTTTTCTTTTCCCTATACCACAGAATCAACAATCGGATAAGTTAGAAAATACTTTAAGGTTGTTATCTCAAGCGTAAACAATAAAAATCGCCAAGTCGCGCCAAAAAAAGCCAACTTCACGCGACTTAACGCCTAAGTCAAGTTTTTTTACCCATATTGCTAAGACTTCATATTTTTTCAAAATCGCTAAACCTCTTGAATTAAATCAACCAATTCTTATCCTGCCTAAATTAACGTCAATTTGGAAGTTCAAACGTTGAAATAATATTGGAAAACTTAAAAATAAAAACTATGAACGTACTAGGATCTACTTTCGCTAAATTTTACGACGAAACCCTTTTTTCAATATATTAATACCGATTCAATGGGAAAGAACCTGATTAACTTTGTGTACTTATTTCTGTTGAATTTAGATTACGATAAAGTTCAACGAGGAATATAAGACTTTCAAAATTTTAACGAATACTTTATGGATTGAATTATTAATATATTAACTCAAACTTCAAAAAAATTTGAAGGTTAGTTGTAGAAAAAAACCCAAAATAGTAAGATTTTCATCTTGATTAGGAAAATATTATTAAATATTCTTTTTAATTTGACCTATAGAAATGAATGTCTTTCAGAACCTTAACAGGGAAACTCTAGAGGTAAAAGGGAAATATCGGTTAACGATTATTATTATATACGTTTAAAGGAATCACCACCATTTAATTATTAAATAAATCAAACCTTTACACCCCGAAAAATTCATTCCTTATGCACCGACGATTAAGAAATTATTAATTTGCTTGTTATCTAGTTCCTATGCACTATAACGCGAAATACGCGTTCAATAAAAGTAGAGAATATAAATCAACGATTTCTAACGCGAGTAAAATGAATTAACGTTGGCTTCATTTAACGGTGAATTTAACAAGATCATAAAATTCATCAAAGCTTTTCTCAAAATTATCAAGTTCTTCAAAAATTTCTTCAAAATTGTTAAATCCCTTAAAAACTTCCTTAAAATCGTCAAGTTCCTTATGGTAAAGCTTTATAGGATAGATATGCCTATATATGTAATCTCACTATAGGTCGTACTATAAGACTTTAATTTTCGGGTTAGATAACTAGTAATTACCTCCACTACCGCAACTCTAAAATCTTAAGGCTTCAGTTGACTGTAAGAAACATTATATATAATTGGAACTGTTATTATTACCTCTCACCTAAATTAATTAAAACGATCAATATTATTTACAATCTTTTAATGAATCTTTTTTAGTTAGTCAATTATATAGAGAAGTATAATGAAATACTTTATAATCTGTGTAACACAAAGATAATTCAATTATTCAATATATAAAAGTAAATTAAGGTTTCCTTTCTAGATTTCTAGTAATCATTTCTAGGAATTCTAACCTGATACACTAAGGATTATTACTAAATATTTCAAATTAAGGTAAATACTTTCCGTAGAATATATAACGGAGTGAAAAGCTACTTCGAATACAACGTCTACTTTACGTAATGATATGTAAATTGAGACATAACGAGGAAAATAACGACGATAATAAAGAAAAAAGTGAAAAAGATTGACATCCTTAATAAAATTTTTGAAAAATTGATGTTATCATAGTAAAATATGGGAAAAGCATACGTTGGCGAAGTCATATTTAGCAAATAGGTACGGGTAGCTATAGAAGATGTAAGCGAGTTTAAATATGCCTAATAACAGTTAGATGCCACTTGTAAAGGTTTTTTTTTTGGCTAGTTACAGTCTTTATTTACGACTGTAATGGCATACACGATAAACTCAATTTGTATATATCTTTAAAATAATAATTTTCGCGATGAGAATAACGAAGACCTTCGAATTTCATATTACATTAACCATTCATTTGGAAGGTCCTAACGTTTAAAATTTGGCCCAAAACTTTTAGACTGGAAGTTATACTGGCAATAGTAATGTGGGAAAAACTTAATTAGGTTTACTGACCTTAAGAATTATCTTCGTGATAGTGGTAAGAGGTATTGAATTTGTGGTAAGTCCAATTGTAGATTAATTCGTTATCTCGCGGTTGAGAGTTACGAATAAAAAGTGATATATCACACCTAATTTAATATTGGTTTTCGGCAAAACTATTTAGATTATTTTGCAGATTATAATGGCTAAAATTGTTAAAGATAAGAATACGCCAAAGTTAGTTATATAACATAAAAATAATTCTTTTTAAAAAACTCAATAACTTACCTACAACGACTTTCTATGATGCTCAACTGGTCAAAACCATTATATTTTATATAAAAATCAAATATCGAACTCCCTATATACTTTTAGTCTTTTGAATAATTAAGCGCACCCCAAAATTGAGGTATGTGGCCAGAAATCAAGGCAGAAAAGTACTCAATGAGAGGCTATTCGCATTATATAGTATTACAATAAGAACGCATAACTGCTACAAAATTTAATTGTTAAGATATTAAGAAAAATAAATTCAGCTTTGGCCTACGCAGAAACTATCATTATTAAAATTAATAACTATACAAAGAATTGTTAAATAGATTACATTCCTATTTCACTTAAAAACATAAAAATATTTGGTGTTGATAATAACTTCAATATTAATCAATTGGTTAAAAACGCCCAAAGTCTTTTTTTTTCGCCTTTAAAAATGTATTTTTGGTTTTACTTTTAAAGGGTTGACGTAACAATGTTGGAATTGATAAAATTAAAAGTATGCTAATTACACCAAAATTTTAATTACCTAACCGTCCAAATTTATATAAAGTCCTAAAATTCGCAGGGTATAAAATGTAGAAAGAAATACATTAAAGGCTATGAAAAATCTTAATTACTGTTGCGAAATCCACGCCGAAGTACCACAAAATTTGAAATTTATATTTTGAAACAACAAAAAGTTTAATTACAAAATCTTAACTAACGTCTTCTAATAGGATAATAAACCTATTCTTCATATTACAAACTCGATAGCCTTTTTAATGGCTCTGAATTACTTAAATAGATATCGGTAAAAGATATTTGCAAAATGTTGAGCATACTATGGATTAATATATACCTAGCGCTACCAGACATAATTAAACAAGATGACGGCACTAACTTTGATACAACAGAGTTTCAAAGGAATAATAAGATAATATGGATTCAATATAAATCAATACCTGTTAAGTCTTATAAAAGTATAAAAAAGGTCAAAAAAACGTACATATTACTTAGTAAAATGCATAAAATCTTTTAGTTAGAGATTAGAAAGTTCATAAACTAAGAAATACGTTTTGAAATGGCGGTAAATAGCTTAAATAACATTGTGGGTCATGATGGATTAGTATTAACATTATTGGTTTTTGAAACGTATCTTTGTCTAACGAATAAACCTTAGCCATTAGTAAGTACCCGAAAAAGGTTTATAATATACGGTAGAATCTTAAAGAAACTGTGGAGGAAATCGAATGAAATTCAAGTTAATAACTTCCTTAATACCAGAAACAGCCCTACAACAATCGATATGCTAATTTTTTTCATTGTATAGTAAAGTTCTTATATAGCGGAAGCTAAGTTAATGGGATAGACTATCAACTTTTTGAAGTATTGTTGACCTTAAAGTATTCATTAAAACTATTAAAAATCTAGCGACATTTCCCATAATTTGGGTTAAACCTTATACCAAAGCAATACACGGTAAAAAAAATTATATAGATCTTAAAATCAAACGAATCAGTTATTATAATCCTCCCCTATCAGTAATTAACGAGCCGATAAAACGACGATAATGCGACTGATTACCAAAAAGAAGAAGTATTGAAAATGAAAAATATAAGTCGGGCCGCATTCATAACACTATTTAAATCAAAAGGTAAAAACAATAACTAAAACTTAGCTGCCAACCTCCAAGCACAAGGATTTATCAAGACTTTAGGCAAGTTTTTTTTTTTTAAAAAAAAAAACCGCAATAAGATTAAAATTAATAGACTCCTCATTCCATAAGTTGTACAATTTATTCCTAAACCATAATTTGACCTTAAAAACCTTAATGTTACGATCTTCAAATTGAGAATGATTCACGAGTTCAAAGGCAAAACCACGAGCAAACTATGTAAATATTTACGCTTAATCTTTTCAAAATATAATAATAATAACAAAACCTAAATCCTTATGTAATAGTTAATAATAAGAAATAAAGATTAACGTTTAGTAATAGTATTGATAAATAGTTCGTGAACAATCATTTATAAAAAACATATCATTAATAATCGTAATAATATTCAAGTATATACATAATTATCAAATAACTTATAAAGTATCGTTCTACCAAAAAAAAAAAAACGCCTTAAAATTCTGTAACAAATACCTCTTAGAAACGCTTATACAATACGTTAAACCATTATAAAGATTAACTAAAGTAAATATTTATTAATTCCTAACCTATCAATTGTATTTTAAGTCAAAATTATGTATAAAATCAGAATTTATAACTCATTATTAATAATCATGTAAATGAGAAACTTCGATATAGTAGGTATACAAATTAACGATACCATTTTCGTTAGGATTTCAAGCTTTGTAGTATTAGAATAACATACGATCAAAGATTTAAAGTTTTAGAACGATAAGTTGATTATAACTTAGTAAGGAGCCAACACCTAAACTTTAACAAATCGTCAATTCGAAAATGTTGTTTTTAATATATTAATATTTACCTTAACTTTCAATAAATATTAGAAAATTATAATTAAGTTAAGATTGAAAAAAGAAACATGATAAAGATTTAAAATATTTACAGTGATGTATTTATAGTAGTTATATTGTGATCCTATGCTAGTTAAAAACATTGTGCGACTTGTCAATTACGATGTAGTCTTCAAACCAAACTTATAAAGATTATGATCGATTAAATAAGAGGTTGGATTGGAAATAAGGCATTTGAACTGTAGGATGAATAAAGTTTCTGTTAACCTGTTGAGAGCTAAATTAATAATCGTTACAAATAGCGTTCTTGATAATAATATCAATCCGTTGTTACAAATGGGATTCCTTATAACGATCGTTAATAAAGATAAATCACAAGAAAACTAGTTCGCAATTACAAGAAATTCAATTTATTAAACCTCTATCAAGTGTAAAAAAGTTACTTAAAATATGCTCATTTCGAAAGTCTACAGCACAATGACCGGCTTTAATATAGGTATAAACATATGAAGAACCTTCAATATTGTTACTCAACAACTAAATATTTTATCTATCCGGTTATCATTTATACCAACTCGCAAAACCTATTCGAATACCTCTTAAAACCAAGGACAATTAGCGAAAAACGCTTGAAAATCGACGTAATATCTCTTCGTAAAACCTACAAAAGCAAAGAAATCAAGGAGTTGAAGGGGATTAATGGAAAAAATAACCCGGAAAACTCCATAACAAAATCAACACCAAATAAAGCATTGGAAAAGCTTGTAGATAGCAATAATCTAACCATACATATCGAGGAATACATTAAGAGGCTATTAGGAAAGATCAAATCAAGGAACAATAAACAAAAAGGGAAGTAAATCTGTTATAAAAAACTAGAAAACCACTAGAGAATGATAACCAGAAACTTAATTAATTAACACAATCAAATTTAAAACGTGTAAAAGTCCCTAAGAAAAACCTTATGTATAGAAGTTGATGAAGTTGAGACTCAGAACAATAGGGTATAAGGTGGTAATGAAATTTAATTTGGATGAGAAATATAACGGAATTAACAGGGATTCTACCGACGAATGAGGAGGAACTTTCAATACTACTGAAAATAAGTGATTAACTACACTAACACATATATGCAAAATAAAAAGCCGCTAGTACAATAACAGTAGATAATTACAACATAGTTAAATCAGATATACTATAATTAAATTCATTGTATTAACTTCAACTGAACTGTATTATTTGTGGGCTAGCTATATTAACTATAAGTCAAGTATAATATGTGCCCACTTCAAATTAAGGTACGGGCCAAGCAATTGGCCACATAAATTAGTATTCACACTAGCTAGCGGTCTACCAAACCTAAAACAATACATCTTTTATGGTCCGACCCACGATGGTAAGCCAAGTGGGTACAAAATGGGATTTAATATTGAGGTGTGGAGGAAGACTAAAAGAGGCTATCGTAGCCCAACATGTAGGACCCTTAGGTAGAGTCAATGCCCAGCCCGTTACGTGCCCTTACACGTGCCATGTACGGATCGTGCCTTGTTTGTATACGGACCGTGTCCGGCTTATACCCGGACCGCGCCTAGGCCGGGCTAAGGCTAGGCGTTACCTATCTCGTTACGTGTACCGTTACATAACTTATAAGTTTAATAGCTAACTGCCTAAATCCATAATATACCTCCTTTTTCCCGGATATTATAAGGGCTACAACGCCATTTTAGATAAATATTGGACGCGAGCCGTACCCGTTTAGTACTCGGGTCGAACGTAAACCGGTAATATTACATTTAATATATTGTATAACGTTTTAGTCGGCTTATTTTATATCGTTGGCGCCGTATAACGCATCCGTTAACGTGCCGTATAAGGTATTGTTTTATCGCCGACATCGTATAACATATCCTTTAACGCGTTATATAAGGTATTTTTCCTGTCGTCGGCATCGTATAACGTATCCATTAACGCGTCGTATAAGGTATCCTTTTTATTGCTAACGCCGTATAACGCGTTCGTTCACGTATCGTATAAAGTTGTATTTTTTCCTTTAATGTTAAGTAACGCGTCTCGTATAATACGTAGCCTTTGTCGAATCCTATCCACTAATCCCTATAAATACAAACGCTTTTATGTAATCTTTAAAACTTCTTTTTTTTTATTTTATATTATCGCCCCCCCCTTTTTCGTTAGCTACCACTGCCGTAACCCTTTTAACTCTTATATATATATTTGCCAATCATTCGCATTAATATATCTTAGCCTTTTTTTATTTTATTGGCGTATTACTATAATCGACGTACATAACAGTTTTAACCTAAGTTACGTTACCGTCAACGCCTCTGAAAGGGATAACAAGAATTTTTATAAGGTATATTACCTTATTATATGTTAATACTATTCCATTCATTACCTATTATAACCCTTTTACGTTATAGGAAACTTTTTTATCCTCGGGGATAGTAAGGATAAAAATAAGTTTTCTTCATTATAAGTTAAAGTCGTTTATATATCGTATATTAATCGACTTTTAAATTTTAACTTTTTTCTTTTTTACGTCCGAGTTTATCAGGTATAAAAGTATCGCATATATTAAAAGATTTATAGTAAAATAAGTTTACAAAAAAGCCTTTTGAAAGGCTAACCATTAATTAACTTCGTAATATATTTAAAAGATACGTTTACTTACAACTTTACCTAGTTTACGTGCTCTTTTACGTTAATTAGTCATTACAACAAAGGATAATGGTTATATCCTATCTTCCGCGCGTAAGTATTAGGGAGATATCCCGGGCTATCGGCCCGTTTTTACCTTCGTCTTTGTTAAGTTAGTTAATTAATTTACCTGGTTTTATAATATCGTTCGAGCGTAAATAATTAATATTATACCGGCCTTATAGGCCTTTGATTTTTTAGTTTTAATTTTATGGCGCCTTTCCCTTTCGGATTCGCCTTTACTCTGAATCTTATCGTCGTCTTTTACTATATAGCCTATTAATAAAAATAAAACGCTTTCGGTTAACCGAACTTTAAAATATAAATTTTTCGCCTTAACCCTTTTTAACTAGCGCCGAATACCCTTTCGTAATTTTAATTTAAAAATGAAACTTATCTTTTTAGGTAATACGTTTATTTTACCGTAACCCTAACATTATACCGAAATTTCGCGGATATAATCGTCGAATTTACTTTATTTTTAACCATTTTACTAGAACCTTATTTAAAATATAATGATAATTACGACTAAAATCGATTAAAATATTGAAAAAGTAGGTATTATTAAAAAGTAAAAAAATAAAAAAATGGATTTCCGTTTATATATATTTTAATTAAATTGAAAATCGGTTTCCTCGTTTTTATAATTATGTTGTTAAGGTAATATAACCCTTAAACGAAATTATATTTAGAATTTATGCTTCTCACGTCGCTATTAATGAAAAGGCTTTTTTTACCTTTTTAACTTAAGCCATATACACTTATATAAAAAGTAAAGTTGGACGGAGGTTGTAATTATATTAAAAATAGTTCGGCATGTTATAACGTATATAACGCCTCGAAACAAACTTAACTTTACTTTTTTTCACTATTATTTACGTCGCTTTACGTCCCTAGTTTTAAATATATACCGAACAGGTTGATTAAAATAACTAACCGCGATATCGAAATAATTAGCCGTAATTATTAATGCCTTTTAATAGAGGCGTTTTAAAAAAAAAACGGTTAACTCTCGTTATAACCGTATTACTATTCGACCGGTAAGTTTAAACAGGTCTTATTAGTTATAAACTAAGATACCGTTTTAAATTTAAGGATTTTGATTCGTTGGCGAATTTACGGTAGTTGTTTAAAGCTAAGATACAATTTATCCGACTAACACTTATTGTAATAAACTTGTTGCGAATACATAGTAATAAGCGGGAACGTAAATAATTACATTTTCCAACCAAAGGTTAATTTAGGCTGTTTACTTAAGTTAAAATTATTTTAAACCTAACAAACAATGATATTTATAAATACTTATTATTTATAATTAAAATTTCAAATTCGACTAATACTTTATTCGCGCGGTAAAGGTCTGTAATGATCACACTAAATACCCGTGAGTAAATAGAAGGTGTCAGGGGGTTTATGTTAGTAGTAAGGTAGCAGAGGTAACAAAGGTGCAATATCAAGAAGATGTTTGTTCGTGCTGTAGAATGATCACTAGCCATTAGGCTATTCAGGTGTGTAGACTGAATAGTTAGATTGACAACTGAAGAGCTATGAAAGAAATACTATCTATGTGGTGCTGACCGTGTCCTTATATCCTATGGCCTTCATACCATCTTCAGTACTAGCTCACTGCTGCTCAGTGACGCTTATCAGTGCTCACTGAGGCTCAATGAGCACTTATGATCTAGATAACCCTAACCCTGGAGGATTGCCTAGTCTGGTGCTGACAAAGAGATGTTCCCTGCCTGATGTGTTGGACTTCAGACTCTCAGTAGCTCAGTTGCATGCTAGCCTATTTCCTGACCCACCAACGTACTTGGGTCATAACAGGATCATTAAAAGCCGCTTCGATATAATTAAAAACCCCTTTTTATATTATATTTACCTTTGTAATTTTCGGCTTTGTAATAATACGTAACCGTTTATTTTACCGTTACCGTATAATATCTTTGTACGTAAAGAAACGCATACCGACCCTTTTGGATTTATATTTTACCCGCTATTAATGTAAATTCGATCGTTTAATACGTCGTCGCCTACCTAAAAACAAATCAGTTAAATTACGGTTAATTATATCGTTTTCATCCGCCTTAAACCGGTAAAAACCTAACGCGAGGCGCGGTTAATTCGGTTTCAAATTATTAAATCTTCCTAACGACCTAAACGAAGTCGGACATAAGGTCGATGATTAAAGTCAATTAACCCGGTTATTATAATTATTTAATAATTAACGCGATATAACTTATAGTATTTTATAAACGAAAGATATCGGTTTATGTCAACTTTAAAAAGGCCGAAAGTGTATTTATAAAGGTAGAGGATTAAGTATTCGCCGATGGCCTATTTTTCCCGATAACGTTAAAGTGTAACGCCGAATTATTAACGTTTATTATCGATTCGTTTATTATAATTAATATTTTTTCGAAAAAATGAAATAAAAACTTTAATAATATATTATAATCCAACTTATAATGGTAAACTAAGTAGGTACCAAATGAAATTTACTATTAAGGTACGGAAAAAGACTAGAAAAGGCTACCGTAGCCTAATATACAGGGTCTTTGGCCAGGACTATACCCAGCCCGTTACGTACCCTTATATATGCCATACACGGACCGTGTTCTATCCGTGTACAGATCGTATCCAGCCTATACCCGGACCGCATCCGGGCCGGGCCTAAGCCGGGCGTTGCCTATCCCGTTACATGCACTGTTACGTAACCTATAGGCTCAATAGCTAACGGCCTAAGTCCATGACCACTTAACCATGCAATACTACTATTATTTCAACCATGAATCAAATCGATAATATTGTAATATCTAAAGACCTATCAACGGTAAGGTCTATTAATGGTAAGATTCATCAACAAAAAAGAACTAATACACTTCTTTTTTAACGTTTTTCCCCAAAGCAAAATTAACTCTATGTATTGTCTTTTACATGCTTATAAAACGATTACTAAATACACTATCTAAACAACTACTATTTTATCCGAATTTTTCTATTAATCGTTAAAATTGCGTTAAAGATCCTGAAATTCTATATAGAAAGCCAAGAAAAGATCTGGTTAAAAATTTATTATAGTTATTATTCAAGAAAAGCTTATTGATTCTAATGTGAAATTACTTGTTACAGCATTTACTATACAATCTGTTGCTATACTATTCGCTGCTATATCATATTTGAGAATTCAATACTCTTGCTTCTGATATACATTTCTATGTTATTATATGTGTATAGCTATTCAAAACATCAGTTTGATTCACTATACAATTGTTAAGTTTTGGTGGGAAAGGTGTTCCACGGGTACAGGTAGCATGGTATAGACTGTAAAAACTTTTACTTGATTAAATCAAAGCAAAGCAAATTATAAAGAGCTCACACTGAGAGAGTCAATTTGATATTGGCTCATTGTATAATATAGAGCTTTTCACTAAAGGCTTGATATGTTGTGGAATATTTGCCTAGCATTGGCTTCACACCACACCAAGTCTTTCGGCGGCAAGGTCTATATATAAGAAACACTCACTTGGACACATGCCCTTACAGCCAGCTACTTGATAGGTAAAGACAACCCCATGCCCCTCTATTCGCCCAACGCCAGACAAGACAGACAATGCAAAGTATAGAAGCCGAAGAGCAATCGGCTGAAGCATTAAAGTCATCTTCCCCAGTCTATATCACGCACTGCAAAGCCTGTTGGCATTGAACCATGGGGACTTACCAAGGCCGATCAAGCCCACTACTACCCAGAATACGCTCCCCACTTTCAGCGAAGCACTCCCAACTTATCTAAACGCCGACAGCTCGCCGCGTCATACCGGTTCGCAATTTCCATCTTCTGCTGGTCATGGCTGAACCAGCCCTGCGCCTCGTCGTACAACCGCTTCTTGTACTCCATCTCGTTCTCGCACTCGGCGCGCAGATGCCGCACGAGCCCAACCTCGGCGTTGGCATCCAGCTTGCGCAGCTGCGCGTGGGAGTACGCCTTGACGTCGACGGGGTCGACAAAGTACCTGACGTTCAGCTTCGGCGTGACGCGCTCCAGCGTGTAGGGGAACTCGGGCGCGTCGAAGACCATGCGCGGGCCGGCGGGCGTCGAGCTGCTGCCCGAGAAGAGGGAGGAGAGGAGCGGCAGGACGAAGAGGCAGATGACGGGCAGGAGGCCAACGAGGGTGTTAAAGAGGTTGTTGTCGGGGGCGCCTTGTTCGTTGTCGCGCGGGCGTCTGCGCGGGCGGCCGCCGCCAAATTGGTGGACGCGCACGCCGGGACCGCCCATGTTGAAGACGAATTGTGGACCTGTATCGAAGGCTGGCTTGGTCAGTGTCACCATACATAGCCATAGACGGCATCTGCGTGGAAATGTTCTCACCTCCTCCAAATGGTCCACCGCCGCCACCGAAGCCACCGCCGCCAAAGAACCTCGCAAACATCTCTTCCGGACTCAGCCCATCGTCCGCATTTCCGGCCACCCCCCCACCACCAGCCTGCCGTTGGCCGAAGCCGCCAAAGGGATTTTGCGCCTGGGCCTGGGCCTGGCCAAATCTACTATCCGGGTCTCCACCAAAGCGATCGTACTTGTCGCGCTTCTCCTTATCATTCAGCACACTAAACGCCCTTGCGACCATCTTGAAGGCCTCGTCGGCATGCTCGTGGCCGTTTTTGTCGGGGTGGGTGAGCAGGGACTGCTTGCGGTAGGCCTTTTTGATGTCCGACTCGGAGGAGGTCTTGACGATGTCGAGGATCTCGTAGAAGGCGGTGGGCTTGCACTTGCGGATGCGCAGGACGGCGGTCTTTTGCTCGGGGGTGTACTTTCGGTCCTGGTTGCCTTGGTTGTGTTCGCGGTTGCGGGCGGACGAGGACTCTTTGTTGCCGGCGTCTGCCCCGGAGGCGGATGCGCTGGACGGCATGTTTGCGCCCGTGGGCTCTTCTTAGAGGGATTGTGGGAGGGGCAGGAGGAGGGGCCGGTGGCCGGTGACGCAGGGGCCGTATGTCGTAGGGGCGTCTCTAGGTGGGAGGTCGTATGGGTCGGCGAGTTCGTTGATGACAGGTGTCCGTAGGGATGGGCGAGGTAATGCGATGTGGCTAGCCGGCAAAATGGTTGGAAAGTGATTGCAGAAGTTGAAGTTGGAGAGAAGTGCCGGACGAGAAGCTGGGCGAAGGAGGAGCCTTCTCGGAGAGGCTGGTGGGTGGTGTTGGGCTGTTGATGTGATGTTGTGGTCCTTGTCGTCACGGTGTAGCGCTCGCCTGCTGCTTAAGGTTTATGGCCGGGCGTCGGTAACACGTTCTCTAACAGCAGACTCAGTACGACAATAGGTAGCAATACGCAGGCAGGAACATGGAAGCAGATACGTGAGCCATGGTGGGTTGTTGCCGACGTAGAATACGCTTTGTCATTCCGGACAGAAAAAGAAACCTTGCTCCGAGGCTCACTTTGGGTGGCTGAGTCAGCCCCGGACCCAGATCCATAGTGAAGTTATGGGCGCCTAACGAAGCGCGCGGCAAGTAGCCGCACTCATAACGAAACTGATAGCCGCGCCGAGAACAAAAGTCGAACAGGCCGAGTTCAATTTTGTTGGGCTCACGCTGCTGCGGGGCGCATTCTCGAGGTCACGACCCAGCAGTCTTCTATCATGGCGACCTCGGACAAGCCAGAGCCTACGAGATCTTGGACCGGAACGGTGCAGGGCTGGGGCCGTAAGTCATCTTCCCTTTGCACTGCTCCCATGCCTCTTCACTCATGCGCCTCCGCACTCTACACACAGCACACCACCCCGAGCTACACCCCTTTCCTGCCTCCCAATATCCTACAAAAAGACTGACCCTTCTCAGAATCCTCCATGCCGCCCATGGGCCTCGCCACGCTCATTACGGCCCTGCACTTCAAGCCCTTCCGGAAGCTGCCCATGCTGCTCTTCACGCCCATGCTCCTCTTCTCCAGCTACCTGAACGTCGCCGGCTTCAAGACCGACTCAGCCGCGCTCACCGCCACGTGGTCCGGCCTGTACGTGCTGCTCGCGGCGCGGCGGCGGCCCGCGTCCCTGCGCCAGCGCTTCACGGCCCGCGGCGCCGTCAGGCTCGGCGCGATGGGGCTGGGCACAGTCAATGCCCTGGCGGGAGGCTGGGCGTATGCCACGGGGGACCGTGAGGCAGAGAAGGCCGAGAGGAAGGAGCGTGACCGGTGGGGGATTGAGCATGGCTTGGAGAAGCAGCGCAAGAAATGAGTGGGGTTGGGCGTTGGGTGTTGGGCGAGGCAGTGGAGTGGAAAAAGGTATCAAGGCGCAGCCGGGTGGAAGGTGGCGTTGCGACGGAGAGATCTCTTCAGAAATGCGCTTTGGAGTCAAGGTGTGTTCGCCGCTGAGGGGCGTTTTGCGACAGCGCTTCAAGACCTCAGTCACCAGGCCAGCCGCTGAGCATGATACTTGGCCACTATGTGGCCTGTCAAAGGTGAATGATCGCGGGATACCGGACGGCTCGGGTTTCCTACCTATGTAGGCCTCGTGAATGGACGGACAAGGGCATGTGGGTTAGCACCCACCAGCTCATCTGCCAACAAACGGCATGAAGTTCACCATGCTGTCCCAAGGAACCGATATCACCCCAAAATCTTGACAGGATATCAGTACAAGGCATATTCCAAGCCTAAGAACAACCGACTTCCCAGAAAGCATGTCTTTCTGGTCTACAAACCGTAAAAATGACGGCGATCCCTACGATGGAGGACGATGTGGACTTCGTGATCCCGCAGGCTGAAAAGCAATGCAAGGTGTTTTGCAAAGTCCCGGGCGGGCTTGGAAAAGGCCTAACTCTGATAGGCTATAGTTTACTCCATTGATTAAGTCGGTGCGGAGCACTCATGAACCACATTCTTGATTCTTGAGGCATTTAGGAAATCTCACTTACGATATCTTCCCTGAATTATTCGTCCAGAGTCTCTGGTGTCTCTCCCAGGAAACCCCCCCCTCCGTGAAGAGGTCCAAGCAGGCTATTGGAGTCTCAGGAACCATGTTAAGTATGGCCCCAGGCGACGGGGATGGAATTCTAAGCGCCTGGATATCAACGTCTACACTGAGGCCAAAACATGCGGCGTCGAACGCGGGAGGCGGCGAGTTGCGGGCCAAGAACGCCACTCACGAGCACATCATCCACGTGCTGGAATATCGAGTACGACTCCTACGATAGCCTGATCCAGTCAGAGGAAGACGACAAGATGTGGAAAGAAGAGTGGAACTGGCTTGCAAGTCCGGCCTACACTGCGATCCAGGGAATCTTGAGGCTTATTCCCCCGGGCGAGACTCCCATGATCAGAAAGAGCGACAGCAGGGCCCCGCTGTATGGGGCCACGATGCCCAAAGACCTCGACAAATTCGTTGTCTGCATCAAGGCGCTTAAGAAGAACGGCGGCGCCAGGTATCTCCTTTGGGCGAGTCCGAACTCCTGCTGGGCTTTCAAGATGCTCTGCGCAAGTACGATTACCCATTCGCCTTGATCTTCTCGCTGCAGCTCCATGTCGATTTTCGCTACAATCTGGAAAAAACCGTAATACACCCAATCGAGACGCTGCAGGAGACGGCCGTGAACATTGCGCGTAACCTGCCAGGCCAGATACAGCAGGCTGCCGGTCCCAGGTCTCCAGTCCGGCGATCTCTGCGGCAGCGAGAAATGGAGTGCCGCGTTTCATGCTCTGCGACGTGGTGCTGGAGGATAAGGCGGCACGGTATGCTAAGAGTGGTATGGCTGAGGAAGCATGAACCTGTCTGGGCCGGGCTGCTCGACTTCCGCGCAACGGTATTCATGAACGAGCTCGGCCACGAGTATGTTCACCATTGCTCCGTCGTCGAAGCTGGTGCGTCCCTGTACGCCGCCGCCCGTGCATCGTCCCTTCGGTTCCCAGACCACCAGGACTTCCCGGTCTGGATAGACATGGCGAGGTTCCTGGCTTCCTATACCCAAGAGAGCCCGCTGAGGCGCGGCATCATGGACGGGGGATCTCTCGGGCGTCGCACTCGCAAGGCGCTGTCCTCCTGGAGGCGCGCAAGGCCATGGCGGCGGCGCGAGGCGCGGCGCCAGGCGCTGCTCGTGCAGCTGTCGCCGGTGCAGCAGATCCAGATCCTGGAGGATACAGCCACGACGTAGCTGGCGGGCCTGCTGGCCATCGACTTCATGGAGCTGTTCACGCGCAGCTTCGGCATGCTGCTGGCCGTCTGCGCGGCACACCCGGGCGCGCTGAACTCAGACGATAATGGATGTCCTGAAGTATTCGTTCCAATATATAGGTCTTTTTTATTACTTACTCCAAGCTGAATATCTAGGTTTTGATAGTGGAGGTCGTGATAATATTTCAGGGTGACTTTTTAAAGAATTGGGCTACCCCCAATCATTATTACAAAGCCTGTTGGTAGGTCTTTATCGTTGCAACGTAGTCGATTCGAATCTCTAGTCGAAGTAACTGGTGTATTGCATTAAAAGTCGTGATGTGATATTTCCAAGTTTGGCAGTCCGCTAGCTGGTCTGCACACTAATTTATATGGGTAACTGCTTGGCCCGTGCCCTACATTGAATTGGGCACTCCACTACAATAAACTTACAGTTAGTACAGTCAACTCATATAGTATAATTAATTTACAATTAGTACAGTTGACTTTCCTGTACTGCAATTAACTGCTATGTCAACACTGGTGACTTTTTGTTTTATGTGTACGCAACAATATGGTGTTATGGACTCAGGCTACTAGCCATCAAATCTATAGGTTACGTAGCTGGGCACGTAACGGAATGTACATGTGCAGCATCCAACCCGAACGCGGGTCGTAGTTGTCACGTGGGAGGGGTAGTACCCGGCCCGGGCGCGGTCCGGGCGCGGTTTGCAAACGTTAAATAAAAGGGCACGTAATGGATTGTGTATATAAATTCTACGTAAAAGATTATTACATACCTTTCTAGTTTTTCTTAATACCTTCATTATTAATACTATTTATGTTGGAATAGTACTAATTGCAGTGTAGTAGGTCAACTTTACTTACAGTAAAGTTGACTATACTAACTACAATTTAAGTGTATTTGTTTATATAAGCCTACTGTATTGGCTATAAGTTAGTTATAGTATGCGCTTACTCCATACTAGGGCACAGGTTAAGCAATTAGCTATAAAAATTACTGCGCAGACCAGCTAGTAGTTTGCCAAACCTAGAATAATACATTCACTACTTAACTACGTAATACTACTATTACTTCGACCAATCGAATCGATAACGTTGTAACGTCAAAAGCTCTACCACCACTAATTAGTACTTGTTAGATTAAGCACATATAAGCTAAGTAAAAGAAGAAGCTACTTTCTGCTTACACTCTACATTAATAACGGCGGCTAGGGTAGAAGAAAAATTCTTGCGAAGTGCCTCTATTAGTATTGCGCTAGTCCACAATAGAAGGAAAATAGAGAAGATTTTTGGATTGCAATAGTCTGTAACGGTAATCTAGAAGTAAGCGCCGGTATTATTACTTGAAAACACCAAGAAATCTTTAAAGATGTTTTTTTTAAAGACGTTGAGATTGACTATTAGAAACTTTAAAGTTCGGCAAGTTGGCAAACGGGTCAGTTAATAATACTACGGGTGTTGCTACTACTGTAAAAATGACTAAGTCCTATAGCTAAACAACTTTAATAAACACCTTTAACTTTACTCTTTATACCAAAACCCTTGCCCTCATTTTTTTTTTTTTTCACTTTCCCTATAATAATTTAATTGTCAAAATCGCTGCTTTGAACGAAATCACCAAGAAAAATTAAGTTATATCAAAAAAAGGCACATCGCACGACCTCACATCTAATTACTAAGTTTCCACGCGACTTTACGTCAAAAACCAAGTTTTTACGCCCCCAAATCGCCAAGATTACTTTATGTTAAACCACTGAGTCCTATATAGGCTAGAACTTCAAGATAGCACCTAGTTAAAATCGAATGGAAGTAATTGAAGCCCTCGGACCCTTATTTTTTAAGCTATTATGATAAAGAGTTTTAGGGGTTAAATGTCGATAAAAACTTGATGGAAAAACACTTGGTTAACTTCATCGGTAGTTATATCGTCGACTAAGATAGCGGCAAAAAACTTAACCGTGGCGACCGCGCCTTTCGTAAGTATCATGACTTCTTTAATAACTGGATTATTAAAATGTGAAAAGCAATTTAGAAAGGGATTAAGTCGAGATTTAAGTTAGAACTTAAACAACGAGGGGTTTACGTGTCAGTACAGGGCGCCGCAAAGCTGACATAAACTTTCTTTAACTTGACCTAGCTTAATGAATGCCTTTAAAACCCACGCCTTAAGGGAAAAAGTGTTGAGGAACCTTAATGCTTATATACACATTCCAAAGGACCTCCCCTTTACTCCTAGCTAAGTTAAGCCTTTTTATACATTGATAATAAGGAACTTATTAACCTATTTGTCAGCCTAGAACCTTTATATGACAACGCGAAATACACACTTAGTGGCGGCAAGACACGCAAAGTAGTTATCGCTAATACGGCAAAAGGAATTAATGTTAGTACTCTCCACTAGTTAATTAAGTAAAATCGTCAAATCCTTTAAAACCTCTAAGCCTCTATTATCCTTTAACCTTTTAGTTAAAATCGCCAAGCCCCTTAAAAACCTTTTTCACGGCAGAGTTGACTACACGTGTGAGCCTACCATAGGTCTTACTATAAGACTTTACCCTTCGTGCCAGACGACCGGTAATTACCCTTAATACTGCGATTCGAAAACTTTAAAGCTTTAACTGTTAAGAAATACCAATAACAATAAGGATAACTATCACGACCTTTCTCCAAAACCTATTGAGATGGTTAACATTAATTATAAACTTCTTACGGACTTCGCTAAGATCTTAAATAATGTAGAAAGGTATAACAGAAAGCCATATAATCTTTTCGATACTAATATAATAACTTTTTTAAAACATTTGTAAGTAGATAGAGTTTCTTCCTTTTGGTTTTTATTCACTATTTCTCCGAATCCTTATAAGATACGTCAAGGACTACTACCTAACCTTGCTAACCCAAGCAACCACTTTTCGTGTAATTTAGGATAATATGAAAAGCCACTTAGAATACGATATTCATTTTATGCAATATCATATGAATTGGGCTACCACGAGGTGAATAACAATAATAACTAGAAAAAAAAGGAGGAAAAATTGATGGATATGCTAAATCAACTGCTTAACAAGCTTATATTATATTAATAAGCTATAAAAATGGCTTATACTTGCGAAGCCTCACTTCGCGAACAGGTACGGGTAATTGTTACGGGTGTTAACAAGTTTAAATACTCTTTATAACGCCTAAATATCACTTGAAAAGGCTTTTTTAACTATTTACTCTTTTCTCTTTCAATTGTAATAGCATATATACCAAACTTACTTGTTATATACCCCTAATCTAACAACTTTCGTAACGTAAATGAAGAAAACCATACGATGGTTAAATACGTTAACCGTAAGTACGGCTATAGGCACTCCAAACGTTTAAAATAAGGTTTAATATCCCCAAACTAAAGGCTATAACCATGTTAATGCTAATAAAGGCAAGATTCAATCTTGCCTATAAATTGTAGAAACTATCGTCGTAATAATAACAAAAGATATTAGATCTATAACAATCCTAGCTATTGAATAACTCGTTTCCCTCCCACCGAACGTAATATCAAATAGATAATATACCACATCCAATACTATACTGCTTCCGGCCAAAAATACTTGGATTATATCGCAAACTTAAAGGGTAAAAAGGCTGTCAACAGCGACAATACCCTTAGGCAAATCAAGTAATATAAAACACTACTCTTAATATAGCCTAATAACTAGTCGACAATATCTTACTGTACCTTTTAAGTGGTAAAAAACCTTACCTATACCTTAATCATACCTTTAACCCCTTATATACCTTTAACCTTTGCAATCGTTACGCGGACTACACGTTTCAAGGTATCATATCAGACATAAGGGTAATAAGGTAATTAATAGAAAGCTATTCGAAGTACGTGACACTGCGGAAGGAAAGTATTACGGCTACCGATATTAATCGCCACGATATTAGTAAAGCCAAAGTTAGCTTAAGATTAAACGGATAATTATCGTTATCAAGGATAACGGTAATTTAAACTATTATTCGATGAATTACATTTTATATCCTCAAGTCCCCTACTACTTTCCTCCTTCATTTGAAAGACATAAAAACCCTCGGCGTCAACGTTAATATTAAAGCCGATAAGCTGTTGAAAAACGGCTCAAAGTTCCTCCTCGCCTTTAGGTAAGGGCATTTATAGTTTTATTTTTAAGATCCAAAAGCGACGATATTAAAACTATCGAAGTTAAAGATACGTTAACTATACTGACGCTTTAATTATCTAGTTGTTAATGGGTTATATAAACTCCTAAAGTTAGCAGGATATAAAAATGTGGAATACTATAAGTTAAAAGCTGTTAAAAAGCTTCATCACAATTTCTAAACGTATACCCAAACCCTCCCAAAATTCAAGTTTACACTGAAAGACGATAATAATTTTAACTGAGAGGTTTTTATTAATATATTTTACTTAAATAATAAGCCTATTTTCTATGTTATTAACTCTACAACCTCTTTTTATCAAGTCAAATTTATAAAGTATTTATCAGAAAAGGATACATAGAGAACTCCAAGATATTACGGATTAACACGTATTTAAACCCACGCAACTTCGTCGTCTACAATATTAACACCAACTTAACGGTAACGAAGTTTCAAGTAAATACCAAAATAATAGGGATTTAGTGTAAAAAAGTGTTTATAACAACCTATGAAAGTGTTAAGAAATGTTAAGAAGGTATATATATTACTCCGACGAATATATAATATCCTTACGCTAGAAATTGAAAGCTTTACTAATTAAAAGGCACGCCTTTAGATAGCAGTAAAATGTCTAAACGATATTGTGGCACCTCACGATTTAATATTAATACTACTAGTCTTTGAAACGTACCCACACCCAACAAGTAAATCTTCGCTATTAATAAGTACACAGAAATGAGTTGTGACTTACGAAAAAACACTAAGGGAACTGCGAAAGGAATCAGCATGCCGCCAAGTTAATGACACCCTTAACACCAGGAACGGCCCCATGATAATCTACGTATTTATTTTATCGTTAAAAAGTAAAATCCTTGTATAATGGGATCTGGGCAAATAGAAGAGCCTATATAAAATCTCAAATATAGCGAACTTTAACGTAGTAATAATTAAGATTGTTAAAGTCTCTGTAACGTTTCGCATTACATAGGTCAAGCCTTATATTAGGGCAACTAATGATAAAAACTTTAAATCAAACGACTGAGTTAATATGATTCTCAATTACCGGTTATTAATAAGCTAATAAAACTCCACAGATGCGGATGACCATCCCCAAAAAAGGAATGTTAAAGAGGAGAAATATACACTGGATCGAATTTATAATAATGTTGAGGTAAGTAAAAAAAGAAAAATGATAAATATTGAACAATAAAGTTTCGGGTATAAAGCATTATTCAAACCTTTGACAAATCTTTTAAAGAAAGTAACAGTGTTGAGATCGATAGCCTTTCAACTCGAGGAGTTGTATAATTAGTGCCTAAAGCTGACTTTAACCTTTAAAACCAAAATTTTGCGATTTTTAGGTCAAAGATTATACACGAGGTTAAAAGTAAAACTACGGGGCGGCTGTACGAAAAGTCACGCCTAATCGCTTAAAGATATGATAATAAAGGCAAAGATTGTATCGTATATAATCGTTAACTATTTTAAAAATTAGCTAAGGCTTAGTAATAGTTTTCAAAAAAGGGTTTTAACTAAAACCAAAGGTAAGTTTATATTTAATAGCCGAGATATAACGCAAGTATATACGTAATCAACAATCGACTTACAGCGGATTATTTTATTAAAGTTTCCATAGGAATTACGTACTATTTACCTTCCGGGGACGGTAATACTATATATTAAGCTATTGCACGAACTAGCTGAAGCAGGTTTCTATTGATTTCTCCCCTATTAATCGCACTTCAAATCCTGGCTAGGTATAAAATCCTTAATATACGACCTGTGCCTACTAGTAACGTAAGAAAAGGACTATAGCTTAGTAGGTATATAAATTAATGATACACTTTTTGTTAAAATAACTAGCTTTGTGGTATCGGAAGAACTGGAGATTAAAAACTCCAAGTTTTGTAATTGGAAGCCGGTTATAACGTTAATGAAAAGTAATTAACTTCATTTTAACCAATAATTAATCCGCATATTTAATATCAATACTTGCTTTAATTTTTGTTAAAAGGGCTAAAGCGCTAATTTGACTACAATCGACAAGATTAATGTAGCTAAGGCTCAACAGTATTTCACACAACGTACCTGTAGCAGCTATATCGTCATCTTATGCCAACCGGAAACCTTCTACAACCTATCCATTGCAGTACAAGTATAGGAATTAACAGATAAATATTTTAACCTGTTAAATAGGAGGTTTAAGTGGTATATACGAAACTTGGACCGAAGGATTAATATGGGTTTTATCGAATTATTAAGGGTTAAGTTAATAATTTTTATGGATATCTCCTTTACAAATAACACTAACTTATCTTGAAGGATCGGCTTTCTAATAACCCTTGTTAATCAAAATAAGCGGAAGGATTAGTTCAACATTGTCGATAACTTAATTTATAACATCTGTATTAAATATACAAGGATTTCATAGAATGTATTTGCTTCGGAGATTTGCGGTATAATACCTAGCTTTAATGTATATATAATATTGTAAGAGACGCTTAACATTATTAATTAGTAACTGAAAATTTATTCTATCTCTATGGTAGTTTATACCGACTCCAATAGCTTATTTAATGCCTTTTAAAGCTCG
Source organism: Anisogramma anomala (assembly GCA_038502455.1). NCBI lineage: Eukaryota > Fungi > Ascomycota > Sordariomycetes > Diaporthales > Gnomoniaceae > Anisogramma > Anisogramma anomala. The sequence continues at coordinate 6,312,301 of JASMMZ010000008.1, read as the reverse complement.
GAACCACTAGCGAAAAACGACTAATAATTAACGTAATAACACTTCGCGAAACCTACGAAGGTAAGAGGATCGAGTAGTTCCGGTAGATTAATGGTAAAGATAAACCTGCTAACGTTATAACGAAGGTATCGCCTAATAATACCCTGAAGAGGTTTGTGGATAGTAATAGACTGACTATACTTATCGAGGAATACGTTAACAGGCTACCTAGCAAGGTCAAATCACGTAACGGCGGCTAGATATATGCTAACGAATTGGAAAACTGCCAGGAAACTAATAATAGAAACTTCTTTAATTGACACGGTTAAAGTGGGAAGTTTATATACGATTATAAAAGAAGAACGTTTCATGAAAACCGATAAAGTTGCAATTAGGGGCCGTTAGATAATTGGAGACAAATAGGTTCAATTTTGTATATAAGTTAACTGGAATTAACAGGAGTCTAGATAATCAACGACGACGTAATTTATCAGTTACCGAAAAAGATTAGTCAACTATACTAGGGTATGCGTAAAAAATAAAAAGCCGCCAATGTTGGAATAGTACCAATTACAATATAGTTAGTCAACTTTATTTATAGTAAAATTGACTATACTGACTGAAAGTTGAGTGTATTGTTTCGTGTGAGCCTACCGTATTGGCTGTAAGTTAACTACAATATGCACCTACTTCACACTAGGGTACGGGCAAAGCAATTGGTTATATAAATTACTATGCAAACCAGCTAGCGGTCTGCCAAACCTAGAGCAATACATTCACCACTTGACCACGCAGTACTAATATTACTTCGACCAATCGAATTGATAACATTATAACGTCTAAAGCCCTACCAACACTAATTAGTGCTTATCAGGTTAAGCACAGATAAGCTAGGTAAAAGAAAAAGCTACTTTTCGGTTACGCTTTACGTCAACAATGGCGGTTAGAATAGAGGAAAAATTCTTTCGAAAGGCTTCTATGAGTACTACGCCAGTCCACAACAGCAATTTGAAAGTAAACGACGGTATCGCCACTTGAAAACATCAAGAAATCTTTACCAGATCGTTTTGAAAGACGTTGAAATTAACCGTTGAAAGTCTTAAAGTTCGGTTAGTTGGAAAACGACTAAGTTAATATTACTACGGGTACTACTAATATAAAAAAACGACTAAGTCCTACGGTTAAAATAGCAAATAATTTTCGATCTTTACTACTACTAATAAACAACTTCTGACCTTACCCTTAACACTAAGACTTTCTCTATACTTCACTTTTTTTTACTTCTCCTACGTTAATTCAATCGTTAAAATCTTTGATTTAAGCGAAAACATCAAGGATCGCCAAGTCGCGCCAAGAAATTTACATTATGCGACTTTATACTGAATCGCTAAGTTTCCACGCGACTTTACGCGAAAACACCAAGTCCCTACGCCCAATTCACCAAGTCCCTCGCTCTATACGCCCACCAAGCTACATATAAGTCAAAAACTTAACATGGCATTAAGCCAGAAGTAGATGGAGGCAATTAAGACCCTCAGCCCCCAATTTACCAAGTGTTATTGACTCAAGCCATTGGCTATTAAGTCTATAGGTTACGTGACTGTGCACGTAATGGGATAGGCAGTACCCGGTTCAGGCGCGATCCGTGCACAACACGAGTAAGGGAACGTGATGCGCTGGGCACTAGTTATGCCCATAGGTTCTATACGGTGAGCTACGGTAACCTTTTCCAATTTTCCACCGTACCTTAATAGTAAATCCCATTTAACACCTATTTGGCTTATTATTATAGGTCGAACCATAACATAATATTAAGGTTTTTTTTATCTTGAAAAAGAATATTATTTATAATAAACAAATTAATAGTAAAAATCAATGATTTTACGTTATATTTTAACGTTATGATGAAAAAAAAGGCTGTTAGGAAATATCCAGTTTTCCACCTTTAAAAATATATATTTTACTATTTTAAAGCCGACCTAAACTGATATTTCTCGTTTATAAAATACCTTAAATTCCTTTACGTCGGTTGTAAAGCAATTGTAATATCTGGATTAATCAACTTTAACCATCGACCTTATGTCTGACTTCGCTTAGATCGCAGCTAAGATTTAATAATTTAAAGCCCAATTAACCGCGATTTGTATTGGCTTTTCACCAGCTTAAGGTTGGCGAAAACGAAAAAATTAACCGTAATTCGACGAATTTACTTTTACATGGGTAGCAACGAGCCAAACAATCATTTATATTGAAAACGGATAAAATGTAAATTTGAAAAGGATGGTATATGTTCCTTCACATATAAGGTTGTTATACGTAAATAGTAAAACAAACGGTTACAATATACTATAAAGCCAGCGGATACGAAGGTATATAAGATATAGGTAAGTTTTTCAATAATATCGAGGCTGTTTTCAGCGATCTTTATCGCACGGATAAAAAATTGATCGAATTAAAAAGATTAGTTATAAGCGTTAAAAACCTATAAATACTATTCGCTATTAAGTTCGAAATACTTTTAGCTTAAACGGGCGGCATAAATCGGCTTTTGATTGTAAAATAAAACTACTTATTCTCCCGCGTATCTTTACGTATTCGCAACAAATCTATTATGGTAAGCGTGAGCCGGGTAAACTATATCGTAGCCTTAAAGAAGTATTGATAATTTTTAACGAATTGTAATTTTTAAATTTAAAGAGACGTTTTAATCGTTAATTAACAAGGCCCATATAAATTTCACGGAAGAATGGTAATATAGTTATAACGGGGATTTACGCCCTTTAGGTATCCTCGTTAAAGGGTCGTGATAATTACGGCCAATTATTTCAATAATCCTATTAGGTACGCGTTAAAAACCAAAGATATTAGGCGATGCAAGCGACGATAAAGGAACGCTAAACCAGGTTCGTTACGGGGTGTTACGTACGTTATAACTTATCGGATTATTATTAATATGGTTACGAACTCCGTTCGGCGTTACCTGTTACGCAAGTATATATGAGTCAAGTTATTCCTATGAACGAAGACGAGAGAAACATAACTTTTAAATATAATCTCGTTTAGGGGTTATATAACCTTAACGACACAATTATAAAATTAAAAAAAAAGAAATTTAATTTGATTAAAATACGTAAAATCGAAGATTTACTCTTTATCTTCATACTTTTCAATAATACTTATATTTTCAATATTCAAATAGATTCTGGTTATTATCATTATTCTATTTTAAACAAAGTTTTAATATAACAGTTAAAAATTAAGTAAATTCGGTTATTAAGTTTTTGAAATTTAAATACGATATTAGATTTATAAAAAATACGCGTATTACCTAAATAGCTAAGTTTTGAATGAATATTGATAAATAGTCGAACCCGATGTAAATATATATAGTTTCTGGAATAAAGTGGTATATAATTTTTGGAATGTTTTGGATATGATATTAATGATTGATTTTAAACGTTGTCGATAGTCGTTTAATAATTTATAGTTAACGAGATTTAATCATTAATTCGATAATGGTACCCCCTAAGTCGGGGGATATACGGAGCGTAATAGGATCGGGTTTTATCGGTTCGACGAAACGTTTGTTCCGGGAAATATAACGTACGGAAGATTAATTCGGGTAAAGTTTTATTATAAGCCTTTGGAAAATAACGTGGATTTTATAAATGACGGCAACGATTATAATTGAAAAGAAAGAAAATTAATTGTGTTTTTGTCAAAATTAACAAAATTTCGCGACTTATTCGATAAAGATGAAATAATAGCTTTATTTTTAATAGGGGAAAACTCGATTATTACACTTATATTAAATTAATTGAAGAAAATTCTTTACTCAAACGATTTTAGAGGCTTTTATATTCTGTACTACGAAATCAACCTTTTAAGTTTCGACCACAAGTTATGAAGTTAATAAATAAGGGTTAAATTTAGGTAATGTCTTTATTGATTATAATACCGGTATTATTCATTGTTAAACCAAAGGGGGGATAACGGTTTTATATCGATTACCGAAAACTAAATGAAATTACGTAGCAGAACCATTTTCTTTTAACTTTAATTAAAAAGCCCTATATTTGTTATCGAAATCGATATAGTTTACGAAATTAGATATTTAAACAGCCTTTTACCGTATTCGGGTTATACCTGAATTAGAAAAATTGACGGCGTTTTATACAAGGTTCAGGTTATTCGAATTGTCAATTACCCTCTTTAGACTAACGGAATCGTCGGCGAAGTTTTAACGATATATTAATTATAGAATAACAAAGATTCTAAATAATTTTGTTTCGGTTTATTCAAATAACCCTTCAGTTTTTCTTCTAGTATTTAATAAGATTATATAACGAAAATTCGCTTGGTTTTAGGACGTTTTCATAATATAGGGCTAAATTTGGATTTGAAAAAGTATAATTTCGTAGTTAGAAAGGTAAAATACCTAGGTTTTATTATAAGGGTTAAAGTAGGTATTTGTGTCGATCCCGAGGAAGTCCGGGTAATTTCCGAGTAGGAGTTGCCACGTATTTTTCGGAATGTTTGAATTTTTTTAGGTTTTATCAACTTTTATCATAATTTCATTAGTAACCTTTCCGAGTTAACGGATTATTTCGTTCGATCAATGAAATGCAAAATTCGTTAAACTTAAACGAAACGTAAAGAATATATATTCTAAACTTTAAAGAATATATTTATATTAGCTCCGATTTTAATATATTAGAATCCTAATCTTTTAACCGTCGTAGAACCCGATTACTCGTTCATGTAGTACAAAGGGCATTTATTGTAACGCGATAAGAAAGATATCCTAAAGCTAGTAGTTTATTATTTCATATGATTAATAGATACGAAACGTAATTATATTATCTATAATAAGAAACTTTTCGCGGTTACATGTTGCTTAAAAGCGTGTTTTTTATAATTACATAGTGTTCGTACTACGTTTACGATTTTCATGGATTATACAAGATTGGGATATTTTTCTTTACCACGTTTGATTTCGGAACGCCAGGTTAAATGGGCTGATGTCTTTTCGTTTCTTTAATACCACTTATGGCATGAACCTGTAATTTAAGGAGCCCTTATGAATACGTTAACCTGCAGATTATAATATAAGCGCGAAATTAAGGAACACCTTGGGTGAGTTTATTAGCCCTTTTTTATTACCATATTAGACGTAGTAATAATAAACTTATATATTAAGGAAATGTAAATTGCGGCGTGTTACATAAACAAATTTGCCAAAACGAAGGTTTGGCAACTAAACCACGACGATATATACTTTAAAGGAAGGTCGAAAGTTTTAGGAAAGTTGTCGAAGGTAAGACTATCCCGGGCTCAGTCCGTGCATAAGTCATTATCAGAAATAACGCTGGGGGATTTTAGTACGTTAAAACCGGTAATACCATAATAAATCCAACTCGTATTAAGCCCGTTAATATTGTTAACGCCGAATAATCGCTTTATTTTCGGCTTAAATACCATAAGGAAATTATAAAACTAGGGGGTAACAAATAAATCGTTATAAAAAGTTCGTATATTAACAGTTTCCAAAGGCGTTAGACATTTCCCAGTTGAAGCCGGATGATCGATATAAATTGACGATTCTAAAATTACCCCGCGGAGTATATTATGATACCGTAACCGTTTACAATTCCCGAATTAAGAATTATTGACGACGGAGATATTAGAATAAACTTACGGTTTGCTTATTATATATTATTTTAATAAAAAGGAATTATTTTATGTTTTTAACAGAATTACTATTAAAAGTAGATAGTAGTAAATATTTGACGTTTATATCGAATATATACGTAATATAACGGGACGAAACCTCGTTATACCTTATAATAAGGCCCCCTTAAACCCTTTAGTATCTTAAATCAGTATTAGACATATATTTTTATCGATTTCATAATCGACTCATTCGTTAACAAAAGCAGCTTTCGATACTTATCAATTATTATAAATCGCCTTCTTAAGTTTATTCAATTAGAAGTCATATAATTTATAACTATAAAAATATATACGGAGCGTTTTCGAAATATTTGGTAAAGATTTTTTTGAATTTTTAAATTTTATTACTAATATTCGAGATTCGGATTAGATAAGCGTATTTTCAACGATATTGTATTACTTAATAAAAGTTAAATAAAGTTTATTTACGATATATTACCTATAAATAAATAATGATATTAATCATGTAAGTTAAAAAAATTATAATTATTTACGTATCGTCGTCGATTTTTCATAATACGATTAGACTTTGAATTTACCCGTTTATTAATTTACTTTAAATAAACTGGAGTCGACGGTTTTCGGGTTTAGTATAAACCATTTAATTAATAAGTACAAAATGTTACTTATCTCAAAGGTAAACAGAAATATAAGGTCGTTAACTAGTTCGGCGGGGCGATCCGTTACGTTTTTGGTATACTTACGCGAAAAGAAAAAGTCAGTTTAGGCAGTATTAACTTATATCTAATAATAAATGAAAATGACGGGGAACCGTCAACGATGTCCGGCGAAATAATATAAGGTAGGGGATGAAATTTTATTAAATTTATATAATATTAAAATTAATCGCCTAAATAAAAAGTTTAATTAGCTTTATAATTAATATCGAGTTATTGATATTTCGAATCCATTTAATATTGTTTTGGATTTTTTTGTAAATACCTTATATTTTACGTAAATTTGGTTAAACGGGGGGTTTTGAATCCTCTTTTTCGTAGGTTTTGTCCGATATTCGTCTGGAATTAGTTTTAGTCGTCAACGATATGGAAAAAGATATATATAAGAAATTTAAAGTTTCTTTTTTTTCCGGTAAAAACGGAGCGGAATGAGGTGTGTTTTATATCAGTTTAAGCCGTACGACGAGATCAACCCGGGTACGATCCTTTGCCCATTCGCGGTCGGCCCGATTAATTCAGTTTTAATGAAGGTTAATAAATACGATACAGGTGAAATCAGGGATCGTATAATTTGGTTTGAAATATCGTTCGTTATATTTTATCAGCTGTAACTTATATTAGGTGTACAAGATATAATTTACGTAGCTATATTATTTTGGCTACCTGTGTTCAAATTACGGAAAGATATATTGCGGTTATTCAAGAAAACTAGGTCAAAAATGTTACGCGTTAACGTACGGTTAGTTAAAAGAATCCTGTTTCAGTAGATAAGCGATACTGTAAAGAGTAACGGAAAAGTTTTAGAAAAGGACGGTCCCGGGAGAAAAAAGCTACGGTGATGTATAACTAAAGAGGTAACGGCTTGTACGGACGGTATAGTTAGTACCCTTTATACCCAAGTAATATCTCGGAACTGGGTGAATTAATGAATTAGTTCGAAAAAAGCAGGGGTAAAAACGGATTGACAACCTGTGATATTTCCTTTTCGTTTCCGTGTAAAGTACAAAATGTAATTTCTATCTTCGACCGCAACAATTAATTGGTGTAAAAACGCGCGTAAATTGTGCGAAGCGGTAAGTATTTTTATCTTTTGAATATAATACGAAAAAGGTTTAAATAAAGGTCGAGTTTCTCGTAAAATTAATTTATAAACTTACCTTATTATAAACTTTTCAATACATATAATAACTTTACGCCCGACAAATTGAAATATAAATAAAGTAAATACCCAAACTAAATAAGCGGTCGATATATAATATATACGCGTTTTTAACTTATAAAGAGGGGAGCTCGTTTTTATTTTGTTATTATGAAGGATAAGTAATTTCTTATCATACAAGAAGGTTATGAAAGATTGTAAATGGAAAATTATTCGTATATGATAGGGTAATATACCTTACAGTTCGGTTTATTATCTGTATTAAGGGTGCTGACTACGGCGTAGTTTAAGTTAGGTTTATTATATACGTCGTTTATAGGGAAAAAGCAGGGAAAAAGGCTAAAAATATCGACGGGATTTAATTGTTAGGAGATAAAAGGTAAAAGTAAAATAAATAAGAAAAAATACGAAGAGTAAAGTAAAGGAAACATTATAAAAGGGAGAAAAAAGAAGTTTTAGGGGTTACAGGGGCGTTTATATTTATATGTACTAACGGATTGTATTCGGAAAAGGATATGTATTATACAAAGTATTATACAGCGCGTTAAATAGTATGTTATACGGTATCGGCGGTAGAAAAGATATATTATACGGTAAGTTAAAGGGACACGTTTTACAGCGTCAGCAACTTAAAGTCAAAGCGGTTAATACGTTATACGACTTGTTAAAGTGCGTGTTATACGACGTCGGCGACCCGGGTTTAAGCAGGCTAATACGTTATACGGCTTATTAAAAGGCGCGTTATACGATGTCGAAGACTTAAAGTCGGATTATCCGATACATTATTCGATGCGTTAAAGGGTATGTTATACAGTACCAACAGTAAAAAAGATACATTATGCGGTAAGTTAAAGGGCGCGTTATATGGTATTAGCTTCCTAAATTTATACCGGTTAATACGTTATACGACTCGTTAAAAGATGCGTTATACGATACAGGTGGCCTGGGATCCACTCGGCTAATACGTTATACAACACGTTAAACGCCGTATTACCGGGTCGCGTTCGGCCAGCATATTAGGCGGATAAAGCCCGCGCCCCGCGTTGAATTAACGGGATGCCGCAACCCTTACAATATCCAGGGAAAAATAGGGTATATTATAAACTTAAGCTATTAGATATTAATCTTATAGGTTACGTAACTGTACACGTAACGCGATAAACAGTACTTGGTTTGGGCCCGTTCTGGGCGTGAACCGGGCGCAGTCCGTGTATGGTATGAGTAAGAGCACGTAACAGGCTGGGTACTAGCCATACGTATAGGTCTTGTACGGTGGGCTATGGTAGCTTCTTCCAGTCTTGCACCGTACCTCAATAGTAAACCCCATTTGGCACCTACTTAGCTTACCATCGTAGGTCGGACTATAACACCAAGTATTTCGATAAAAAACCTTTTGGATTATGATGTCGACGAAAACTTAAAGGAAAAGAATTTGGTCAACTTCGTTGGCTTTTATATTATTAAGTACGACGGAGGCTAAAAACTTGACTGCGGGGAATAAGCTTTTTATAAATATTGTAAGTTCTTTGACAACTAAACTATTAATATGTGGGAAAAGATTCAAAAGAGTATTAAGTTAAGGTTAAAGGAAACAATCTAACTAAAAGGGGTTTACGTGTTTAAAAAAAGGTTTAACAGGATGGTAAAAAATTACTTCGACCTAGCCTAACTTGAAAAATGTCTTTAAGACTTACGGCTTAAGGGAAAGTGTATTAAAAACCCTTAACGCTCTTACACGTGATTTAAAAAACTTTCCTTTTACGCTTAAATAAGTTGAACGTTTTTACGCGTTAACGATAAGGAACCTGTTAACTTATTCAGAAACCTAGCACTTTTACGTGAAAGCGAAAAGTATACCCTCAATAGTGGTAAATCACGTAAAGAAGTGGTTGCCAATACGGTCAAAAGAATTGACGTTGGCATTTTACACCATTTAATTAATTAAGATTGTTAAGTCCCTCAAAACCTTTAAGTACTTATCGTCCCCTAATACTTTAATCTACAGGCTCTTTAAAAACCTTTTTATGGTAGACTTACCTACACACGAAAGCTCACTATAAACCTTAATGCAGGACTTTACCCCTCAGGTTAAGTAACTCACAATTAATCTTGACACCGTGCTTTGAAAGCTCTAAAGTTTAAACTGTTAGGAAATACTATTAATAAACACTAGGATAACTATCGTGATCCTCCCTTAAAACCTGTTACGATAGTTAATATCAATTACAAGCTTTTTAAGAATTTCGCTAAAATTTAAAACGATATCGAAAAGTATACGGAAAGCTTTATAACCTTTTCGACACGAAGATAATGTTCTTTTTAAACGTTTGTAAGTGAATAGAAATTCTGCCTTTTGGTTTTTACTTACTATTCCCCAGAATCCTTACAGGGTACGCTAAGGACTATTACCTAACCTTTCTGACCAAAACAACCACGTTCCACGAAATTTAAAACGGTATAAAGGGTTATTTCGAATACTATATCCATTTTATGTAATACTATACGGATTGGGTTACTAAGAGGTGTACGACGATAATAATTAATAAAAAAGAAGAGGAAACACTAATAGATGTATTTAACCAGATAATTAACAAGTTAGTATTATACCAGAAAGTAATGATGAAGGCCTACGTCCACGAAGTTGTATTTCTCGAATAGGTACGAGTAGTAGTTACGGGGTTTAATGAGTTTAAATACGCCTTATAACACCTAAATGCTACTTACGAAGGCTTTTTTAACTAGTTACGTTCCTTATTTACCATTGAATTAACGGCAAAGACAATCCTGCTAATGTTATAACGAAGGTATCACTGAATAAGGCCCTGGAAAGGTTTGTGGATAACAATAGATTAACTATACGTATCGAAGGCAACGTTAATAGGCCACCCAGGAATACCAAATTACATAATAACGGTTAGGGATATGTTAGACAACTGGAAGACTGCCAGGGAAATGGAGGAATTGACGATGGCGACCTGTTCAATTGGTACGGTTAAATTGGAGGCTTGTAAAGCCCTGTAGCGGAAGAACTTTTTGTAAACGTCGATAAAGTTGGACCTCCGAGCCGTAGAGTAAATATTGGCCATTAGAGTCAATTTGTATACAAATAGCCATATTTAAATACGGAGGTCAATTAAAATTAATAGGGCTTTGACCAGTTAACAAGGTCGAAGTTTAGCGCTTACCGGAAATGATTGGTTAATTACATTGGCATACGCATACAAACTAAAAAGCCGCCACTATTAAAATAGTATTACATGTAATACAGTAGGTTAACTTTACTGTAAGTAAAGTTAACTATACTGACTGTAAGTTAAGTGTATTATTTTTTCTAGGTTTATTATATTGAGTGTAAGTCGAGTACAATAAGCCACAATATACACTAAGGTACGGTTCAAGCAATTAACCATAAAAATTACAGTATAAACTGGCTAGAGGTCTGCCAAACCTAAAAAAATACATCCACAATCTTACCACGCAATACTACTGTTGTTTAGACCAATCGAATCGACAACTTTGCAACATCTAAAGGCCTACCAACAGCCAATTCGTTAGGAAATTGAAGTTTTTAAACTTAAAACTATACTATAAACAATCATTATTGGACTTAGTACAAATATTACTACTGAATAAAAATACCATCATAATAAGAGTTTACGTCGTTTAAATATTCTCGTTAAAAAGCCGCGGCGATTTTGGTCGGCTACCCTAATAAGTTTACATAACTTAAATCTAAAGCAGATTATAGGTTTGGTACGCCTAAAGTTAGGATTAAGGAAGCCGAACGATGTGAATAATAACGGGAAAGCGTTAGACCAAGTAAACTATAGTGCACTATATACGCTGTAACTTTTTAAACAATTTTCAACGGAGTTGTAAATTTCGCTCGGTTATTCATTCGACGTAGGGTTTCACGATTCAAATAAAAAGGGTTAATATGAATTCTCTATTATCGACGATAGAGAAAGTCCAAATCTTAAATATAGCCTCGTTTAAAATTTAAAAATTGTATAACTTAACCAATGAAATGATAATCTCGAATAAAACGGAGTTTAATTGAATTAAAACCTATATAAATGAAATTCTATTCCTTATCAATATACTTCATAATAACCCTTATGTTTCAAATACACATGTTAATTCTGGTTAAAATTATTATTATATTATAAACGAGGCTTTAACATTAAGATTAACGTTCAAACAAATTCAGCCATCATATCTTAAAATTTAAATATGATATTAAAGATGAAATAAATTGTATATATTAATAAAATATTGAATCATCAAATAGATATTAGCTAATAATCTAACACAATTTCAATATATATTATTTTAAAATTACTTATGATATATTTTTGAATATATTATGGAGATACTATCAATTGGAAACTTCAAACTCTTGAAATCATCACCTAATAGTGAAAACTCTAAAACATTTAATAGTCGATACGATAAAATTCCAACTTCAGCCAAAAAATAAGTAAAATATTATAAATCTTATTTCAATTCAACTAACGACCCAAAACCTAACAGAAAATAAGTCGAAATAGGAACTTTTAGTAATTTACTTTTACCATAAGATTTTAGAAAATAACGCGAATTTAGCAATAGATAACTCTAATGGTTACAAAAAGGGATAAAAATTGATTTCCCCTCCCGCCTGATCAATAGAAGTTCTATAACCTGTTTGACCAAAAAATAGTAACGATTTCACCCCCCCTCTTCTTATCGGAAAATATTCGACCACTATATTCATATTGAATGAAATAAAAATGTATCTTTACACGACAAAGTATAACGGCCGTTATATTCGATAACACGAAATAAATCCCTTAAAATTTGGCATTGGGTTACCGAATTAATAGATAAGAGTTAAGTATAGATAAATTATTTATTAGACGCGACGCCGGTATCATCAATTTTCAAATCGAGAAAAAGCGACAACGTTTTTATATTTACTAGAGAACTTTGAATGAAATTTTTAAATGTATCGTGGTTCTTTTCTCTCCATTACGAAAAGCTCACGCGTATTATTCAAATCTACATAGCCAATGAAACTAGATATTTGGATTACGTTTTATTACATCCAGATTGTACCCGGATAGGAAAAATCGAAGGCTTTTCGCACTGGTTTCAACTTACTCTAATAACCAATTACCTCTTTCAAGCTTGCGAGAACGCCAACGTCGTTCAAACGCTATATTAATAATATAATAACAAATATCCTAAATGATTTTGTTACAACTTATCTCAAAGGTCTTTTTATCTTATTTTCCCATTTTAAACCAAATTACATACCGAAAGTTAGCTAGATTTTACGGCGTTATCACCACAAAAAATAAAACTTGTTCATAAAAATTTAACTTTGTAATAAAAAAGGTGAAATAATTTAGCTTAATATTAACAGAAGACGTAGGTATTCGCACCGACCCCGAAAACATCTGGGTCATCCGCGACTAAAAGTCTTTTTATATTATTCGGAAAGTTAGGAATTTCTTAGGGTTTGCGCACTTTCATCGAAATTTTAGTATCAACTTTTCCGAATTAATCGGTTACCTCATTCGACTGACAAAATAGGAAACCCAGTAAACCTGGACGAATTGCAAAAGAAAGCCCTTTAAACATTGAAATAAATTTATAGTACAGCTCTAATGTTAGCATATTAAAACCCTAACGAACAATAATAATAAAGACTGATTATTCGAAAAAAAATAAAAAAAACTTTAAAAGAATACTTTTCGTGAAAGAACGAAAACAATATCCTTAAACCAGTTACTTACTATTCCATACGATTATCGGACGCAAAAAGTAATTATATTATCTTCGACAAAAAACTTTTCACGGTAATGTCTTACTTAAAAACTTAAATATCGGAATTACGTAATATGAGTACCTATCTTATCATTTGAATAAATTACAAAAAACTGAAATACTTTTTTTTACCCCATTCAATCTCGAAACGTCAAATCTGATAAACTGAAAATCTTTCGTTTTTTTAATATTATACACATTAATTATCGACTCTTAAACCATTGAAATCGCCTCAATATATTGACCCGTAAATTATTCAGTAAACCCAACATTTAAAAACACCGTACACAGGTTTTCTAATCCATATCCACAGTTATGTCAAATATAATAACGATAAACTTGTCTATTATAAAACCGTATATCGCGATAAAATATGCGAATAAATTAGTTAAAATGGAGACTTAATTATCAAATTACGTTAAACAACGCTTCAAAAGAGAACTGAAGGCCAACGATTTGTTGACAATTATAACAACGTAACGAACCTAGCCCATGCCCGTACCACCGAACTTGTTAGTACTAAAAGATCATCTTATCTTTAAACAAAACGTTTTAACGAATTTACAAAATCAGGGTAAAACTAATAAACTGTTATATATAACTCGGCTATAAACGGTTACTAAAAATAACTAGCTATTCTTATATAGAGTTAGATATTTCATATAAATCACGGATTATAAAATCGATCCGAAAAGTGTATTATAATACCTAAACCGCTTATAACTTCCGAACTGGAAACCATTAATGACTGAAATTATATAATTAACTAATAACACGTCTATTATATGGTATATAGGCAAAAAAGTTTTGTTCTAGGTCTTTCAAAGAGATTACTATTAAGAGGAGATAGTTGCTAATATTCGAATTTACAATAAATTTACCCACTACAGATAATAACCTATAGTATTTTTTTTACATGACCACTTTCCAAATCGGTTTGATCAACTTTCACGTGGTTTACAATCGTTAATGCATATAATGAACGTTTTCAGGATATATGGTGGCGATTAAACAAATTTTCTACATTTAGGATAAATAAATGCGTCTTGGACTAGAAAAATACCTTTTGAACGAAGTTATATTTTTTGGGGGTAGAATTGAAATAATATTCATTAATAACATATTACCCCTAAACGGACGACGATACTAAATAGTTCAATCAAAAGGTTAAAAACTTATGCAAATTATCGTCGCCTTGTCGAAATTTAACTTAACATTATTTCTTCCAACCTATGAATTCGTATCAAACAACCTAAAATCGATGGATAACGGGCTTGATACTAATCGATCAATTAACATCTATAAAATACTCCGTATTTCTCAAGTAAACGGAGATATAAGATTTATAACCAATTCGGTGAAATAAGTCGTAAGATTTTCAACATAAATGTATAAATATACAGAGCTAATTTAGGTGACCATAATACATATCTTGTGATATATGAAAAAAAAGTCGTAAACTGTGGGCGACATCCGATAAAGCAATATAAGATAATCGATGAAATTGAGCTTAATTTACGTAATATAGAAACAAATCGCCTAGATAAAAAACTTTACTAACTACATAACTAATACTAAAAAATAAATATTTTAAACACTTTAAATATAATTTTGAATATTTGTGATAAATACCTCATATTGCATGTAAATCTAGTTGAATCAGCGGTTAAGGACCCTGTCATTTCGTAGGTTTCATTTAAAATCCGCCAGAGGCTAATTCCTATCATAAATGACATAAAAATAATATACATAATGTTGGAATAATAGTAATTGCAGTGTAGTAAGTTAATTTTACTTGTAGTAAAGTTGCCTATACTGACTTTAAGTTGAGTGTATTATTTTGTATGTTCATTGTATTATCTATAACTTAAGAACAGTATAAGCCCACTTCATATTAGGTCACAGGCCAGGCAATTAAGCAAACAAATTACTGTATAGACCGGCTAGCGGTGTGTCCAACCTAAAACATTACATACACCACTTAATCACTGAAATACTACTATTACTTAAACCAATAGAATCGACAATGTTGCAACGTCCAAAGACCTACCAACACATAAGGAATTTAAAATTGAGGATAGTTTAATAACATAAAAAGAATGTGGTAATATTGATAATATTAATTAAGTTAATAGGGTACTACAAATGAAAATAAGAGTTATTCGAAATTCTAAATATATTTCGAGGTTGAACGAATTCGTGGGGAAAGAAAAGGATGCGCGATTATATAAAGGCTCGATGTTTAAACGTTAGCGCTGAATATATCTTACAAAACTTGTATTGGTATTATCGCGTTTTCACCAAAACTAATACAATGATAATAAAATGAGGAAATGTTTATTACTGTTATTTTATTATACGATAGGTAAAACCGGGTATATAACGCTCAGCTTACTCGAATAATAATTCAATTACGAGGCGACTTTTACTAAAATCCATTAAATTTTACTTACAAGTTATTTTTATTCCCTTTTAACTCTAGAGAACGAAATTTTAGATAACGAAAGTTTAGAAAACTTTAAAATTCCTATTGACCTCGGCTTCGAGCGTCGGGGTATGCCGATCGGTGGGGACGATGCGAAATGGAACGTGAGGAGTGCTTTTCCAAAAAGGTTGTAAAGAACCGCAATATATTCGTCTTCGTCTACACCATTAGTTCGGCGTTAGCGCATTCGTCAACGCGCCCCTTATCGGTAAGATCGAATTACTTTTATATTAGGTTCTAAATGTCGTTCGTTACGTTTTATAAGCTATGACTAATATTATCTATGAGAAATAGGGCTTAAGCGGTAATATCGCCCTAACAGCCCTAAAAAGAAGCAATAAGCGGGCTCGCAAAAAATACCGCTAACGGTCGGAGTGAATACGTTACGGGTTAAAATCTAATTATAAAAAAACGTGTGGTCACAGTTGATAGGGAACAGAAACTGGAACGTAACGGGCGACAAAAGCGTTAAAAAAAAGGCGGACTTGGGGCATATAAATTAAAATATCGCGGCTCATACAGCCGCAATGATAGGCACCCTCTAAACTCGAGCAACATTATATAAGTAGGCGAACTTGTTTACCAAATCCGAAAATGTAACAGTAAAAAAAGGTTTATAGCGAGGAATATCTAAATTTCGTTTACGTATCGGAGGCAAAATATAGATATCTCCCTATGAATTGGCGTCGAACTGACGTAATGAAGCACGTAAACTGTATAAACTAACAAGAAAATTCGTTTTTCAAACGTATTATAAAAGGGTTAGTATATAATAAGATTTCATACAAAACCATTTATTAAATTTACCTTATTATAAACTTTCTGGTAAATATAACACCTTTATGTGTAGTAAAACCGTACACAAGCTAAGGATAAATTCAAGTTTTATTACCGATTTACACGAAACATGTAAATATTTTAGGCCTTCCTTAAGAGAAAATCTTTTTTATCTTCGCTATCACCTAATATCAATAGAGTTTTCATTATGTAGGGGGTTTATAACACATCATTAACGGTAAGAGGGTAAAAAACCGGTAAAATTTATATAACGGTTAGTTATTATCAATAAAAACACCGTAGAAGGCGTGACCTATATTAACTTTCTTACAACGTTGGTTATATTATAATCAAAAGTTAAATAAAACACGGGTAAAATATTTTTCAAGGAACAATGGGTTGCTATTGAAACATAGGCTTATGAAATTAATTGTATAGATGAAATAATAGTAAATAATGGCTAAATTTTTCAAAGAAATTTTAAAGGAAGTTGGTCGGGAAAAAAGCGGATTAAAAAAAGAATAAGTGAACGTTAGAGAGATTACATACGGCGTTAAGGGCCGTTTTTATACGCCAACGGTTCGCGATCGATACATATATAGCTAATTTATAACGTTATACGTTCTGAACCGAGTTTATAACCGATTCAGATACAGTTTATATAGGTTATAATAACGTACCTTTTTCCTATAAAAAAGGAGGCATATTATAAACTTAAAATCATTAACCATCGTTATTAAAAGTTGAGAAATCATATGCGTAACGCAATATATACGTATAACATAAGGTTCGGAAGCGGGTCGTAGTTGTTACGTAAAAGGGTTAATATTCATCCCGGGTGCGGCTCGAGCGCGGTTTGCAAACGTTACGTGAAAGAGCACGTGACGGAACGTATACATAAGTTTTACGTAAAGGACCACTGCATAACTCCCTATTATTCCTTAATACCTCAATTTTAAACATAATTTGGAACCTATGGACTATACATTTGTAGTTTGGACCATAATATATAATTAATTACTAATTAAAAGTAGAAACAAAAACCGTTCTCATCATCATTAGTATTACTATAGAAATCCCACTTAGTTTCTCATCAAAATTACGCTTGAATTGAAGTTCACCTACACATGGTTACAGGAATTAACTTACTTTATTCTTATAAATAAATCCTTTGTTACAAACTTATATATTATTAATTCTATTCCTTTTCTCAGTATATTTGGATACGTGATGTATATTTACTATTTTAGTAGTTTTTAAGTTTCTTGGAGTATCCCGACAACTTTTTATTACATGCCAGCCGGTTTACGTATCCCTTAATATAAATAGTTAATTTGTTGTTTTTCGAAAACTTTGTTAAGATGATATTAGACGTATCTAGAGTTATAATATCGCTAGGTTATCTTTATCATCAATTCATCCAAACTCGATGATTCTTTGAGCTTTATATACATTCATTAATGTTATTACATTTCTCACTCAACAATGATTGTTTGTTGTGGTAAGTTTAAAAAAAGGATTCGTAAAAATATCTATGAGTTAATATAAATGACTATAGGTATCGGAGATAATCCTAACTATGTGGTCATAATCACAAATATGCTAGTGGTTATGATAATAAAATCAAATTCTATCATTATACTATAGACTTGAAATGTAAATACGATTTATATAATACGTTTACATATAATAGACATTGCTTATAAAAGGTTACCAGTGATTATAAATTATCTATGAAACCCATTTTTTAACGAACACTATAAGATATTCGATCCAATGGGTGAAGTAAGAGTTATTGGTAAAGAATAGTGTGTAAAAATTATCAACTTTATAGTTTTTAAATGTACTGATGCTATATTAATACCTTTATTATATTAACTGATTTGCAATTGAATGCATTCATTCAACTCATCAACTTTTCCATTTTGTGAATCTTAAATCTATATTGTAATAGATAGATCGTATAATAACTACAATGAGTATTATATAGAGATATAAGCTTTTCAGGCCCTTGTTTGGAGTTAATGTAACAGTTTTATATCGTCATCTTTATCGATCTTTAATAAACCGGTAATTTACTTATTTTAATGTAGGTTAAAATAAATGTTACACCTATATCTAACATTTTAAAAGCAGATTAATCATTTATTAGAATCAAATAAAGTGTTCTTAACTAGTTTTCGATTGACTTACACTTTTAGGTGCTTGAATACTTAATGATATATTATTTCTCTTCCACTTATCCAATAGTTCCTAAAAATAGTATATCATTATTCTATATATTAGACGTCTAGGTTTTCACTTTACTTAATTAATAAGAATATGTCAATCGTTAATAACAAAATATTTAGTTCGTATTACAAATATATTTAATACATCAAAAACTAATGAGCTCTGGTTTCAATGAATTTGTAAAAAGATTCAATACAACGTATTAAATTTTTTATAGAAAACCTTTTCAATAGTTTATTTAATTACTTTACGAATATCATTCGTTAAAAATAAGTGGTACATTACATGTACGTTTTTATATAATCGTGAATATTAAACATTCAATTAATTTTGAGGCTAAAAGTTAAACTAGTAGCAATTACAACGATTCAAGATTGTTTAGAAATTCAAATTATACGAGATTGTATCAAAGTCCAGTGTTTTCCTTCATTCCCGAAATTTTGAACGATTTACTTTTATTTTTCGTAAGGCAGATCCGTGGTTTTTGTTTGAATATTAGGAATTATGTTAAACGTAAGAATTGTTAAGTTTTGTTTTTTAAACTATGCAATTGAATCAAGTTGGATCACATTGTGGATGAAGAAACTAGCAATCTTGAATCAGTCGCTGGACTTATAAGGTGAACTTTTCGTTTTAATATATCTTTAACGAGCATTTTAACGGCTATTTTGTTGTCAGATTTCTCTTTTATGATTCCTAGGTTGTGGTGTATGTTATTTCATGTTTATAGTACTTATCATCGTCTTTATTTTATTTGTATATTGTTTTTTAGGTTGTTTTCCACGTTGTCGTTATTTCATAATCTTTTAAAGAATCAGTTTATAGGTGTTCTATTAATGAATTCGTTCGATTCTAGGATATTGAACATTGAAAAGTCTTTCGTACGGTTTAACTTATGCAATACTAAGGGTGAAAATACTGCTCCCGGTTTGAACCATTACATTAATATTTGTAATAATTCTAATTTTATAAACTCTGTTACATTTTCCTGGCTCTTTCTATAACAGAGCTTCCTTTGAAATCATAGAAGATAACATATATGTTGTTAACAGTTTATGTCTCAATTTAAAAGTATCGTTGATATGGCGTTTTATGGAATACTTTCTTAGTTCCTCCAGGGCTTTACTATAGGCCACAGCTCTCTTTTCAATATTTGAAAATAGAGATAATTTAGTTGTTATATAAGGGTAGGCGCCAAATACTAACAATATTGTTAAAGCGCTTTACTGATATTTGTAATTCTGCCTCGAAACTTATAAAACTGTTAATTATTTGCATAATAATAATGTAATTTTCATGTAAGAACGAATGTGCTTTTTGATGTTAATCGATACCTCGATGGATTTTAACAAGTACTTATTGAAATTTAATTTCTAAAGCCTGAATATTAATTCAAATTTTCATTGTTATTATGTTATCTCTAGAGTCGTGACCCAATAAATTTATAGCCTTCTAATACGTATTCATCCACATCGTATGTAAAATTTATCATGTTTATCTCACTATAATAACCTTGACAGACTCGGCGTAGTAAAGCGTTATTATCTAGTCAGTTACATGAAGAATAATTTTACCATCCAAATAAAATATGGTAATTAAAACTTCAATCTTTAAATTTTAATTTTTTAACATAAACATCAATTCAAAGGAGGGTAAAAGACAAATTTAACAATATTAACAAAGTTTCTCGATTACTACGAATGTAGATAAGTCTATATCTATATAAACAATTACTTTAAAGACTTTATATAACCTATTAACTATGGGGTGATTAAAAGTTTGGTATAGTTGACGAAGTTTCGACTCAGTTCATTTTTGAACCGTTAATTCTAATTCATAAATGTCAAACCTCGAATATCATTATTTTAAATTGCATAGAAATATTTATTTGTTACCTTTGACTATTTCGTCAGTTTAAACATGAAAATTGAGACTGAAGTTCTTCATGTCTTCCAAACAAAAGAGATAGTGAGTAGAGGATTTTCGAATGAGGAAAACAATAGCTTTAAATACTATAATTATAATCGTTCATATAGGTAGAAACAATACGTCATAAGGTGAAATCAAACTTTATCTTTACCGGCGTTGGTAAAGTCAAGTTCTGTAACAGTTTAATATACCTTCGTAATACGACTTACTATGAATAGCATCCCATTATATATCCTACTATCTCAGTATTGGGCAGGATAACTTATAAGATCTGCTACGTATAACAATCTCACATAGTACATAAATACCTAGGTCCGCCGTCGTTGTTATTATAATGATAGTAAGTGTTTTTAATTATCACACGAAATAAAAAACGTAACCAGTTAATTATCATAATGTTTTAGGGTATATGCCAATAATGGTATTCTGGTTAATGGTTTTAAACGTGTTGTTATTTTTCATTTTTTTTTTACCTCCGTTCTTTCAAGGCATGCAAAGCGTTTAATATATTAGCAGTGAAAATAAAAAGTGTGTGAAGTATATTATATCACTTAGGTCGATCGGCACTGGGATATAATATGACATATTAACGAATATATTTTTTCCCCTACAAATCCAGCACCTTTTGAAATTATTTGGAGCAGGAATCTTACAGGGTTAACCTAAGTTTAACGTGAATTATTCTCGTTACATACGTTGTCGTTTAGGTTCTTAATTTGAAGTCTTTCATTAGGTGAATTGTTCGGGTTTGTTATATTTACGATCGATATAATATGTAACCCCAGGGTTTTTATTGTTGCTCCAATCAACAAAGTTGCATATTTAGAGTAATATACTATCAAAGTTTGGCACCCGTATTATTAAGGTCGTATACAAGGAGACAAATGAGCTACAAATATTTTAAAGATGGTGTTAAAGTATTATAAGACGTATTGAAACTTTGTATACCTCATAACAACTAAAAAGCTTTACTAAAATAATATAATATCTACAGCCTCCCCATTTTTTATTACCTGTTACCAAAACATCAGCCTTTCTAGGATCTGATAAAAAAGATCCATCTTCGTTTATTGATTATTTTCATATTTTAAAATATATAAGTACTTTATAATATTCTAGTATATGTAAAGTTACGCGACGTTAATATTAGATTCAAAATGACTTCCCAAACCATCCTAGATTTATCAAAACAACACGAAATACGTGAGGTAACGGAGGTAAAATTTTAATTGGTTAACCGGTAACGATATTAGGAAATAAAAAATGGAGGCCTGATAATTTAATAGTTATCTGGAGGTAATATTAAAAAAAAACGGTCGTATCGTGCTATCTAGGGGGTTATACGGCTTACCATTATACTTCAACTTATTAGCCTCAATCTTTCAGAAACTCTTGATCTCTACACAGTCCGTATCCACTATAGCTATATTTCCAAGAGGGAAAGTGTTATATTATGCGTACGGGTTTTTCGAGTTTCTTAATTGAAAGTGTTGATATGAGCGAGTAAGGTTATTATCTCTGCCAAAATATCAAGGCAAAATTCTAGTGGATATGTGGATATTACTATATGATCTAATAGATAGTATACATAGAGCAAGTAGCAGTGTACTGTATTGCAGGGTGCACTACTGCAGAGTGCACGATAACGTGTCACGCTGTAGGCTGCACTCTTGCAAAACGCAAAGTGCTTTATGTATGGATCGGTTTGGAATGGATATTCCAGACTGAACGGCAATATATGGATCGGTCTAGAATGGCTATACTAGATCGAAAGGCAATACGTGAAGGGGTCTAGAGTAGTACGCTTTAGTTAAGGATTAATAAACCCTCACCTGTAGCGTGTATCTTTAGATACTCCTTCGTATCATCTTTTATACCACAGTTACCAATCTTACGATTACTTTTTTCTACACCTATTTTCACGTAAATTACTAGGTCTAAGACCTTATAGACACTAATCAGTAACCGAATTAGTCGATTACAAACAGCTTAGGAAAGAAGAGATAAACATAAGTTAAATACATATAGTGGGATCTTGTAATAGTCCCCACTATTATTTCTCTCACATTTAGTTTTTACAAGAATTATACATCGTCGTATATAAACGTTGTAAATATTAAGTTATTTTAAAAAGAATAACCTTAATACGATGTCATTAACCCTTATTTAGCGCTTTATTTACTAAAAGCCCTGTTACGCCATTATCAACCTTTATTAAGTGCTTTAACGTACCCAGACACTTTTTGAAAAGCGTCCTATTACGTACCAGGCTACATAAGCTATAAACCACTAATTTTCGGAACCCTTAATTAGGACATATCCGATTTTTGATATCTAAACCACTCCTTTAATTTAAAAACAGTTACGATATATATATTCGAACCGATCGCTCCAACTAAAGTGGTAATGTATAAAGTAATCAAACCGATTACTTTACCAAAGTTCGGTTACTATATATTAATCCGAATAGATTACTAAATACCGGATTACAGAATACATCTCTTTAAAATTCTATCTCCCTTTACCCTATTTACCTTACACCTCTCTTTACCCTATTGAACTTATACTTTCCTTGACCTATTCGCCTTTTCGCGTTAGCCCTACGTATTCTAAATTTAATTTCTACGACGTTTGAGGTTTTTCAGCCGATTGGTTAACGTGACGTTACTAAACATTAATGAAAACTAATTTAAAACGCTTGACTGATTTGTAGTTATGTTTTATTCATCTTTTGAAATTTATTTGTTCTAACAAGTGTTAATAAGCCTTGGTCTAAGCACTTTATTTACTTTATTTACTTTATATTTATTATGTGCAAAAAGTATTACCCTAAACGTTGATTCTCGAACCTACCCAAATCTTACCACAGCCCGAAATCACCAACGAAAACCGTTTCAATATATTCAATACGTTTAAAAACCACCAGTCCTACCAAAACGCCTAAAAAAATATCCCCAAAACCAATAAAACTAGAAGAATCTAACGCCTACTACGATCTTTTGGTTGAAAATATAGGAATTAAAAAGGTTATAATACATGAAATCGACCTGAGCTTTTAAGATAATATTAAAGATTCGCCAATTAAGGAACTCGACTCATACGCGGCAAACATATACATTTTGGTCGTTATGTTTCTCTATTGGGAGGAGAAAGCCTGAGGACCTGATTTGCTGGACGAGTTTTATAAAAAAAATCGAGTTGGATATTAGATAATATGACAAATCGTAAACCCTACTGTTACCAAAAACTTACGGATTTAACTACAAATTAAAGTTATAAATACCCCAGGGAGTAGGAATAGCTTCATTATTAAAGCTTCATTTGAAATAATATAAATTATTGATGTATTACACTAAAAAGATTAAGATTTATACCTAACGGAATTTGTCAAGGAATATTACCTTACGAAGTAAAAAAAACTGTTGTTAAAACAACGGGAACGAGGCGTAACACGACTTAAACCTATACCTATACCCTAAACTAGGAGTAAAGGTTACAAGGGAAAAAACGACCACAATCCTTATCCAATACGCAAATACAATACACCACCATACCGATATACACTGTAAAATAAGACCAAATATTAAGTCACTTTACAAATACTGAAAACAGCCTGCTGGGCTATAACGGGAATGGCCGGAATACCGAAAACAACCCGACAAACCACGGAAGGATCGGTTAAAATATAAAGAATAACCCGACCTAGGAATTAACGAGTAGAGTAAAACGCCGATACATGCCTTACAGATTAATGACTATAAACTACGACTCTTATCGCAACCATTTACCGTATCGTTTTCCCATGGATAAGAACGACCTTACAAAATTAATCAACTTCGCTAGGTTATAAAATCGGGATAACCACTATAACGGCGAGCCGTACGACGTATTACATAATAAAATACGCGTTATATTAAATAAACATGAGAAATTAGATATTAAAATATCCTAATTCCATGTTATTTCACCCGTTATACTTTCTAGACAAATATAAAGTGGTATATATACCACCTTATATAAATAAATACATTTACAAATTATTACAACCGACTAAAGTTTAACTTTGATACAGAAATTAATCACGAATTTCATTATAGGGATTAAACCGGAATAACTTGGAAATCCATAAAAACCCAGTAATAAAATACCGATAAAAACATATAGGAAATCTTTACCGCTTTATTAGTTAAGTTTCAGAAGTATTAGGCAGCCTTTAAACCAAAATATTAAGGCGATGAATTCAATTAAGTAGTAATAAAAGCTTGCCGTTGAAACCCGGATTTTAACCTTACACTTTTTAAACCAGAAAATGACTTGAAGCTTTTTATAAAAGTCTTCGAACATCGTTTAAAACTTTTCTATGCTGATAAAAGAGCCTCGGATCAATATTTGCAGCTGATAAATCCAGACGCGGAAGCTAAATTACCAAAGCAAACCTTGCCGAAATAATTTACCACGTTTTATACCGAAAATTTAAAGTTTAACCAAGGTAAAACAAACGTCAAAAGTACAGGTATTACAGAGGAAACTCTGGTAATAATATATAAGAACGATCGTTTGAAAAAGAAAAAGAAAAACGTAACGATATTATAATAATACATTTGGAAAGATATACGAAACCCTATAGATTTGTAAAAATAATGTATCGTATACGTTGAAATCGGCTACTTGTTTACAAATCAGCCCTTCTACGAGAAAATTCGGATTAAACTATAATTTTAGGCCAAATGTAATTTTAAGGATCGGATAAAAACCACTTTTATAATATGTGTAGCAAAGTCTGAAGGCACAAATAACAAACTCAAACCCTACCC
Source organism: Anisogramma anomala (assembly GCA_038502455.1). NCBI lineage: Eukaryota > Fungi > Ascomycota > Sordariomycetes > Diaporthales > Gnomoniaceae > Anisogramma > Anisogramma anomala. Next base: position 6,286,705 of record JASMMZ010000008.1, on the reverse strand, counting down.
TTAAAAACACACATTTAAAAAAAACGACCTTAACCAAAGTAATATCTTCCTATCAGTCTACGACGATAAAAATACCCAAAGAATCTTCGCTGACCTGTAAAATGCCTTCTTTATATATATTACAGGCCTTGATTACGTAAGAAAAGTGCTTAACACTCACGTCACGTTGCAATTCACCTATTTTAACAGATGCGGAAATATATTTCAGGATGTTATACCTAATGCTAACGTAATTGGAATTTCGGCGGCTGTAAAGCAGTAATTCGATGCGCTTATGGCAAAGTTTCCGAAGTTTCGGTTAAACAGAATTGGAAGACATCGAAAGGTTCTATATGGAAAAGGTAAAACGTCTTCGTTAGGAACGATGGTTATAAATACGCGTTACGAACCGGTCAAGTTTTATATAATAAATTCTAAAACATCATTTCGACTTTTACTAGCTAATATAATTAACTCTCAATTAACGTTCCAAATATATCCAATCAATTTATATGCGTTTTGAATAATGTATCCATACCACTCCGGCTTAAATTAGACCACTTATGGTTTTTCTCCGAAAAACGTATAATTAAGGTTATTTATTTAACTTAACCGGAATTACGAATTTTACACCGCCGATTTGAACACTCAACCGTAAAACGTTTTTTACGTTTACTCCACGCCACAAACCATATAAATGTAGGAAAAGACACACTCGAAGCTATCGAAAAGTTCTGCTATAAATACAAGTTATATTTACAGGCCCCACGACGGTTCAAGTTCCATCTTTAAAATAATATAGACTTTAAATACAAAGTGATTATTAATATTATATATCTAAACAGCTAACTGGTTCTTTACGCCATCGATAAGACAACATTATTCCAAACCACTAAATTAATATGGAGCGTTTCCGCTACAAACTATTTAGACGCTTTAGTTAACTACTAGTCAAAAGTTTTCCTCTGGCCTTCAAAATAGATTACGCACGACGCCAACACGGCTTTCAATTTCACCGAGTAGTATATGAAGGCTTAAATAACCGATTACGTATGTAAAAAGAAATACAGTAAAAGCTTTATAGGGTATTGGAGAATGTAAGCCATACTATAGACCACTAAAAAAGACGTACACAATATTATCGAAGAAACTAAAGGGTATTAGTTTTAAGGAATCTATTCTTTAAATAATAATCAACGCCGTTAATAATGGTACTTACTTAAATAGGCTTATCCACATGTTCCTTGGCTTTGGTAACTACCCGAAAATCCACATAAACTTTACCCCATTACTATCGATAATAAAAAAAGCTAATATTATAACGAAATCTATAACGATATTACTCTCCTTACGGGTAAAAAACGATATATCCAAAACGTTTCCTATGAGGAAAAGCTTACATAAGACTAACGTTCTAAATTTACAATTACAATTTGAAGTTTAGGTTTAAAAAATGAAGGATAAATGAACTAACCTTTAAAATATCAATGGGTTTAAAGTTCATGGTATACTTATTAACTTAGAAAACGGGAAGAATTCGTTTCGCCAAATAATAGTACCCCAATATAAGGGAAAGGTAAAAAGAAACGGCTCGAAACCGTAAACCAAATGAAACCGCCCACAAGAAATTACCTAAAACGGTGAATTTAAGCCAAACCCAAATCTAACCTCACCCTTAAAACACGAATTTAACCCAACCACGCCAAACAAAAGCGTCCTGTTTGTACCAACCCTACCAATACCTCGCCGCCGAAAGCGCCCCTTCGGTGTGAAAAAAAAAGAAACGCTTTAAAAACTTTACCACGAATTCCTTTGTCACTCAAAAGGAAATGAAAAACCGTGAGCTTAGCTTAAAGCTCCGCCGTAAAGTCATTATCACCATCCTAGGTACCCTATTTGTATAATCCACCCAAAAAGAAATCTTAACCCTAATTAACCAAGGCGTGTTTCGTTTTAAACGTTTCGACCGAGCTATTTACAGCACCTATAAAAATTTCCCAATCCGCCTCGTCTATTAAATCAAGGATAAAACCAGAAAACCTTACGAAAAGGCTCGCTTAGTCGTTAAAAGGTATAACGATAAAGGTAAAAAAACATTATAACCTAATTACTTACGTTACAACGGGCTAGCTATTGCTTAATTATTAAGTTTACGGCCTCCCTCAACGTACTATATAACTTGTATATCGAACTTAGTAACATAATACAGGAATATACTTAATTTTAAAAACGACTTAAACGACGAATTTACGCCAACATACCAAAAAACCTTAGGTAATATTACTCGCCTAGGACGATCTTATATATTTTCAAACCATTTTACGGCTTAGATGACGCCGGTGTTTACTAGTATTTACCAAACGTACTATGAGAAACTATTAGGGATAAATAGCTTTACATTTGATCCGTATTTATTAATATGAATAACCCGTTTAAAGGGTTTTATAATAATGGGTATGTAAACGGAAAACACTTCAACATTGTATAATACCTCGTTTTCATCTTGTAAAAAGAGGAAACTTTTAAAAGCCGGTTTAAAAGCGAAACCTAAGACGTAACTAACGAAAAACCACGTAATCAAATTTAATAACGCCACCATAACCCTTCAAAACGGCACTTTATGCCTTACGTAGAAAGGGTAACTGGATAAAATTACCATTGTCGTTTTAAATAACGCAAAACGAGCCAACGAATATAAATACCAACGTATACGCGATGCTTAAGTTCCTTTTATAACATAACTAAAGGCGGCATTTAACCTTGCGATCGCCGCATAATATTAAACCGACCCGATGGACGATATATGTAAAGAGTTTAATAAACGTTTTTCGTAACAAATATATAACTTAAAACGTGGCTTACAATTTATTTTGCTAAATATATGTATCACAAAGCTATTTATTTTTACTAACGACTTCTTCGATAATAATAACGACTTTATTTCACAAATAAGCTTAGTCTTAGTCCTCGGAAACGAAACACCGACCCGCAACGGCTTTAAATTCCGAAGAAACCTTATTTATTAAAACTTTACCAAGTACAAAAGGGTTACGAGGAGCATCTTAGCTTCCGAAATTTAAAACATAGTTAAAGGCTTCGACTTAGGTATTACTATAGCGATAACGGTCTGAATAATTACTTTTAACCTTAGTTTAGACCATATTCCTTTTATTGTTTACACTGACTCTTTTTTGCTTCATGAGTTCCTAGTTAAGTTAGATACTATAAATAAAAAATAGATTAATATTCGATAGAATAATATTACGCGAATTATATAAAAGATGTAAAATCGAGGAAATAAGGTGAATCGAAGAAAATTTAACCAAAAGGATACGATAATTAAGGTTACGCCGAACGGAGCGTTAAAAATACTGGTATCGATAAATATATTGTTTGTTAGGGATATTGAAGAGGTTTTACGACCCTAATAGGTCACTACACCATTTTCTCCAATTTGGATCGGCTCTTATTACACTATTCGTACCAATCCCCGACTTTGTCTTTATTTAACCCAACCATTTACGACGACTTCGGATTTTGCTTCTATTCAAACCAATTATTTGCGCCGACTTCATTTTATACTTTAAATTACGATTATTAATTTTAAACGTTTGTTTTATAAATAGCCATAATATTACTGTACAATGTACTATACTATATCCGGGTACGCCGGCCCGGCCGAAAATGGTATTTATCTACTACTAAAAGGAGAAGGTGACACTATCGCGTCCCTATTATCTTCCCCGTCGCTTTCCCCCTTTGTATTAACGCCACCGCTATTACCGCCATCAATGTCATTAGCGCTAATAAGGATATGACCTTATACCTTATTGGTTATGCTATTAAACAAAGGCGTAAGGGGGGGATCACTCTCCTTACGGTGGCATGCGATAACGCCGTTAAGTTTACCTACATAATATATATGTAGGCCCCATTTCCAGGCGGCGATGGCGGCTGCCGTCTCTCTAGTACTCCAGTTAACACCTATTACTAATTAGCATCGGCTTATTTTAGTTATTTCCGGCCATAATTGATTTTTGGATCGCGCCGAACGGTATATTTTTACCAAAAAAAGTTTTTCAAGTTTGGTTAAAACTTACCAAAAAGCCGGTAGACGTGTAGTATGGATTCAGCCTACGGCCCCAAAATTATTGGAACGGGGGTATACAAGTTGCCGGTTCGCTCGTAACGATAATAACGGGTTAAACGACCCCCGTTTCTGTAACAATCGCCAACGGATTTACCCGCGGCCGCGGAAGCGACAAAGGATACGTAAGGAGTATCTATTAGCGGCTCGAGGCTACGGACCCGGGTACGTTGCTTCAACGCCTTACGCATCAAAGAGGATTCGCGGCGCACCCTGGCGATACGAAGCTCAAGATGGTGAAACAGGTTCGCCTCTTATTCTACATCTAAGAAGTAGGGAAAGAGTTAAAAATATACGATCGAATAAATTTGGGAAATACTAACCTTGTCGTAAATACGCTAGGCTACGCTTACAGCGTAAAAAGAGCTCTACGGGTAATGGGGTCTTTAACCGTAGGGAAAGGGTAAGGTTTATAATTTTAAAAACCTTCTGTTTCCCCCTATGTAAGTTAAGGAAGGGGGAGGAAGAGGAGGGGGAGGATAGGGGCGAGGCGAAGGCGGCGGCGGGGCTGGGCGACGTGGTAGTAGCGGTGCTAGGTGGCGTGACGACGGTAACGGCGGGACTTAACGGTGTGGCGGCGAGCGGAGTAGCGAAGACAGGCAGTGTAACGGCGATAAAAAAGATAATGCCCGAAAAAGGCAGATTTCTGCTGTTGTTAGTGGTGGTGTCATAGGTGGTAACGGCAGCAGCGGCGGCAACGACAGCGATACGCCATCGCTTATGCGACAAACAACGCCTTATGATTCGGTTTTTACACGTTATCTGTTTAAAGGGAAAAGGTTAGTAATGAGTATTAGTTAAATAACCTACCTATTGGAACGGATTTTTTTTGGGTAAAGGGAATAGAGGTAAAGTAGGAATACGGCTTAGTTTGTTTAATAGGGATAAAGGGTAAATTTAAATGGAAACTTATATTTACTTAAACTATGCGCCTTTTAAAAAGAAAAAATAAGGTTTTAATTTAGCCGATAACGATACATCTTTCTATACTAACCTGATATGTGATTACGTAATTACCCCTATGTAATTACATCTATATAATTACCCCTATTTGAAATCATGAAAGGCGCTATTACCAACCATGTCGCCCCTATTTAACTATATCAACCAAACCCGAATTATAAACACCACCTCGGCTAGATTTTGCTAACCACAGTCGAACTTACTAATTTGGACCTTTTGCAATTGATATAGCAACAACACTGTCACTACAAAACCTATTGATTTAGATCTTCGTAGCCACAACCACACTATCACTATTAGGCTATAGGTACGGGGTATATATAAGGAAGAAAGAAAAGATTACCTATGTGGATATTACTATATACCCTTATATATAGTATATATAAGGCAAGTAGCAGTGTACTGTATTACAGGGTACACTTCTGCAAAAGTGTACGATAACGTGTCACGCTGCAGACTACACTCTTATAAGAAGCAAAGTGCTTTATACATAGATCGGTCTAGAATACCTATTCCAAACCGAACGGAAATACATGGATCGGTCTAGAATAGCTATACCAGACCGAACGGAAACACGTAGAGCGGTCTAGAGTAGTACGCTCTGAGTGAGAACTTATAAACCCTCACCTATAACGTACATCGCTAAATGCTTCTTCGCATCATCTTCTCTACTACAGTTACCAATATTACGATAACTCTTCTCTACACCTATTTTCACGTGAAACACTAGGTCTGAGACCTTACCGACAAGATATAACTATCCTAAGTTCTCGCGTAAATCCGTTTATTTCTTTTATTCAGTCTCGAATAATTAAAAAATGTATTAAAACTAAGCGTATTAATGGACTTATTTAGGATTATCGTACGGTTATTAATATCTTTACTGGTGTTATGAGGCGTTTTAATCGAAGTTTCAGCCATGTTGGTGTTTTTTTGATCAATTAATTAATAGACTTAAGGGTTCGCTACATTTGAATCAATCAAGTTCTTTTTGTTATTGATAGCAATAGCGCATTATAATACTTAAGAAAAAGGATTGAAGGAACTTAATTTGCGTTGAATCGTAATCAGGACGTAGTGGATGTTGTTAGGGGGGTTGAAAAGCGTCATTACTAACAATATACCTGCCCTTCACTATTAGTTCATCCGGTACATGGCTTATGGTTTCGTATTAGTGAAGAATATTTACCAAATATAATCATTTCGTATTTTGTCCAAAACAGAAATATCAAGACTGCGAAATTGATTCCTCATAATTATATAATTGATTTTACTACATTCTTTCATATAGTAAAAAACTAATTCTGAAAGTATTTAATATTTTTTTTTTGTAGGATTGTACTCTTGAAGTACGAACACCCTTCTATTTTCTGGCTAATAAGAATATAAAAATTTAAATACACAGTGAAATTTCGAAAAATATTACAAGAAAATCACGTTATACTACTACTAGCCAATAACCTACATATTTATATTTTCAGTAGTTGTGTTGATTACCTTTTTTAAAAACTAAATAGTCAGTTCGTGAATAGAAAAAATTATAAACGATTGCCTTTTACTTAGCCATAATTTTTCAACAACTAGCAAAGTAACTGGTTTGAGTTTAAATAGTTTAAATTGTGACTTTGTTAGTTACAATTGAATTAGCCGTTGTTTTCAAAAGGCCTTACTGCAATTAAATTGTCAATGCTGTGGTATATTCAATTATTTCATACGTATTAGTCCGATCAATATTTTAGTATTAGGAACTCTTCATTTTCCTCATATAGTTGTTTGAATTTATTGGAAGTGTATTTGAACCAATAACCTTCTCGTTACTAGATTGTTAAGTTGGACGCTAAGATTAATTGAACACCCTAGAATTTGTGTGTTGTAGACCTATAATTGGTTTCAGGGAGATCACAGAGGTTCGGAGATAAAATTGTTCACTACCACTCATTTTTATTATGTAAAGTGAACACCCATCCAAATTTCCGAACATAAGCATATTATACACGAATTTGAGTATAATTATTAAACTTAAAATGATTGAAAAATCGCATTGTTTGGTTTCGTTGACTGGAAAATATGATAGTTATTTATGGTTTACTCTTTCAGATGGTAACCCAAACTTATACCTTAAAGTATTGAATTAAAGATATAAAATATTATTATTTATTACATTATATAGAAGTTTCGCAAGTGCTACCAAAAATGATGGGCATTCTTATGAAAGATTTTACAAGGTCTTTAGAGGTCGGTTCCCAGAAACGTGTAAAGTATATCATTGTAAAGGTATAATATAAGATTTAGAACCTCTCTTTGTTATCCAAAACTATTATAAGTCGTATTTTTCCTGTTCTTTCTTTTTACACAATACAGTAAATTCTTTTTGTTCTTCTTATTATTGATTTATTTTGTGTTCATTGTTTATTTCTTGCAACCGAATAATGTTTTCATATATGAAAAAGAAATTTGATTCTATTCGTATAAGACAAGTATGCTTGGTAGTAGATACTGTATCCATAGGCTAAATAGTGTTATTTTTTCCCTTCATTTATCGAAAACAAATCCTTTATTTATTTCAGTTTTTCAATTTCAAACTTCCCTCCATTACTATCTTTGCGATTAATTTTTTTTTTGCCTTCATTTTCTCAGTATTCTTTGGTTATTTCTACCATTCTCTATTGGATCGTTTTTTACTATTTTCTGTTAGATTGTATCTACTCTCACCTCAATTATGTTTCATTTGGTGATAAGAAAAAGATAATGGTTCTTGTGGGCGTTAGATATAGCAATGTTTTGAAGTTTTTTAGTTGGTGGAGATTATATCAAGATAATTTACCATTAGATCGTAACACTTATATTTTCTGTTTATTCCTTTTTTTATTCGTTTTTCCATGAGTTCTATGTTCATTCCTTTCTTTCTCGACGTTTCACCTCATACGAATCGTCAAAGTATTTATATTAATGAACTTCTTCAAAACCATGTTTAGACTACGCTTTGTAATTCCATCGCATAAGGTAATCTCCTTCACTAATATATCAGAACTTTGATTTTTTTGGTTTTATATACTTTCCTAAAGGAAATTACTATAATTATTGGTTGTTTCCCGCTTATTATAACAACTCTATAAGAACAATCGACCAATCTTGGGGAATTTATATAAATAATAATCGAAATAGGTAGTAATCTAAACTATTTATGAATTATGTTGAAAACATTTATAATAGTTATATCTATATCAAAGCCCATTTTTATATCATAGATCTTAAAAGATTGGGTAATGCCGAATAATGCGATTAGTAATGTACCGCGTCCCCGAAAAGTACGAGAAAACCGATACGTATCACCAATTTACCTTTGACAGATAATTAATTTAAGATGGGTTTTATAATGGTTAAATGACTCTTTTCGTTAGTGACTGTTTCGTTAACGATTTTTATGATCAATTCAATCTGCGAATTTAAGTAGAAGTTATTTTCAACGAAGCCACTCGTGAAAATCATCTATTTAACTGTTTTTTAAATCCGTATAATCCATCTTTAGCCCTTTATTTATTTCGTTCATTTACTAATGGAAAAGATCATTGCCCTTGTCAATATCTACATCAATTGAATTTGAAGCTTAAGTTAATATTAAGAGACTGTAGGAGGCGTCTACTTAGCGTATAGCTTCAATATGGATACTTCGAACGCGTTATGAAATTCATCTTTGTAATTCCTCAGCGTTTATTCATTGATAATAACTTAATCATTTCCTTCTCCCTTCTGTAGAAGACTAATATACGACTTGTAAGTCTTCTTGTTTTCACATAAATGGATTGTTAATCTGTTGAATTCCTTTAGATTATTAGTATCTAGCTTTACAATTAGTATATCTTTCTACAGTAGTAATGTTTCCATAGCCTTTTATTTGTCGTTCACTAATTATTACATTTACGTAAACAATGTATTGTTAGTTTATATGCCGATGATACCTAAGTATTTATGATTTTTACTTCAAAGTTATGAGTTCAACTTCAAATATAAAATATCAAGCCTTATGATAAACGAATTCTAATATATTACGAAAAAAGAAACTATAAATTCAGCAATAACGCATAACACTATCACACATTTCATCACTATTCCCAATGGATATTTGTCTTCAATTTTTTTTATGTAGTTTTAGAAGTATAATACGTCAAATATAGATATCTAATTCTGTACAAGCTCAAATAATGTCGTATTTATTATAAGGTACACTCACATCTTTAATGAATATAACAGAAGCAGCAACGATTTATAGTAAGCGAATTTTCCAAATTATTTGTAGTTATTTAAGGATCCATTCTTATCTCATGTTACCGTACCTGAAGATAATTAATAGTGAATTTATACAAGGTTTTTCGGATATAATATTCTAAATCTAACGAATGATTTCGAAATTAAACCAATCTATGTTATTTTTCCCTTTAAATTTAGCTTCAGCAATAATTTGTGAAAACTTCCATTTGAAAAATCGTTGATTTCTTGTGTATCAATTTTCTGAAATTTATATCCTTTTTACTTTTAACGTAACTATTAAAAACTTATCGTACTTTTTCTTTTATATAATCCAAGTTGTACAACGTGCTTTATAAAGTGTATCTTTATCGAGTTCCAAAATTCTGGGTGGATATTCGTCTTTATGAAACATTTTTTTAATCGTCGTCGATATCGTCATTGAATAAGTTCATATATCACAGGTATATTTGAGTCGTTAACCCGATTTAATCAATATTGTTAGTACCATGTATGAAAATTACCGATTCTTGGAAGTCTAGCTATTTGATCCTGGGTTAAGTCTTAATCGGCTTGTAATTATAAAAATTCGAATCTTTAATATTATATGGATTCGTTATGACAAAACAAGTAGTTCTAACGAAAATTATATCGTTAGTTTATATACCCACAATACTCAAACCATTAATCTATTATTTAATGAACAGATATAAGTTGTAAGCTTCAAATGTTGTACCGATTATAAATTTAAAATATAATTAATAGGTTAAGAACCAATAAATACCTATTTTAGATAGATGAAATAATGATTCAACGCAATGTATAAATGTTTTCGTTTGGTATGAATTACGTAGTTTTTAATGTAATTTTAGATCAATGATAGTTTATTCAATAGATGCAGATTGCGTGTACGCTTAGGTAAATTTATGGCTTTTAAGGGTAAGCTTCCTATTGATACTTGTTATTAAACTTATTTCTAATACCACTGTTAAGTGTTGGATTTTATTTTTAGATCGTTGGTGACTTGGTTATGAATTGAATGTCATGACTATTACTATGGATTTGAGCGATTAAAAGTGATTTTGAGTATAGTTATCCGTAGTTTTCTAATTCATTTTCTAAATCATCTTTGATTTTGAGCTCATAATATCGGTGTTGCTAAGATTGAAGTCACTTTGAGGTAATAATTATATATTTCCTTGTGTGAAAAGTCTATTAATTTCTGTCCTATCACTTTATTTAAAAGATTTTGCCAGGGTTTTTATGATTTTTGGCGTGGGGTGTTTGATTGTCAAGTCCTGTTTATCTTTCCATTTACTTGTAACTTAAATAGTTGTTTATATTCGCTTTATCCTGTATTTTCTATCCTCGTTTTTTGTTTTAATTCATTTTGATAGTCAGCCGTGCTGCCGTCGTTTTATATGTTTGTTTACTATTAAAAAATGTGCTTTGTATTGAGTGATTCGCTCGGTTTCAGGACCTTCATCAGCAGTCTCCTTACCATAGTGTCCAACTTATGTTATGCGGAATATCATAAGACCATTAGAAGTTTCAACAATTAGTTTCAGGTTGAAGATATTGAAGATTCTCAATAATCAATTGTATTTACGAAGTTAACGTTATATGCAGATTTCAATTTGTAATAGTAATATAAGTATATTGATTATCAATGAATTATTTACAGTTTTCGCCATATTATTTATATGATATTTTGTGTGTCTCTTTCATAGGGTTTTTAAAGAATTATCGTATAGTGTTCCTCTTTTCTATTTTTTTAAATTCAGGAGATGTTCTTATCAAATGAAAATATTTTTTAACTATGAATAGGCAGAGTCCACTACTTAGTACGTCTCTTTCTCCTATAAAATATTTCTGTTAATACTGATGGAAAACATCTCAACTCTGACGCCCTCTTCTCTAACACCACCACGCTTCAACGTAAACCCTAAACAGAAAGTTATTCAAAACATAGAATTTTAATTCATCTTTTCTATTAAGACCTTAGGGTGCTCCGCAACTTCTAAGACCTGTAGGCGTGAGTTGTAGCCTTTTCCAGGCCACGATATACGGTTTTTCAGTCCCTGTCTAATGTTTATTTACATCAAAAATATAAAGAAAAATGATCACTAATCAATAGGAATTTTGTAAAGCATATATATAAAAAGAGGCTTATAAATAGAAAAATTCACAGCGTAATGTGCCCACGCATACACAGTATACAGGCGAGAAAATACCGGACATTAATCCTAAATTAATAAAAACCGTTATTTGAGGATATTTATTAGTGATACGAGTGATTTGTGCGTCGCGTAGCCAGCACCAAAACAATATAGTTCATGAAAATCGGGTTTCAAACTGTTTTTTATCTATTTTAATAACCTCAGTGTCTATAACGTATTAATACTTACAACTATAACTGAATATTCAAATATCTCGATGTAAATCATTTCAAAATAAACCCTATTAATTGTGATGTTCACAAAAATTAAAATTACGTTTATACTTCTTTCCTCCCTATTATTACCCATCGCGTTGTATACTCTGCGGCTTTATGATTAGTTCCGCCCTTACGAGAATATTTTCTGACGTTAAAAATTGCGCCTTCAAAGAAAAAGAAAGCTGCACGGGCCCACGCCGCAGCGATGTGCGCCGCCCTCTAGTGTGAGCGTGTCCAAGACAGCCCAGCGAAGCCTAAGCAAGCCATGTGCCACCTCCCCCCTCGTTTGATTCAAACGAGAATATGTTTTAAAGACTACTAAGGTTGGTATTAAGCCATTAGTGATTATAGTGTTATTGAGGATTTTTACTGTTATTTGACAGCGTGCCTCATAATTAATAAAACCTTTGATCTTCAAGTTCAGGATTTTATATGCTTTGTGAAGGAGTGCGTAAGCTCTTTTAAATTTCTCGATACTTTATTAAGATTTTATATGTATTTGTTTGTATTAAGTCCCTATTATTTTGGCATCAGCTCAGAACTTTGTTACAGCAAAGTTGATACCGGTGTCGTAGATAATAACATTCGATAGTCCCAAGTACAAATCTATTTAAAATATTTTTAACGGCTTTTATACGTGTTAATAGTCATTTAAGGAACTCAGTGTCGTAGAAAGTAGTTGCTGAGTTTACGATGTAATAAATAGTTTTGTTATCTAAGTCGAAAACAATACTCAAGGTTCTATAATTAAAGTCTTCATTGTTTTGGAAAGTGAATAGAAACCGTTCAAGTGTTTTAAAATATGTTTAACAATGGTGGTAAACCTTTCGATAACTTTCAATACGGAGTATTTTATGCATCACAGAATCAAAGACCTTGTTTGTATTAAAGTTTACTTTGGTTTCATTGGTATCCTAATGAATAATTTCCGTAGCACTAATAATTTCCTGTTGTGGTGCGATGTATTACTAATATCTTCTTATTAACTATATAGTTATCTTTTTATTTGACATGAGTTGTTGTAACGTACGTTTCGTGTAAAAATTACGATGGTTACATATGTTGGATGGTTGGATTCTTGGTTGTTATCATCAAGATAGGGGTTTTTGTGTGTTAAATAATATAAAGTATAGTTGGTTGGTTATTAAGTTGTTTTGAGTGTTGTATTTCTATATTATTCTATTTGCTTTGACGCGTTATTCTTATGAGATGACGTAGTTTCAATAGTTGTGTTTTCGAAGAAGTAAAGTATTACGTATAAAATATTACCTACTGTTTGAACATTTGAGTAAAGTAGTGGCGATTTGATTCACAGCCTGATTTTCTATAATCAAATACATTCTAACACTATTACGACTAAACCTTTTACAGTTAATAAATATGTTTGAGCCTTACACCCGATGTTATTACCAATATAGCTTTTCGTTTAGGAGTTTTTAATCAGGTTTTAAGCGTTTAGATTTCTCGTATTAACGGTTGATACACTAGATAATTAAAGGCTATTTGTTGTTTTATGCACAAAAACCATCATTTCGGCTAAAATACCAATTAATTTGAACATACGTATTATTAGAGTCGTAAACGAAAACCGAAATTAGTTGAGAAACCTTTTACAAGTGGTATTTGCGCGTCATATATTGTACTTAAAACCGCTGATACATTTAATAGCTATTCAGACATACTTAAGAATTTAAGCTTTTCTAACGTCTATTGATCTATTGTTTAGTGGAATAGAATGAATTCATTAAGTACTTGATTAAGGACGTGTATAAGTGTTTCCTTTTTTTCCAGTTATTATAGTCGTTTAACGTATTGCAGATCAGTTTTTATGGTATTGCGTAATGTGAACTTCATGTTCCAAATAACGCTTTATCTTAATATAAATCAAATGGAAGATACGTGTCTTTATTAGGTAGGTTAAGGAGTACTTTTTAGCGTACCTCGTAAATATTTTTAGGAATAGTAAATAGAAACATGAAGGTTAAACTTTCATTTATTTGCTGATATTCAAGAACGGTATTATTTTCGTTTTACGTAGATTGTAAGGTTTTTCGTCATAATTTTTTGAATCATTTCTGACTTTAGCGAGGTATTTGAGGGGGTTTAGTTTCGTGTTAATTAACCTAACTGGACTGAAAAATAGGTTTCAGTAGTCGTTTAAGTTTTCGATAGTGTTTATTGTGGTTAATTTAAAGCGTGGTATATTAAAGGTTTAGTGGTCAAAGTAATTACCAGTAGATTAATCCAACGGGTAAAGTTTTATGGTAAGATTTGTGGTGGATTTACGGGTGTAGACCTTTCTTTGAAGTAGTAATGTCGTTCTGAGTATTACATGCTCGTGCCCCGTGGGGACCTATTTTTTCGATGACTTTGAGGATTTCTGGGACGATTTAGACGATTTTAACAATTTTGTCAACTGAGCGTTGGATATCGCCAACATTAATTTCTCGTGTCGTATTGAGGGCAGTTGTTTCATATGATTTTCGTCTGTTAAGCGCGTAGTACACGTTGCTGCAAAGATGGTTAGAATTGATAAGTAAATGAATAAGCTGTTGATCGTCGGGGTGTAAAGAGTTTGCAGCTTAGGAAGAGTTGAATATTTAATTTATTTTGGGGTCAGGGGGTGGTTTCCTAGAACTAATATAAGGGCATTAGTAGTTATTGACAATTCTTTTTTCTTTTTTTCGTAGGTTCTAAGGTTGAGGATGTGGAAGTTGAAGAGTTTTAGAATAGTCCTTGAATTTAATCAATTTAAATAGAATTTTATCTAATACGTTAATGGTTTTGTTTAGTATGAATATCTATGACCTACAAACCACTGTTTTTAATTTAATTTTAAGTTGTATTTAAGTCGTTATCTATATGAGAATAATATAGTATTTTGGAACAAAAGTTTCTTTCATTGCAATAAAGTCAACTATACTGACTGTAAGTTGATTGTATTGACTGTGAGTGGCTCATATTGTTAGTGGGTTCACTGTATGAATTGAAAATCAAGTTAAGTAAGTGCTTGATTCAAACTAAGGCACTGTACAACAAATTGACAATACAAATCAGTAAGCTGACCGGCTAGCGGCCAATCAAATTTAAAAGTAACTCATTACCACTTTCAACATAATACATCAGTTAATTCGACCACGATTAGAATAGACTTCGTTATAACGATAAATATCTTTTTACTAGGTTGGAAACAAATAAGCTAAATTCAAAAAACCTACTTTATAGATATAATGTTTTGTTACGGTAAATGAAATGAAAAATTATTGCGAGGTGCCTATATACTCTATACAGTTGTTAGCTGCATCAGGTAGACAGATTTTACAGATTATGAAGTTATTCGCGGCAGTATATAAGTAACAACGGTATCGAAATAATCTAAAACACTAAAAATAATTTTTAACCCAATCTTGAAAGAAAAACCGTTGAAATTAACCGCTCAAAGTCTTAATTTCGAAAAATCAACAGATGGTCAAGTTACCAAAGTTATTTAACAGCTAAGTTGATACTACTACTAATACTACTACTATAAATTGCAAATCTTAAACGACCAAATCACAAGATCCCTTCAATTTCGAAAAACAACTTTAACGATAAACAAGATACGAAGTACGACCTACCCTCTTATATCAATCTTTACCTCTTTAGTACTAGTTTACATTACCTCAATCTATACCTCTACTCATTAAAACAACTCCTGAAAAAGAAAAGTTCGACATCATTTCTAACCACGACGAAAAAGAAGAGATCGAAAACCTAGGATTTACGTTTATCAGACACTTTAATAACGACTTATAACAAATGGGTGTCGACGAAAGTTCTATCTCCTAATACTTAACCAATTATATTATCAAACACCTTATCCTTGACTCAAAACCAACTAAAATCAGCCAAAACCCTATGACCCGTAACGCTTTTTAACGAATGATTCGAGGATTGGATATTAGATATGTATAAAACGAGAAAGAAAGAAAAAAAATCAAAAAAGGCTAAAAAATGAATTATATAATAGCAAGCTTAATCTCCATATGAAAGACGTGAAAAATAGTAACCTAACCATCATTATATACGAATATACCACAGATAAAAATCCTTATTACATACATAAACAAAAGGGTAAAGGTATCGCTAATAATAACATGCCTCAACACCCCTATATAAGGTTGTAAAATCCTACTCAAACCCAAATAAATTCTTCAACCCCCCCCCCCCCCAAAAAAAAAAAAATCCTCAATGCTACAATACCGCTCATAACAATGAAACATCAATTGATCAACCTGTAACTTATCCTCAACACCAAAACAAGTCGTAAATATACTAGTAAATTGAACAAAAACCACACCAAAAAACTTTTGAAAACCAACAACATTATTAATAAATCTACTACAATCCTCAAGGTCCCTAACACATACGATTTCAATAGGTACGCAAACAATATAGATCGCAAAAAACGAAAGGCTTTACTTGCAAACATATTATAAATACGACTACTAGCTTTCTCTCTCCCTTAAAAAAAAACATCTTCCAGAAATAAAAAACTATTCCATATACTAAAAAAATCCCCTAACATTACTAATCCAAAAAAAAAAAAAAAAAAAAAAAAAAGATCTATATGATTAATCTATTACCCTTCCCCCTAGAAATATCACCATGATAAACATGGAGTGCGCGGCGATCATTAATTTCGTCAATATTTAAGGCGATAATAAAAGGTATAACGATAAGCTATAAAATCTCTTCGATGTTAAGTTGCCGCCGTTTTTCAGAATCTAATATATAATAAAAATTAAACTACCAGTTTTGAATCTTTATTCTCTAATATACTCATGGGTTAAACTGGGGATTACTACCTGTGATACTTAACGAATTACTCGTCGTTTCAAAAAACTACGATAGTTGCTAAAGTCACTTCGAATACAATATTAACCACACCTAATACTACAAAAATTGGAATATTATCAATTGGTACTATAGATTGAAACATGGAAAAGACTTGAAAAACAACATGGACCTCATTAATAAGAAATTGAACAAACTAATACTTTACCAACAAGCAATGTAGAATAAAAAATCTGGCGAAAGCACACTACTACAGTAAGTCTGCAATGCTATCACAGGCTATAAAAGTTTCAATACGCCTTGAAATACCCTAATGACATGCGTCAAAGCTTTTCTAACCAATTACGAATCTAATTTGTGACTATGATAATACGGGTATCGGGCTCGACTGATATATGCACCCAAGTTTACGAC
This sequence comes from Anisogramma anomala, assembly GCA_038502455.1. Classification (NCBI taxonomy): domain Eukaryota; kingdom Fungi; phylum Ascomycota; class Sordariomycetes; order Diaporthales; family Gnomoniaceae; genus Anisogramma; species Anisogramma anomala. The sequence continues at coordinate 6,269,684 of JASMMZ010000008.1, read as the reverse complement.
TTTAAAGACAACGATATAATCTCTGACTAAACCCACCACATTAATCGCAAGTACGACACACCTAGGCAATACGATGAACAAAGAACGTTAACTTGGAAGACTAAATGGAGACGAACGCAAAAATGGGATACTCAACTTCAAAATCATCAAGTCAACCAAGTAAGTTTATTTAAAAACACCTCCAAAAGTACTAAGTTTATAACAAACAAAGTTGTTAGTTGACACATTATACTACAATCAAGTACCAATCGAAGTAAATAATATATCACGTCGAATAACCCTGAATTTCTCATTAAGAATACATTAAACGCATCATAAACTTGAAAGTTATAAAAGCCTAATATAAGAAAACCAAACCCAAAGTTATTATATAGTATAAATATACGAACCCTAGAGCTAAAACAAACCCAATAATTATCCGACCACACATTATACCATCTAACAAGTAAAAACCCTTCTCGTTTTTATAACTATAGAACTCTTAACCATACGCAATTATATACTATTCTCGATTTCGATGCAAAACAAGTTTATCGAGGTATTATAACAAGTATCAAAACAACATAATACTAAACTAAAGGCTATTTGCAATATGTTGAACTAGGTGGAGATGATAATATTGTTATGGAAGTTAACTTTAAATACTTACATAAAGTTAAATTTAGATTTAGTTTCGAAAATAAAAACTTTCCTTACTTAAATCGGCAACTGTAACTATAGTCTTTGAACCTTCTATCTTCTACATTTAAAAATAATCTACCTATTTCCTTCTTCACCTTACAAATATAATAAACGTCGGTGTTCACGTTAATATTCAAACTCACAAATCAATCAAATAAAATAGTTGCATATTCCAACTCAATTTGAAATAAAACCATTTGAAAATTTATCTTTAAAGGTCAAGAAAAATGGTATAAAACCTAACGAAATCGAAAATTCGTTAACTACATTAAAATTTCAACGACCCGACAACTTACAAGAGATACAAAGTCCTTACGAAAACTAGTTATAAAAATGTAAACTTATTAAAGCTAAAAGCAATTCAACAGTTTTATCACTACTTCTAAACAAACTTCCAAAGTCCCCTTGAATTCAAGTTAACGCTGAAAAAGAGAAAAACTTCAATTCCAAAGTCTTTATCGAAGTATTCTTCTTGAACAACAAACCTATACTTTACGTTATTGATACCACAAAAATATTAAATATTAAATTGTTCAAAAACATCAATATAAAAGAAATATTAAAAGCGTTATTATTGGAATAGTAGTAATTGCAGTGTAGTAAGTCAACTTTACTTATAGTAAAGTTGACTACACTGAAAGCAAGTTGAGTGTATTGCTTGTTGGTCTACTATATTGGCTGCAAGTCAAGTACAGTGTATTCCCACTTCATACTAGGGCACGAGCCAAGAAATGAGCTATAAAAATTACTTTATATACCGGTTAACGGTTTGCTAAACCTAAAAAAATACATCTACAACTTGAACATTGCAATACTACTGTTACTTCGACTAATTGGATCGACAACGTTGCAATGTATAAAGCCCTACCAACACTTACTAGTGCTTATTGGGTTAAGTAAACGTAAGCTAAATAGATGAAAAGGCTAGAATAAAGGAAAGATTCTTGCGAAGAGCCTCTATTAGTACTGCGTCATTCCATAACAGCACAAATTAGAGAGGACTTTTAGGTTACGTTAGTTTACAATGGAAATCTAGAAGTAGGCGATGGTATCGCTAATTGAAAACAATATGAAATCGTCACGAATTATTCTTAAAGAAAAACGTTAAGATTAACCAATAAAATTCTTGAATGATCAAGTTGATAAACGGTTAAGTTAATACTATTACAGGTACTATGACGATAGAACCAACAAAATCCCACAGTCTACAATAAAGGACATTTGACATTACTCTTTGTACCAAATCTTTACCCCAAATACCATGTTTTCCCCCATACTTAACATTTTTCATTACATTACGCTATTTTAATCGTTAAAATCGTTGTTTTGATTGAAAATACCAGAAATTGCTAAATCGCACAAAAAAAAATGTCACGTTGTGTGACTTCAAGTTAAATCACTAAGTCTCCATGCTGGGAATCACTAATTCCCTCGCCCACCAAGTTGTATACCAGTCTAAACACCAAGATAACTCCTAATTAGAAACTGTTGAAGGTAATTAAAACCCTCGGATTCGATTTTTTCAAATACTACGATAAAAATGTTTAGGTGTAGAATATCGACGAAATTTAACTGAAAAATACCTGGTCAACTTCATCAGCTATTATATTATCGAGAAAAATAATAATAAACTCGAATCGTAATGAAAACACCTTTCAAATCTTTCTTAAATTTTCCGAAAATTGGAATTTGAACATATAAAAGTTTATTTTGAAAGGGGTTAAAACAATCTAAAGGAAAATATTTTTGACGATGGGTATACAAATCAGGAAAAAATTCTTTTAAGCTGCAAAAAACCTTTTTCTAACTGAAACAACTTGAAGAATGCCTTCAAAACCCATGACTTCAAGTAAAGGGCATTAAAGAAATTTAACGCCTTTATAAACGTTCTAAAATATATTCCTTCAATCCCCAGTTAACTCAAGCCTTTTTATGCGTTGATGATGTGAACCCTATTCATTTTCTCATCAGCTTAATACCTTTACGTAAGAAGGAGAAGTACCCACTTAGTGGTGGGAAAGCTCGTAAAACAGCAACTGCTAACGCGGAAAAAGGTATCGACGTCGGCGCTATCCTCCGATTAATTAACCATAATCATCAAGTCCCTTAAAACCCTTCGTACAGCCAAGTCTCTTAAGGCGAAGCTTACCACAGCAGATACACCTACACGCGAAAGCCCACTAGAAGTTCTATTACAATACTTTACCCTTCGGACCAAAAGACTAGCAATTACCGTTAACATTACAACTTGAAGGCTTCAAGATTTAAATTGATAAGAAACATTACCAACAACTGAAACGATTATCACGACCTTTCTTAAAAACCTACTAAAATAGTTAACATTAAGTACAAGATTCTTACGTATTTCGCGAAGATTTGAAATAATGTAAAAAGGTATAACGGAAAGACTTATAAAATCCATAAAAGAAACATGATTCTCTTTTGAAACATTGAAAGTAAATAAAGGTCTCACCTCCTAGTTTTTACTTACTATTCCCTGAGATATTTACGAATCACTCCATAAATTACTATTTGGCCTTTTTAACGCGGATAAAAAACTTCCGCGAGATTTATAATAATATGACAAGCCAATTCGAAGACGAGGTCCACCTTACGAAATACTATACAGATTAAGCTACAACGAAGTAAACGACGGTAATAACTGAGGTAAAAAAGGAGGTAATACCGAGAAATACTTTAAACTAGATAATAAACAAGCCGATATTGTATTAATAAGCAATAGGGAATGCACACGCTAGAGAAGCTACACTTTGCGAGTAGGTACGCTTAGTAGTTACGGGTATAAACGAGTTTAAAAATACTTCAAAACGCTCAGATACCACCTGCAAAGGCTTTTTAAGGTAATTGCGGTCTTTATTTACGACCGTAATAACACATACGTCAAACTAGTTTGGTATGAACTCATAAGTTGATAACTTCTGCGATGTAAATGAAAAAGAGTATGTACTAGTATATCACATCGATTGTGAATATAAGCGACCCTAACATTCAAAATATGGTTTAAACTTTTTGAATTAGAATTTATAATCATATCAACACTAACGAAGGAAAAACTCGAGCGGATCTATTAACCGTAAGAACTATGGTAGTAATATTAACTAAAGGTGTTAAATCTGTAATAAGTCCTACTATTGATTAACTAGTTACCCTCTACCTAAAAGTTATAAATTACACGTATTATATCACTTATAATACCTTATTGTCACCGACAAAGATTAATTTAATCGTTTTATGGATCAATAAGGCAAAAACAATGCTGACATTGACGATGCTTCCAAATAAATTACGTATTATCAAGACGCATTCCTAACGCGGCTTAATAACTAATGGACAACGCCTTCACATATCTTTGAGGTGGAAAAAGCCCCTATCATAACCATAACCAAGCTCTTAACTTGTTATATACCTTTAATCTTTACGATTGTCACGTAAACTACAAGTTTCAAGGTATCATACCGAAGACAGGGGCAATAAGGTACTTAATAAAAAACTATTTATAATACCAAATATTAAGGAGGGAAAGTATTACTTCTATGGAAATTAATCGTTGAAATACAGGCAAAACCAAAGTTATCTTCGACATAGATGAATAACTATCTTTATCAAAATTAAAGATTATTCAAATTATTATTAAATTAATTATGTTCAATATTCTTGAGTCCCTTACTATTTTCCTATTTTACCTAAAGGATATAAAACCCTCGGCGTTAACTTCGACGTCAACGCCTATAAAATGGTTAAAAATAGCTAGAGGTTTACCCTTGCCTCCATGTGAGAGTATTTGTAATTCCATATTCAAATCCTAAAGGCAACAGCGTTACATCTCACGGAGTCATAAATACGTTAACTATACCAGCGCTTGAATTACTCTCTCGTTATCAAGCTATACAAAGTCCTTAAGTCTGTAAATCACGAAAATATGGAGTATTATTCTCTAAATATTATTCAAAAACGCTATTTTTATTGCCAAAAGTATATATAAGTCCCCCAAAAATTTAAGTTCAAATTAAAAGAAGACAAAGAATTTAATTATTTGAATTTTATTAAAGTGTTTTAATTGATCAATAAGCCTGTTTTTTTACGTAATTAACTCCACAAACTCTTTCAACGAAGCCAAGTTTTTAAGGACCTTATCGGAAAAGAATACGTGGAAAACGTTGAAGATACTGAAAATGAACATATACTTACGCTTACCTAATGTCATCGTTAACGATATTAACACCAATTTTACAGCGGTAAAGTTCCAGGAAAACGCTAAAATAATGGGAATCCAGTGTAAATAGGTCACTATTAAAACTCAGTAAAGCATTGAGAAAGTCGAAAGGGCACACGCGTTACTATTTAAAGCGTACGATATTCTTACAATGGATATTCAAAGCGTTAAGGATCAAAAAGCACGTCTTCAAATGGCGGTAAAAGGCCTGGATAATACTGTAGGCTTGAAAGCCTATTTTAAATGCTACTGGTATTTGAAGCGTACACACGCCTGAAAAGTGAATCTTTGCCATTAACAAATACTTAAAAGAAAGCTATGTCTTATGGTAAAGTACCAAAGAAATTGCGGAAGAAATAGGCAAGGCGTTGTGTCAATAATGCCCTTAATACCAAAACCAACCCTATGAAGATCGAAGTGCCTACTTTTCCGTTAAGAAGTAAAATCTTTATACAGCGAAGGCCAGGAAAATAAGATAACCCATGTAAAATTTTGAGTATTACCAACCATCAAGCAATTATTAAAACTACTAGTAGCCTTACGACGTTCCGTATAACTCAAGTTAATCCTTACATTAGGACGATTAATAATAGAGATAAAAACTTTCAAATCAAGAAAATAGGTTAATACGACCCTTCTCCTCCAGTTATCGACAAATTAATAGAACAATACCAACATGGACAATTACTAAAGATACGAAACGTCAAAGACAAGGAATACACTCTAATTCGTATTTGAAACACTACTTGTGTAAATAGAAAAGAAAAGAAATTGATAAGAATTAATTTATAAAACTCCAGGTATAAAATATCATTAACATTTCTGGCAAAGATTTTAATGAAAACGATAAGGTCGAAACTAACGGACTTTTAACACGAGAAAATGTATAATTCATATCTAAAACCGAATTCAATCTCCACGACCCAAGTATTACTATCTTTAGGTCAAGTATTATATACGAGGTCAAAGGAAAAGCCACGAAGCGGCCGTACAAAAAGTCACGTTTAATTGTTTAAAGATACGGTAATAAAGGTAAAAGCTAAATCCTTACGTTATTTCCAAGGACTTGAAAAATGAGTTAACTTTTAATAATATTTTGGGTAACAAGTTTACTAACCAAAAACGAGGCGAAGTTTACCCTCAATAGCTGCGATATCATGCAAACGTATACAAATTTAACAAACAATTTATAATTAATCGCATTGCTGGAATTACTATATGAATTGAGTGGAAAGTACCTTTTAGGTACAGTAATAAAATATATCAAACCACTATACGGACTGGATAAAGCAAGAGTCTATTAATTTCTAACCTATTAATTGTATTTTAAGTTGTGGCTAAATATAAAGTCTTTAATTTAAGATCTGCATTTTTTTATAATTTAGGAGCAAGACTTCGACTTACTAGATATATAACTTGCTGATACCTTTTTAATTTGAGCGGCTAGCTTTACAGAATCAGAAAAGCAAAAAAAAAACTAAAAAAACGCAAACTTATAAAATTAGAAGCTAGTCGTAACTTTGGCGAAAGATAATTGATTTAACTTTAACAAATCATCAATCCCAATGCTTGGTATTAATATTTACTTTAGGTTTAACTAAAAAAGGGCAAGGTATCAACTTAACCATAATTAACAAAATTGACGTGGCTAGAGATTGACGGTACTTAAATCTACGTGCCTATAGCAGCTAAAACGTTACCTTATGTTAACTAGAGGCCCTTTACGACCTATTGATTATGGTATGAGTATAAAACTCAACAGACGAAAACTTTAACCGCTTGAATAAAAGATTAAAGTGGAAAATTCAAAACTTTAACCGAGAATAGAGTCCCGATGAATCCATTAACGACTAAATTAATAATTTTAACGGACGGATTCTTGATAAATAATATGAAACTATCGTTACAAATCGACTTTCTAATGGACCTCATTAATAAAGAAAAATATGATGATCAATTTAAAATCGGTAAAATCCTGATCCATTAGACATTTACTGAATGTAAGAGTATTACACGAAGTGAATTGGTTTTGGGGGTTTCAAGTATAATAGCCGGCTTCTGTATAAATATAGCATTTTCAAAAACATTCAACATTATCACTAAGTAATTGGGGATTCCTTCTGTCCCAGTGTTAATTTAAACCGACTCGAAAATCATGTTTCAATGCTTTTCAATGCTTTAAACCAGCAGCAAAAAAACGCTTGATAATCGGTACGGTAATACTTTATGAAGCTTAAGAAGGTAAAATAAATTTAAGAATTCCGATAAATTCATACCAAAGAAAACTCTCTAGTCTTTTAACGAAAATATCGATAAATAAATCACTTAAAATCTGTGTAGACAGAAATAAACTAAATATACGCATCGAGGGTTATATTAGCAAGCTGAATGATAAAGCTAAATCATATACAAGCGAACAAAGATTTACTAGCAAATTGAAAAACTATTAAGGGAATGAAACCGGCGACAAAAACTTCTGTAATTCAATGAGTACTGTTAAATTATAAGTAATCATGAGTTAAGTAACTCACGTGTATTTTAAAAACGGTTAGTTCAACACATATTAGTTCAAATAGCCAGTAACTCTGATGGTAACAATGGAAATAGTAGGCCAGTTAACCTACATGGGTTAAATAAAGTAGTAGGTGGCTTAACTCACATTGATTGGTCAATAACAACAATGGGATAGTACGTATAAGTCTGTGGAGAAAGACTTATATAAGGGAGTTATTAAAATCGAGATTCGGAGCCATAGGAAAAATAAAGGTAATTGGGGTCAATTTGGTTGTAGAATTAACAGGGGTTTGGTCAGTTAACAAGGACGTAATTCAATTATAACGGGAAAAAATTAGTTGATTACAATAGCGTATGCGTAAAAAATAAAAAGACGTTAGTTTTGGAAAAGTAGTAATTGAAGTGCAATAAGTTAACTTTACTCATAGTAAATTTAAAACTACACTAACTGTAAGTTGAGTGTATTATTTATTGAGTCTACTATATTGACTACAAGTCAAGTACAGTATGCTCCCACTTCATACTAGGGCACAGGCCAAGCAATTGGCCATACAAATTACTGTGCAGACTAGCTAGCGGTCTGCCAAACCTAGAACAATACATCTACCAGTTGACCATTTCAATACTACTGTTGCTGCGACCAATCGAATCGACAACGTTGCAACGTCTAAAGCTATATCAACAGTTATATACTTTATAAATTACTACGTTCTTATGAACTCCTGACTTGCTTATCCTCGATCCTAATCCAGACTTTACTACTATGAAATTCCAAACTAATGCTAATTCAACCGAAATTCAGCGCAAAAGAATACCTACTAAAATACATAAGGGTATTAGTAAGATCGAAAGGACATATATACTCTTACAAATATCTTACGGTATCCTTAGGTTAAAAATGAACAACTTCACATATTTTAACACAAAACTATAAATAACAATAATAGCTTATAACGATAATAAAAGTTTTAATGGGCTTATACTAACTTTATTATAATTTAAAACATATTCACGCATGAAAAATAAATTGCTGCTGTTGTAAAACCTAGAAAAGAGCTATTAAATACAGTAAAGCTCTAGAGGAATACGGACAAAATCAGCACGCCGCCAGATCAACGACGTTCTCAACACCAGAAACGGACCATCAATAATAAACGTACTATCACCGCCTATTCAAATCGAAGTCCTGACATGAAGAGAGCTAAACAGATAGGACAAATGTAATGATCACACTAAATACCTGTGAGTATATAGAAGGTGTCAGGGGGTTTATATTAGCAGTAAGGTAGTAGAGGTAACAAAGGTGCAATATCAAGAAGATGTTTGTTCGTGCTGTAGAATTATCACTAGCCGTTTAGCTATTCAGGTGTGTAGACTGAATACTTAGATTGACAACTGAAGAACTATTTAATGAAGCTACCTAACGTGGTAATGACCACATCCTTATATCTAGTTCCTTCAGTTGACGTGGTGGCGTGGAATATGTTGGATATGTACGCGATCCAACATATCCAGACTGGATCATTTGGATATGTAGTATATCCAACATATCCAGTCTCCGGTTCTTGGTGTGCCGAGTGGGTCCCTAACGACTCTAACCCTGGAGGGTTTGTGGGATCAGATGCCTGCTGTCAGGCTGTATCCAACTGATTTCCTCCATTAGTGCTGTGGGCCGCTGCTGGTGTGACCTGCAGCTGTTGATTCATAACAACAAATCCAATAAAGTACTAAATATTGTTAACTCGAACGTGTAATTAAAACCGCCAACTATTCTGTCACCTTCTACAATACATAGGTTAGATCGTATAAAAAAAACTTTAAGCTCAATAATAACAATCAAAACGAGCGAACCAACTAAAAACATTCTTCAGAACCGATGATTAACAAGCTGATAAAACGTCGACAACGTGGAAAACCGAACAAAAAAGGATGAAAAATAAAGAAAAGAACGATTGTAAGGATTATGAACTTAGTAAGTATACAAAACCATTAAGTTATTGTAAAAGGAAAAGTCTGACGGCAATCTAACCCATAAATTACGTATTAAAAGTATTATCAATAAACTGGGCAGCTTTTGCAGGAAAACAATCGAATTAAAATGAACGGCCTCCTTATAAGCAAAGTTGTCCAACTTGTACCACTGGCGCAATTCGAAAGTTAAGACATAGAAATCTTCAACTCAAGAATAATATACGAAGTCAAAGGTAAAAACACGAACCAGATATTTGAAAAATAAAGGCTAATTACTTAAAAATACGATAATAAAAACAAAAACTCAATACTTACATATTTTCCCTGAATCCAAAGGATCAACCAATATTTAATCCTAGCAAATACTACCAGTTGAACTACAACTACAAAGGGTAGGTTCATCCTCAATAACCGTGATATTACGGAAATATACATGAAAACCGGTACGAATCTTCAACAGATTGTACTATTAGAGTTACCAAAAAATATAGAGAACGAGTTTCCTACTGAAAGGGTAACATGTCACGATTAACCTTGATACGAATTGATTGAAATAGGTATCCAATGGTTAATAATATAACAAAAGTACTTCTAATATAGGTTAGGCATAAAAATGTCAACATTTAACCTATAATTATGAATAACGTAAAATAAAGACGTCGGCATCGTTAGTATGTAAATTATCGATACAATTTTCCTTAGAAACGCTATGTTTATAAAAGATAAATCGCGTGCCATCAAGGATTCAGACCTCTTAAAATACAATCCAATTAATACGTTAGCTCATCATACATAACTACATTTCAACGCATCGTTAATCTATATCCATAGTATTTACGATATTGGCAGTATGTACATTAACCTACGTTAAAAGATGCAATCTTCGAGCCTTATAAAGATAGATAAAACTGATGAGGCAAAACCAAAACGATAATTTGAGCAGAGGTTTTGAGCGGCTTACATCTCCAAGTGATACTAATGGAAGGCATTTTACGACCTATCTACGACGGCGTAGGTTGAAGATCGGAAAGATAAAAATTTCAACAGGTTGAAGAAAAGTATTTAGTAACGAATTAATAATTATGATAAAATTAATAACATAGTATCGGTGGACTTGACGATAGCAAAGTTGAAAATCTTTACGAATGGCTTTTTTACTAATAATGTCGACTTCATATCCCAAGTAAAATTCCTTAAAAAACTCGTCAACAAAAATTGGTACAACAGGCAGTTTACAACTAATGGAAACCTCGTATACTAAAAATTTGTCAAATGTAAACCTAAAATACGAAAAGTATTAGCATCGAAGGTTCAAGGTATAATAAAGAGTTATAAGATCAATATAATGACCAACAACACCTTAAGGATTTTTACCAAATAACCAAAATTACTTGCAATACGTATAAATTGTTATACTCACTTCTGAAACCTTTAGAAATTCCTTACTAAGATGATTACGACTAATAAATAACGCCTGATGATAAATATAATAGAGTTAAGAAAGAAATATAACGCCCAGAAAAATAATTAATTCAGGTAAGTCTACAGCAAGAACAATCCCACCGATACTATAACCATGGCCACTCTCAATAAAGTTTTGAAAAGGCTTATAAACAGCAATAGGTTAACACATTTTTCCTAAAAATTCACGGGCAGCTCCCATATTGATTAGTGCCGCCACTAGACTTGTATATGATTATTTAACATAGCTGAAAATATCACTTATTATCTCCTGCCGTAGCCAATGCTAAAGGAGCTAAATCGAAATCGCGCGCCCCTAAAGCGCCTAAAAAAAGCCCGACCTTTTTAAAAGCACTCAGGGCCCCAATAAAACGGCAGGCAATTGGGTCGCCCCGAGCCAAAAAGGATGCAACTACGTATCAATCTTAAAATTTTAGTGTTAAAACCTTTTATGAAGCCCTCAAAGCATAAAAACGCGATTTGAAAGTTCGTGAATTCTTTTAGTAGACCTATGAATAAGCTATTCAGGCTTTTAATCTGTCTTTTCAATAAACTTGGATTTACCAAATATTGTGCTCTAACGATACGTATCGCAAATTATACGACCTATAATATCGCGGGTAAGGACCTGAACCCTAAATTAAAAGAGTCTCTCCCGAAAAATGGCAAATAAGCTAGTGGGACCCTATATACAACATTTTTATTACGTTGAATTATACTATTACACCAACTTTTTCCGTTGATATACCAGCCGTCCATATCATTATGACTCTTTTTATCGTTTCGAAACCCTTTACTTTGCTTTTACATAAGATTGTGTAGAATACCGTAATGATATAAAACAGGACACCGGTTCTTTTAACCTTGTATAAGGCTTTACCGCCCACGTAAAAACCGTAAAACGCCGCCCGCGACCGCCCGAAATACTATATCTTTCAATAAATCGTTCTTTAAAAAGGGAAGGCAAAAAAGAGTTTGCGAGTCTTTATTAAAGTTCCAAAAGGCCTTAAATTCAACTTTAAAAGTTACTCCCTAAAACATACCATCGTAAAACGTATGTAACTTAACGTGTTTTTGGAGGAAATTATGGTGATAAAACCCTACAAAATTAGTTATTCGTTACATCGATAAAACCGTCAAAATTAAGATTTTCTCAAAATATACGATACCAAGTTTTTCGACTTTCCGAAGAACCCTTTACCACATTTAATCGATTTAGATATATTTACTTGATATAACAGCTCCCCGGCGTAATTTATAAGCCTTATAAGAAAACTCCAATTAAAATTCCAAAAATAATATGAAACGAAATTTATACCTGAACAGGGATTATGTGATTCGAAACTTACCCATTTACTAACGAATAAAACGTTTATACGGATCGAATATTTGAAATCGTTTCATTTACAATATATATACAATTCTTCTGCTTATTTAGTAATAATGAATAAACGACATAAACTTTCATTTGATAATAAATATTACTCCAAACAGTATATAGACTCGCGATATATACTCTCAATCTAATATCTTAATTACGCAATCTGTTTAGTAATTTCGTTAAATAATTATATTAATCAACGGTTTAATATTATCATTGTCATAAAATTTTCTGTTTAATAAACAACAATGACCTACTAACCTATAAAAGAAATGGAGAAAAGTATATTCAACTTTGAAAATGTTGGATAATATGAATTGAAACCTTCAATAAAACCCGATATAAGACGATGTTGACAGTAGAAACCTTCATTCAAAACTTAATAGAATTCGCTTCACATACAATAAATACTTTCCCAGCAAAGAGGGTCGTGAAACCCAACCACATTAAATTAATATCTGTTAAGACTTAGTCAACAAAGAGACGAAACGACTTATACACCGCACTCATAATCCCGGAACCTTTAACCTTAACATCTCATACACCTCTGTTTTGGGCGTAGTAAGTGGGGCTATTACTACGTTAAGAGTATTGAACGAATTTCGTTTGAACCCCAGTAGCTAAATTGATGCAAAGGTAGACGCCTAGGGCTCCGTTAAATTTATAAAAAGTCTTGATTTTTAAAAAAATTGAATAGACTTCTTTTTACCGGTGAACGACAAGATTCGTATGCTAAGTCATTTAACAAGCCATAATATACCTAATGAAACAGTTTCAAGTTTTTATATTCGTATATTGGGGAAATGAACATTTTAAACTACTTAATAAATTGTAATTGTATAACCCGTTTGTGTTTAACCACTATAAATATGTCGTAATATTGACCTAATCCTCTCCAACTACAGATTCAAAAATCAAACGCCAAGGAAAGAAAAAAAATTCATATATAGCTCGTAATGATATAGTTAAATATAGACAAAAGAATGACGATGCCCCAGGCTTTACTTATAAACTATAACATTCAAGATTTCAACTTTATTAATGTATAAGAGTTTTACTATGGTAAAAAGAATAACGACCAAGTATCAACCTAACGACACCTGGTTTACGATCTTTTTCCCCGTTCAAAATTATGATGAATACGCTTTTATATAAGAGGCTTAACGAAAAATACTTTTAATAACAAAGTTCTGGATTCTTTTTTACGTCTACAAGCAATTTGTTTTACCGTTACACAAACTCGGCGGGACCCTAAATAAGAGTTTCGATAATTACGTATTAACTAGATCGATATAATAAACGTATATATAGATTATTTATCAACTATATATTAACGGAAATTCAAAATTTGATACCCGGGTTTTATAACATAGTTAATAAGAATTTTTACCTCATATATAACCGGTTGAAACCAACTTTTAGTAACTTACGTAAGGAGCGAACTTTGTGTCACTGTGTCTTCGTAATTAGTATATATTTTTATGAAAAGATAAAACTTCTTAATAACGTTCAAATAACGCTGTTAACCTTCCTTACACAAGTTGTACTAAGATTATTACGGTGTTAAAACCCAATCTCGACTGAGGCTTTTATTATACAATACTATTAGCCACCCATTTAATTAACGGGTTATTGATTATTCATATTTTTTTCGTTAAAATACCCAAAATTAGCTTATTAAAGTTCGGTGACCGCATCACTATTTAAATAAACTCTTTATCACCTGTAACCGAAATTACGGATATGTATTTCGTATATATATAGTCAAAGATTTTCGACCTATTATAAATTAACGCCCTATATGCGGTGGTAAACCTATCATAATCGAAGTAAAAATTAAGGAATAGGAAACTCCAAAACTCAACTGGGTTCATTATTACTTGAGAAGAAAAAAACTACGGTAAGCCTATGCAACGCCGGTTTCATTAAACGTAGTAATTTTCCTAAGAAAGTGTAACGAATTCAAACCAAATTTTCAAAATAGAAATTTAATCGTGCTAAAAACCTAGCCAAGGTTTAAAGGGTAATTATCTAATATAAATGACTTTTTGTATTACAGGCCTTTTTATTTGAGGTAATTAAGTATTTTATTCTTGATATATATTAGCAAGTTTAAATTATATAAAAGGATATTTTCTATCACGGTTTTCTAAACGCCGATATCTTCAACAACCTTTCAAATAATTAGGACGAGTTTAATTTTTTTTTTTAATATACCCACCATTAAAAAAGAATTAATATAAATGGAGTGCGGAATACGTCGGCCGGACCCGAAAATATAATTGTTTATTTGTTGAAGAGTATAAAAAATCTATAATGGGGATACTTTGTACATTTAGTAACAATTATTTACAACTGATATGTTTTATAAATATAATTATAATTGAAAGTATAAATACTATTGAAGTTAAGCTATTGAGACTTTATATACCACCATTAATAAAGATTTATCACCGTGATTCTTGTTTCCTTTAAGGGATTAGAATGTATCGTAACCTGCATGTCATCAAGAACGTTAATTATGCGAAAATTGATAAGCGACTGACAAGGTAGCGATACGCCTAAGCAATTCGTTACGAACCTTGTGACGTTATTTACCCACAACATTGTATCCGATTTAGTAAAGGGTAAAGTCGCGTTGATTCGTTTTGGTAATATATAAGAAATTTACGACGCCTTTTTTTTACAATTACTTTATATATAAGATACGGAGTTTAGGGTTTTAACGAAGTTTAATTACCTCAATTGAATGCTTTTTATTAGAATTTGTGGTAACAGTTTGATATTGAATAACAATTATAGGGTTTGCAAACCTTCATTTTAAAATATTACAAGGCTTTCTTTTTCCCAGAGTATTATATATAACTTATATATTGGAACTTACTAAGTTTTATTTCGGTTGTATTTTTCTTTACGTTGATAATATTTTATTTATCTATGTTTTGAAGCTTGTGTAAGTAAAGGGTTTGAGCTTAAACAAATATTTGTAGGAGGTGAATTGATAGGCGAGTGATAATAAATTTATATTCGTTTCGGAAAATTCCAACCTGTTAGTAGGCCTTAGATGTTGCAACGTTGTTGATTCGAATCGTTGTCGAAGTAACGGTAGTATTGCGTGGTCAGATAGTGGATGTATTGTTCTAGGTTTGGCAGAGCGCTAGCCGGTTTGCACTGTAATTTGTATAGCCAATTGCTTGGCCCGTGCCCTATAATGAAGTTCAGTGTACTGCACTCGACTTACACCCATGCGGTAAGTCCGCACAAAACAATACACTTGCAGTACCGTCAACTTTACTGACGGTAAAGTTGACTTATTGCACTTGTTGCAATACTTTTACAATACAATCCTTTATATCTTATTATCTCCCGGGGTCCGGCTAACTTTGCAAAATACAATAATTGGTTTACATTGATGGGTATAAAGACGCTTTAATTGGTTATAAGCTCCTTTTGAAATATTCAAGTTTTTGGTTTGACCGGGTGATATTTTTTCGGGTTCACATCGAAAAATACTTGATGAAAGTTTTATAGGTTGCATGATATTGTAAGGAATTGTTCTGTACGAAATATAGGACTTCACCGCATCTTTTTCAAATAGTTATCTTCGTTGTCATCGTGATTATACCTACTTATTACGTTGAAAGTTACTGAACAGGACACGGCCAAAAAGTTTAAAAATATCAAGTTACATTCAATTTGATTGCTGCGGCTAAAGAGATTGCTTCGTTATGCAAAACTTTGCCAAACACCGTTGATTTTTGAGACGTAAGTCTAGGTTTTGGTAAAATGGTTTGAAAGTATTAATAGCTTAAATTCGCTTTTTATTCAATTATTTCAAACGTTAATCACCTATTTTCGGGTCGTTTCGAAATAATATTCAATATTTATTCGTAAACGGATACGTAACGGAACTCCATGATACTGACTTCTAGAGCTATCGGTCCAAATTAACCTGTAACCACGCTTGAACGATCCATAAGACTTCTTGCGGTAAAAACAGCATCTTTATACGTCTTCTCCAATTTAAAGGGTTTACTACAACTTAATAGCGTAAATAGCAAAAAGACCCACTTTAAATTACTCTTTTTCATAAAAAATAAAATTTTCTTAATTATTCAAATGTTTTCGCGATTACCATTACGGTTTTACCACGGGTTCTTCATCGACTTTACAAAAATTCTAATCAAACGAATAGTTTCTTTTACCACGAAGGATTAGTTTCATAACCTCGACGAAAATTATATTACTGCGAATGCAAGTATATTGAATATGGGTGTACGATTATTCGTAACGACAGCATTATTACGAAAACATTGCAAACCTTTTACCATATTACATACATTTTGAGCTCTAAATTGATCGAAGTTTTTAGTAGTTCAAAAGCGGCAACACACGTATTTTGCAAAAATAATAATAATAAAAATATATGTTAATAATACCTGCGTAATTTGAAGATTAAAAGGTAATATTAATCCATCGTCTTAAGAAACATATAACAGATTTTACGCCGTTATGGAACCTTTTTACGGTCTCATGAAGGTAAAATAAATTTTTGGGTATATAAGTATTGCTGGAAACCAAATCGTTAACAAATTCGCGAACGATGATACCATAATTCATACGTATTTATGTTGGGACAATTATCCATTGGTGAATCAAATTAAATTCATATTCTGATCGAGTTAAAGACAATATAGATTAGATAATAAGTTGAGGAATAACATAAGTTATTGCCTTTAAATAAACGTTCAACATTTATTAATTCGATTAATAACGATCCAAAGTTTAATAAAGCACGATATTCTAGACATCCTTTGCTTTAGCTATAGTTATTGCGGTTTTCTCATACTTATTTTGAATAATGAAATAAAATCAAGAAGACTTTATGTGATATGATAAAAGCATTCAACTTAATACAGATAGAAGTTACGAGTTGTATAAAGAAGAGTAAGGTGCCAAATACTTAGAATATTACCTAGCCTTTTTTCAAAGTTTAAAAATTTACCCACGGTAACCAAGAAAACCCCTTAATCGGCAGGTATGCAAAACGTTTATACTTAAAGTTTTTTAGAAGCTTAAGAATTTCCGTGCCTTTATTTAAGTTATCGATTTATTTTCATTAATGATGAAAAGTTCTATGCCGGCTCAGAATATTTTCATTTCATGTCTGTTGATTAACAATACGATAAAATATTACCGCTACCGAATTATCACGAACGTTAATGGCTCTTGGATAATAAAAACAGTAATCCACCACGAACCACAAACTATAATTTACTAAACAAATACCTTATGATAGTCATAAAGTCTTTAATAATCACTTCCTATCGCATTCTTTTTTATTTTCA
This sequence comes from Anisogramma anomala, assembly GCA_038502455.1. Classification (NCBI taxonomy): domain Eukaryota; kingdom Fungi; phylum Ascomycota; class Sordariomycetes; order Diaporthales; family Gnomoniaceae; genus Anisogramma; species Anisogramma anomala. Next base: position 6,252,094 of record JASMMZ010000008.1, on the reverse strand, counting down.
GGAAAAAACCAGTCCCTGCGGAAGATAGAGTCGGCGGTAAGTTTAACGCGAAAGAGGGTAACAGGGGTAACGGTAACAGCGGAAGCGTTCGCAATGGGTTTATTTTCAATGAAACCCGTATTTTTCCCGTAAATACTTTCGTAATCGCCGCTTCTTTTAATGTCCCCTTCTCCGGTTAATTAAACTAAACGCTCCAGTATGAAGCGACGGATTCTCATTAACACCGCATCTATAGCCTACGTAGCACCGGTCTTAGCCGTCTCAATAACAACGGGAAAAGGCCGTCGAAGGGTAGTTAGACATTTAATTACCTCTTCAGAAAAAACGTGAATACAATGAACGATTAACGGCTCGAAGATAACGGTAACGATAGCAATATACCGCATTTACTCTTTATTGTTATCTTTTATTGATATTGTACCTATTTACGTAGAACAAATAAAAGGGTATATAAACGTAACAAAAGTATTGTATGTCTATGTCCCTCTTTTTAATATTAAACCTGTCATTTAACGCCAGAAAAATATTGAATGCATTTTATTCTAATTGAAAACCGGGTAATAAAATAAATTTATAGGTGTTGCGCTTGCAGAGGTGGGGGAAAAAGCTAAATTTCAAGAAACGGAGTTCGAAGGCGCTTATTGACCTCTTAAATTACATAGGGTTTGCAATAAAGGCGCGGTTACGGCGGCGTAACGCACGTATAATGGTAATATCTGCGTGGGTCGCGCATCTTCTTTTTAATAGTGCTACTATTTACCTGAATAATGGAACCAATATTAATAGCAAATTATATGGTGTAAAGACCGTTTATTCATTAAAAATTGGTATTGAATTCGTTATCTAACGACAGGTTATATTCAAAGTTTATTTCAATACAGGGTTCTTTATTTTGTTTTATTTTGTTTTGGGTACGCGAAGTACTTGATACTAAACCTACAAAGGTTGCCAAGTAACACTTCACCAAAACTAACGGTATACGCGACCGCGATGTGTTTTACCTCCTCCCTTTGTCACAAGTTATTTTTCTACATATTCGCTTTCTTTCTAGGGTTCTTTTTGAAAAAGTCCATATAATTTCATCCGCAGCATAAATAGATACCGGGCGGGAACTTTTTAGGCTACGTCTTTCGGCCCTGACCTAAGTTATAATTCACACGCCTATAGGTTCCTGAACGGTAGGGCATGCTAAAGTCTTGCTTAGAAGGATGGTTTAATGGCTATAAGGCCTGTATAAGCTCAGGAGTATTCGTGTTTCAATCTCTCCCGCCGGTATCTACTGGATTATTTCGTAGCAGCAAGCATTACACTTCATAAAAGGCACTGCCCAATGAGAGTAAGATGCAGAAAAAAATAGAATAACCGTAGGGATTGAGGGCTATATGGATCTCCCGACGCATAACGAAAAAGAACAGAGATACCCTAATAGACTGAAAGACTAAGAGGATGGTAGTAGGCAAAAAGGAGTATACAAACCTATTAGAAAAATTTACGCAATTGATGACACCTAAATTTGTAACAAATAACTTGGATATGGGAATCAAGAAAAATCAACGCCTGGAATTATAGGGGGAAGAATTGTAATTAAAGTCAATTTGAGTGCGCAACTGATTAAAATTAACAGGGATCTAGCCGACAAAATTGAACAAAAATTTAGAGATTACCACGAACTAATAATTAACTACGATAACGCGGATATACAAAACCAAAAAGTCGCCAGTCTTAAAACAATAGTTAATTACAGTGCAGTCAAGTTAACTATATTGTTTATAGTTCGATTGTAGTAATTACAGGTTAAGTACAATAAGTGCGCGATTCAAACCAAGGTAAGAGCCAAACAATTGGCCATAAAAATCAATTTACAAACCGGTTAGTAGTCTGTCAAGCCTAACATTATCTCATCATCACTTCCAATAAGATACACCAGTTACTTCAACAAAAACTCTAATCGACTACGTTGTAATGATGAGGGCTTACTAATACAGTTGTTGAAAAACTTACCGGAGTTTTGCAACGCACGGACGTTACAACCAGACTTTTCATCGGCGTGTTATGAACCCAGACCATTGGCCATTGAGTCTATCGATTATGTGACTGTACACGTAACGGGATATGTAGTACCCGGTCTGGGTATGGTCTGTGCACTGCACGTGCGAGGAGCATAATGGGCTAAGTATTGGCTATACCTATAGGTCTTGTACGAAAGGCCACGGTAGCTTTTTTTAGTCTTTCGCTATACTTTGATATTAAATACAATTTGATACCAACTTAATTTACTACTGTAGGTTGGACTATTATATACTCTTTAAAGTTTTTTTGTTTTTTCGACCAAATATTCCTTTGAAAAAACGAGTCGATAAAACTATGAATTAAGTTGAGTTCAATATTAGTGTTATCAGAAAAAAAAGGCCATCGGCGAATCCCCAGACTTCTACCTTCATAAAAATACCTCTTATCTCTTTGATACCGATTGAAACCAATATTTTTCGTTTATAAAATATTATAAGTTATATAGCATTTGTTGTAAAGTAATTATAATAACTGGGTGAATCAACTTTTACTATCGACCTTGTATTCGATTTAGTTTAAGTCGTAATTGAAATCCAATAATTCGACGCCGATTCAATAGTAATTAATACTGGCTTTTTACCGTTTTAAAGTAAGTTAAAATCATATAATGAACTGAAATTCGACGGATTTGGTTTTACATAGGCAGCGACGCATTAAACGATCGAATTTATACCAAAAGCGGAAATAATATAAATTGGGAAAGGTCGGTATATATTCCTTTACTTATAGGGTTATTTTATGTTGGAGATCAAGTAAAATATTTTAATGTACTATAAAACCGGCGGATATAAAGGTATATAAGATAAAGGAAATTTTTATCCATTATATTAAGTTACTATTAGTAACTATCATGGCGCGAATAAAACGTTAAGCGAATTGAAGTGATTGTTTATAAAAAAAAACCTTAAAATATCATTTGATATTAAGCTAGAAACAATAATAGCCCAAACGGGTGGATTAAATTAGCTTTGAACCGTAAAATACAATTTCTTGGTTTTTCGCGTATCCCTATATATACGCTATAAATTCATTACGGTAAAAGTAAACCGGATTAATTATATCGTAACCTTAACCAAATACCACGAGTTCGTGAACGAATTAACGTCCTTAAACTTGAGGCGACGTTTTAGTCGACAATTAACGAAGCCCGTATAAATATAAGAGCTAGATAAAAACATAGTTATAACGAGAGTTTATATCTTTCAATTATTTTTATTAAAGGGTCATAATAATCTCGGATATTCATTTTTAAAAACCCCGTTTGATACGCGTTTAGGATTAAAAACATAAGGTGACGTGGATGACGACCAAAAAAACACCGAATTAGACAAGTTATGAAACGTTACTTACGTTGTAGTTTAACGGAATATTACTAAATTGATTTCGAATTCCGCCCGGTATTACCTCCGACGTAAGTAAATATAGTCTAAGTCGAAGAGGTGAATAAAGGTTTCTTATTAACGATGACGGAGAAAGCCCAACTCTAGGATACAATTTCGTTTAAGGGTTATATAATTTGAAGGACGTCATTGCAAAATTAAGTACAAAGGAATTTAATTTAATTGAAATATGTACAAATGAAAATCCATTCCTTATTCCTATAATTTTTAATAACACCTATTTTTTAGATACTTAAGTGAATTCTGGTTATAATTGTAACTATGTTCCAAATAAGGCTTCAGTATAACGATTAAAGATAAAGTAAATTCGCTTATTATAACTTCGAAATCTAAATACGATATTAAGATTACGGTGGAATATACGTATTACGTAAATAGCCTGATTTGTATGAATATTAACAAATAATCGAACTCGATATTAGTATACATTATTCTCGGAATAATACGAGATATTAATTTTGGAATAACTTGGATAAGATACTAATAGTGTTGGAATAGTATTAAATGCATTGCAGTAGGTCAACTTTACTGTAAGTAAAGTTGACTGTACTGCAGGTTGAGTGTATTGCTTTGTTGAGACTTACCGCATTAGGTATAAGTCGAGTGCAGTACGCTGCACTTCACTTTAGGGCATGGGCCAAGCAATTGGCTATACAAATTATAGTGCAGACCGGCTAGCGGTTTACTAAACCTAAAACAATACATTCACCATTTGACTACTGAAATACTACTGTTACTTCGACCAATCGAATCGACAACGTTACAACGTCTAAGCTCTACCAACACTGATCAGTGCTAGCCTGCCTATAGGTTAAACACAGATAATCTAAATAGAAGAAAAAGCTACTTTTCGGTTACGCTCTACATTAAACAACGGCGGCTAGGGTAGAGGAAAGATTCTTATGAAGGGCCTTTACTGTTGCGTCTGTTTTAACGGCAGTTAGTAGAGAAGACTTTTAGGCTGCATCGGTTTTAACGGCAGCTTAGAGGTAGCGATGGTATCGCTATCGAAAACACCAAGTAATCTTTATTAATCTTTCTTAAAGACTTTAAGATTGAATGTCAGAAGTCTTAACGTACAGCAAGTTGGGAAACGGCTAAGTCAATACTATTATAGGTATTACTACCGTAAGATGAAAAACTAAGTCTCACAGCCAAATAATAACCTTTGCCCTCCATTATCAAACGACCTTCGCTCTTACCCTTTACGTTAAACCTTTAATCTTTACTCTTTTTTTTTAACTCCCTATATCATTTGAATCGTTAAATTCGCTACCTTAAGCGAAAACACCAAATCACGTCAAAAAAAGACACATCGCGCGATCTCACGCCAAGTCACCAAGTCACCAAGTTACCAAGTTCCCACGCGACTTTACGCCAAAACATCAAGCCTTTACATCTAAGATTACCAAGTTACACCATACACGCTTTATAACGTTCTCTATCGACCAAACCGTCAAAATGGCTTTAAGTCAAGCATTTATGGAAAAAGTTAAAGCCTTCGGATCAGTTTTCACCAAATACTATAACCACGACCTTTGGGGATAAGACATTGATAAGGAGTCAACTAAAAAGCTCTTAACCAACTTTGTTGGCTGTTATATCATTAAGTAAAACGGCGGCGAAAAACTTGGCCGCAGTGACCGTGTTTTCCTCAAATACCGTGAGTTTCTCGAGGACTGGACTATAGATATGTGAAAGAGAGTTTCAAAGACCGTTAAGTCCAAACAAAGGGAAGAACTTAAACGCCGAGGAATCTACGTACTGGAGAAGAGCTTCGCAAGGTTGGAGGAAACTCTATTTAACCTAACCCAATTTAAAAGGTGCCTTTAAGACCTACAACTTGAAGGAAAGAGCGTCGAGGAATCTTACTGCCTTTACACGCGATTTGAAGAACCTCTCCTTTACTCTTAGCTAAGTTAAGCCTCTTTACCTACTGACGATAAGGAACCTGTTTTAGTACCACCACGTGACAGAGTTGAGTACACCCTTAGCGGCGGAATAGCGCGTGAAGCAGCAGCTGCCAACATGGCTAGAGGTATTGACGTCGGCATTTTATACTAGTCCATTAAGTAAGATCGTTAGACCTTTTAGAACATATAAAACCCCATAGACCCTTAGCGTAACAATCGCTAAGCACACCAAGAACCCTCTCCCTTTGAATCCTATGTATGGAAACCAACCACAGGTTCTACTACAGGACTTTATCTATTGGGCCAGGCGACTAGCAATTACCCTTAGCACCGTGCCTCGGAACCTCCAAGACTTAATCCGCTAGAAAATACCAACTAAGCCTGAGATAATTATCGCGACTTTTTTTCAAAACCTGTCAGGATGGTTAATATTAACGATAAGCTGATAACAGACTTCGTTAAAATTTGAGATAATATAAAGAAGTATAACAGTAAGCCTTACAACCTTTTTAACATTAAGATAATACTATTTTTAAACATCTACAATAGATAGAGGTACCACTTTATGGTTTTTACTTTCTATTTCCCGGAATCCTTATAAGTTACGCCAAAGATTATTACCCAACCTTCCTAACAAGCGCCACCAAATTTCTCAAGATCTACGATAACATAAAAAGCTATTTCGAATACGACGTCTACCTCGTATAATACCACACGGATTGGATTACTACGCGGTAGACTATAATAATGGTAAAGAAGAAAAAGGAGGAATTACCAATAGATGTTTTTAATCAAATGCTTAACAAACTGATAATATGTCAAAAGGCAATGGGGAAGGCTTACGTTAGCGAAGTCACACTTCGCGAACAGGTACGAGTAACAGTCACGGATGTTAGTAAGTTCTAATACGCCCTATAACGTCTAAATACCACCTGCGAAGGCTTTTTTAGCAAGTTGCGTTCCTCGCTTGCTACCCTAATAACACGTATACCAAACTCGCTTAGTATATATCCCTAAGCCGGCAACTTCTTTAGCGTGAATAAAGAAGATCTTATGGTGATTAATTACGTCGAACGAAAATACGGACGCTTACAACGCCTAAGGTCTGGTCTATCGACCTCCACCTTAACCCCGGATTAAAGGCAATACCTATGCTGCCGCTAACAAAATACAGACAAATCTGCTAACCACTAGTACTATCGTCGTAATAGTGGCAAAAGATGTTAAATCTGTGATAAAACTGGTTACTAGTTAAATCGACACCCTCTTACCGAACGTAATAATAAAAAGGTAATATATTACATTCAGTACTCTACCACTTTTAAACAAGAATACCCAAACCAAGTTACCAACTTCGAGGGGGATTAGTCTGTTAATAGAAATACCCCTAAATAAGGCAAGTAATACTAAGATAATGTTTTTAGTACAGTAGCCTAGTAATTAGCCGACCATACCTTTTTATACCGTTTGAGTGGTAAAAACCTTTACCTTTACCCTAATCATGCCCCTAATCTATTATATACCTTTAACATTAGTGATTATTACGCAGACCATACATTTAAAGGTATTTTTTCCAAACATAAGGATAGCAAGGTACTTAATAGGAGGTTATTCGCAGTACGTGGCACTGCGAAGGGAAAGTACTACAACTACTAAAATTAATTATTACGATATTGGCAAAGTCCAAGTTGGCTTTAGCTCGAGCGAATAACTATCGTTATTAGGGATAACGGTAGTTCAAACTGTTATTAAAGAAATCAAGTTTAATATTCTTAAATCCCCTACTCTTTTCCTACTTTACTTGAAGGATATAAAGACCTTTGGCGTTAACGTGAACGTTAAAGTAGACGAGCTAGTTAAGAACGACCAAAGGTTTCCACTCGCCTTTAAGTAGGAGTATCTATGGTTTTATCTTTAAGGTCCGAAAGCAGTAGTGTTAAACCTAACGGAGCTGGAAATAAGTTAACTACACCGGCGTTTTAACTACCTAGCTATTAATAGGTTGTATAAAGTCCTAAAGTCCGCAAGGCATAATGATATGAAATAATTTACCCTAAAAGTAATCAAAAAGCTTTGCTACCACTGCCAAACGTATGTCCAAGCCTCCTGCAGATTTAAGTTTACATTAAAAGACGATAAGAAATTTAACTGTAAGATTTTTATTTATATGTTTTACTTATATAACAAACCTGTTTTTCACGTCGTTAACTCCGCAACTTTTTCCCACAGAGTTAAGTTCCTAAAGTCCCTTTCAACGAAGAATACGTAGAAAACGTTAAAGATGTTGTAAATTAACACTTACCTGTGTTTACCTAACGCTATCGTTTACTATACCGGTACCCACTTTACAGCAACAGAGTTTTAGGAAAATGCCAAGATAATGGGTATCCAATGCAAACAGGTACCCTATAAAAGCCCACTAAAGCATCAAAAAGGTTAAAAAGGAATACGCCTTACTTCGCCGAGTGTATAATATCCTTATGTTGGAAATTAGAGTTTTACGGATCTGGAAGCACGCTTACAAATGGTAGTAAAGGGTTTAAACGACACTATAGGCCTTGACGGCTTGGTGCCAACGCTATTGATATTTAAAGCGTACCTATACCTAACGAACGAATCTCTGCCCTCAGAAAGTACTTAAAAACGTATTGCGGCTTACAGTAAAGATTTAAAAGAACTACGAAGAGAATCGGCACGCCACCAAGTAAATAATACCCTTAACACTAGAAACAGACCTATAATAATCGACGTACTTACTTTGTTATTACAGAGTAAAGTCTTCGTATAACGGAAACCGAGTAAATAGGAGGGTCTGTATGAAATATTAAGTAACGAAAACTCTAAAATAGTTATTAAAACTGTTAACAACCCTATGTTTTTTCGGATTACTTAGGTTAATCCTTATATTAGAGGTATTAAGGATAAAAACCCTTAACTATTACAAATGAAACGATCGAGTTAATATGATCTTCCTTTACCCGTCCTTGGTAAGCTGATAAAACGCTGCCAGTACAGACGACCCCCGCAAAAAAGGAAAACATTAAAAAGGAGGAATATATACCGGGCTGTATCTACAATACTACTTGGGTAAATAGGAAAAAGAAGGATAACAAAGACTTAACAGTAGAACATAGGGTATAAAAGATAATTAAAACTTTTGGAAAATCTTTTGAAGAAAGCGACAGGGTCGAAATCGACGGCCTACTAACCTGAGATGTGGTATTATTTGTAACGAAGACTGGCTTTAACCTTTTTGATTTGAACGTTACAATCTTCAAGTCGAGGATGATTTACGAAGTTAAGGGTAAGAGCACGGGGCGGCCGTATAAAAATTTACAACTAATCGTTTAAGGATACGGCGATAAAGTCAAGGACTAAATCCTCACGAAATCGCTAACGATCCAGAAAATCAGCCAGCGTTTAGTAATTACTCTGTCAACAAGTTTACAAGCCAGGACTAAGGGTGAGTTTACACTTAATAGCCATGATATTACATAAAACTATATACAGTTAGTAACGAATCTATAACGGATTATACTGTTAGAATTGCTACAGGAACTCTGTGTTATTTTCTTATCAGAAAGAGTAATACGAAATGTTAAACCACTATATTAATTAGCTAAGGAAGTCGTCTACTTGTTTATAACCTATTAGTCGCATTTTAAGACCCAGTTAGCAATAAAATCTTTAATATATGACCCCTATTTATTGGTAACGTAAAGTGATATCTTTAATATAATAAGTATGTAAACTAACGATACTATTTTTGTCGGAACAGCTGGCTTTATAATATAAAAACAATAAGCGTTCGAAAACCTTTAGTTTTGAAATTATAAGCTGTTAACGACGTTAAAGAAAAATAATCAACTTATCTTTAATAAATAGTTAATCTATATGCTTAATATTAATGTCGGCCTAAGCTTTCGTCAAAAGGGCTAGAGCGCTATTCTTGTTACAATCGACAAAACTGATAAATTTAGGGCTTGACGGTACTTGAAATAGCGCATATGGGGTAATTATGCTGTTACTTAATGCCAATAGGAAGCCTTATACAATTTATCTATTATGACACAGGTATAAATACTAACGGATAAAGACTTTTATCGACTAAACAAAAGGTTGAAGTGATAGATGCGGAACCTAGACTGCGGAATCAATATGGTGCCAATTAGCCTCTTAAAAGCCAAGCTAATAATCTTTATGGAAGGGTCCATTACAAACAACACCGACTTATCTTTTCAGATCAGCTTTCTGATAACCCTTGTTAACGAAAATAGGCGTGAATATCAGTTTAACACTACCGGCAACCCTATCTATTGGATTTCTGTTGAGTGTAAGAGGATTATACGAAACGTGTTAGCTTTAAAGGTCTACGAAATAATGGCGGGCTTTAACGTGGGTATAACGCTATGGGAAACCCTTAACATTATCACCAAACAGTTAAAGATTCCCTTTATTACGGTAGTAATTTGTACCGACTTAAGGAGTCTTTTTGAGTACTTGTCAAAGTTCGGAACCACCAACGAGAAACGCCTAATAATCGACATGATGATACTTCGTAAAGCCTACAAAAGGAGGGAGATTAAGGAGTTCCGATAGATCGATGGCAAAGATAATCCTACAAATGCCATGACAAAGGCTACGCTAAACAGAGTACTCAAAAGGTTTATGGACAATAACAAACTGACTATACGTATCGAAGACTACGTAGATAGGCCTCCCAAATCATGTAACGGCGGACACGGATATACTAATAAACTGAAAGACTGCTAAGGGATTAATAGTGACCTATTTAAGTGGCACAGTTAAAGTTACAAAGTCCTGTAGCAGAAGAACTTTTTATAGCAATTAATGAACTCGGAACTCAGAGAGGCGGAGAAATTAAGGTTAAATAGGGTTAATTTGTATATAATTGGGTGTAATACAGTATGGAAGTTAATTGGAATTTACAGGGGGTACGAGGCTGCTATTTAGTGCTAACTGAAACAAATTAGTTAGCCACATTGGCGTGCACGTGTACAAACTAAAAAACCGCCAGTATTGGAATAGTATTACATGTAGTGTAGTAGGTCAACTTTACTGTAAGTAAAGTTGACTATACTACAGGTTAAGTATATTTCTCTGTAAATACTTACCGTATTGGGTGTAAGTCGAGTGCAGTACGCTTCACTTCACTCTAGGGTACGGGCTAAGCAATTGGCTATACAAATTACAGTGCAGACCGGCTAGTAGTCTGAAAAACCTAGAACAACACATCTACCATCTGACTATTGCAATACTACTGTTACTTCGACCAATCGAATCGACAACATTAAAACGTCTAAGGCCTACCAACAAATAGGTAATTTTAAACGTTCGTTGTAACCGTTTACTGGTTTATAGTTAGGGAGGATTAATCGTCGATATAATAATAATACGCCCCAGGTCAGTGGATATACAAAACTTTATAAAATCGGGTTTAATTAATTTGTCAAACTGTTCGTAACGGACGGTATAAAGTACGAGAGATTAGTCGTAATTAACTTTTATTACAAGTTTTTACGAAATAACGCGGATTTTGAAAACAACGGTGCGAACTACTATAAAGGAGAAGAAGTATTAGTTACGTCTTTTACTAAAAATAATGAAGTTTGACGACTTATTCGATAAAGATAAGACTATAAATTTGTCCTAATAGAAGGGAAACCTCGACTATTTCATTTATATTAAATGGAATTAAAATGATCATTTATTAAAACGACTTGAAGAAATACTATAGTCAATAGTAAGAAATTAACTTTTCGACTTTAAACGTTAGGTTATGAAATTAATTAATAAGGGTTAAGTCTAGGAAAATTTCTTATCCGCTACGGCGCCGGTAATATTAATTACTAATCCGAAGAGAGGAAAACGATTTTATATCCACTACCGAATTTTAAATAAATTACCAAATAGGATTCTTTCTCTACATTTAATAAAAAAAAACCTACACGCGTTATCAAAGTCGACGTGGATTACGAAACTAGATATTCGAATAGTTTTTTTCACCATATCCAGATTATATCCAGATAAAAAGAATTAACGGCTTTTCGTATACATTGTAGGTTATTTAAGTAATTAATTACCATTTTCGGGCTAACGAAAGAGTTAGCGCCGTTTTAGCGGTATATAAATGATATGATGGCCGATATCTTGAATAATTATATAATAACTTACTACAATAATCTTGTCATCTTTTTTCCGAAACCAAAAAAAATTATATAGTGAAAGTTCGCGTGGTTTTAGGTCGCTTTCGTAATATTAGACTAAATTTGGACTTCAAAAAGTACGACTTGGTGGTTGAAAAGGTAAAGTGCACAGGTCTTATTGTAACGATTGGTATAGGTATTTGGACCGACCTCGAAAAAATCCGGGTAATACGCGAATAAAAGTTATCACATTTATTTGAAAAGTGAGAATTTTTTAAATTTTTGTAAACTTTTACCGGAACTTTATACGTGATTTCATCGAAATGAATAATCATTTTATTCAACCAACGAAATCAAAAATTTGTTAGGTTAAGATAAAGCAGGAGGAATATATATTCCAAATCATTTCATTCAACTAAAGAAATCAAAAATTTGTTAGGTCAAGATGAAGGAGGAGTAATATATATTCCAAACCTAAAAAAATACTTTTTTACGGACACAATTTGGGTATATTAAGATCCAAATCGGCTAACGCTAATGTTAACCGATTATTCGAAAACAATGTTAAAAGAATATTTGTTTTAACAGGATAAGGTTAATATCTGAAAACCGGTAGATTATTATTTTGTAAGTTTAACAGATGGGGAACGTAAGTATATTATCCACAACAAGGAACTTTTTTTTAATAGTATCCTATTCAAAAACGTGGTTTTCAGAATTATGTAACGTCCGTACCTTGTTTACGATTTTAACAGATTAAAAAAGATTGGAATATTTTTCTTTATTACGTTTAATTTCGGAACTATAGGTTTAATAGCCTGGAGACCTTTCGCTTTTGCAATATTAAATACGATAACGGCCCGTAACTTAAGACACCTACCCGAATATATTAACCCATAAATTGTAAGAAAATCCCGAATTGATAAAACGTTACGTCCGCGTTTGGTTTAGCCTATTTTCACTACCATATCAAACGCAGTAATAATAAACTAATACATTATAGGAATGTACATTACGGCGGGATATATAAATGATTTTTTTCAGTCGTAGGTTTGGTTACTAGCTCGCGATAACATACACCTTAAAGAACAGCCAGAGGATTCGAAAGTATCGACGTTAACGGGATCGCCTTAAATCTGGCCCGCGCCTATGTCGTCGACCGGGACAACGCCGGAAAATATTAAAACGGCGATGTTAATAATACCGCCGTGGGCTCAACTAGCGTTAAACCCATTAATTTCGTTAACATCGAGAAGCTACTTTGGTTTTGGTCTGGGTACCTTTACGAAATTATAAAACTAAAAAGTGGCAAACGACTCGTTATATAAAGTTCATTTATTTACGGTTTCTAAAAGCGTTAGGCGCTTTTCGAATAAGGTAGGATAATTGGTAAAAATTAAGAATTATAAGATTAATTTGCGGGTTATATTACGTTATCGTGACCAATTATAGATATCGAATGAAAATTTTAACGACAAAGATCTTATTATAAACCAACGATTCGCCTATTATAGATTATCCGGGTAAAAACGTCTTATTTCGAATCCTTTGAAGAAATTACTATTAAAAAGAGATGCTTATAGATATTCGACGCCTATATTAAATATATATGTAATATAATAATACGAACCTTTATAGTACCTTATCTTAATGCCTTTTTAACCTTTCCTCATTTTAATTCGGTATGATATATATATTTTCATGAAATTTATGTCGACTTACTAATTACTGTTAACAGCCTTGGATATTTATTAGTTTTTACGAACCGCCTTTTTAAGTTTATCCAATTCGAAGCTAAATACTTTATAACTGCACATTTGTATACGTAACGCTTTCTAGATATATAATATAAATTTTACGGATTTCCGGTATTTATTATTAGTAATCGCGGTTAGAATTAGGTAAATGTATTTAGAACAACCTTATATTTCTTAGTAAAGTTTCAATAACTTTCGTCGATGGCGTATTATCTATAGATTCATAACGATACCGAATATTTAAACCAAAAAGTTTAAAAGTATTAAAGAATAGTTATTAGCTTTTCGCAATATAATAAGGCACTGAATTTACCCGTTTTTTAAATTTTTATTGAATGGCAGAAAATCGACGGTTACCGGATTCAATATAAACCGTTTCATAAATAAATACAAAATATCCTTTATCTTCAAGATGAACTGGTATAAAATTTCATAGACTCTTCCAGCGGGACGAATCATTACTTGTTTCACATACCAACGTAAAGGTTTGAAGATAGTTTAAACGATAATAACATATAATTAATGATACTAAAAAAATTACGAATTGTTAATGATGTCCGACGAAACGGTATTAAATAAACGAATGAATTTTACTCAACTTACATAATATTTAAACGAATCGTGTAAATAAAAGGTGTAATTAGTTTCATAATAAGTATCGAGTTGTTCATATGTTAAACCTGTTAAATATTATCGTAAATAATTTGTATAAATACCTTACATTTTACCTGAATTTAGTTAAATTTATAGTTTTAAACCTATTTCTTTCGTAGATTTCATCCGATATTCGCCTGAAATGAATTTTTTTCGTTAATGATATAGGAAAAGATATAGATGAGAACTTGTAAGTTCAAGTTACTTTTGAGTTAAAAATAAGGCAAAACGGAGCTCATTTTATTTTAATTAAGTAAAAGGGTTATAATAAACCGGAGTAGGAATTATTAAAGTATTACTATGATATTATCATCCTAAATAAGTTCGGGGTGAAAAAGAGAAACGTTCGGGTTTATAATAGTCTATTATATATATATTAAATAATCTACGCGAGGTAAATGGCTTTTACCCCGCAAATCGCATAATATTTATAAGAAATCTGGAAAATCTATTATTATTATTATAGTATAATACAACAAATAAAGACGGGTATATATTCCCCGAATCTTTCAAATAAATGTTCGACTGTGAGGCGGTTCTTACTGCGACCTATTAAAGTTTTATCTTTTTATTATTGTTATGTTCGTGTTGGTTTTACGAGTAATAATTCTATTAATATTAGATACATTAATAATATTAGCCTTGAATACTAAAAAAATCTGTCGGGGATGGACGGCGCGAAGCGGTGCGGGTATTAGTTAAAGTCGAAGAAATGGGTTAACGAGAGGCGGGGTGGGCGTTAGGCGACGTCGACGATAACGGGTAACGTTAGGATAGATAAGCGTTAAGGGAGGCCGACGATAATGATTAGCGAAAATCGAGGCGGAGAGAACAACCATTTAGGCGGGTTATTAAAGACTATAACATATCATTCTATGCCTAAGCGACGGGATCAGCCCGGGCACAATCCTTCGTCCGTTTTAAGTTGACCCGATTGGTTTATTTTTATTTAAATTTAATCAATGGAATACAGGTGAAAACGGAGCTCGTACGGTTAGACATTAGATGTCGCTCGCTACATTTTATAAACTATAACTTATATTAATGATAAAAAGATAAATCTTATATAGTTTTATTATTTTGGTCATTCAGACTAAACTTACGACAAGTATAAGACGGGTATTAAAAAGAGTCGGTATAAAAACATTACGTATTGATATACATTAGACGAAGGAGTCCCATAACGATAAATAAATGATATCTTCAAAGGCGATAAAAGAGTTTTATGGAAAGTTAAACCCGAAAACAAAAAGTAGTGGGAACGTATAACGCAAGGGGCAACAACTTATATTTCCGGGACGGTAAATATTCCTTCAGTTCGGGTAATATCTCGGAACCAAATAAATGAATTAACTAATTCGGATAAAACAAAGGTAAAAATGAATTGGTAACCTGTGATATCTTTTTACCTTTTACACAGGGGGAATAAAATATAGCATTCTTTTTTAATAGCTATAACTAATTCTCGTAATAAAAACCGTAAAATAAATAAGTTTATCTTTTAAGTATATTACATCATGAGGTCAATTAACAGTGGGGTTTTATATGAAGTTAATTTTTTAAGTTTACCTTATGATGAATATTTCGACACATTTTATAATTTTACGTAAGACAAACCCGAATACCAGCAAAAGATACGCCGCGAATAGGAAGGTAATTAATGTAAAAATATATACGCGTTTTTCGCTTATAAAAGAGAGAGTTCATTTTTATTTTCGTTATCGCCAAGGATAATCAGGTTGCTCATACCAAAAGGAGACTATTAAATACAATTATCGATAAGGTATTTATATATAATAGAGGGACGTACTTTACGCAGCGGTTGATTGTTTTTATTAGGAACGTTTACGATGGTATAATTTAAACTAGGTTTATTCTAAATATTAGTTATAATAATGATAAATAAGGTTAAAAGATTACGAAACGTTAATAAAGAATTAACGGTGAAAGTAAAGTTTGGATATAAAAATTTGTAATAGGAATATTATTAATGGTATAGTAAGGTAAAAAATACTAAAAGAATTTTGATAAAGTAAATAAGACAGAGGAAAATTTTAAGGATTACATTAAAATCCGTATTTATTGATACCGACGAACCTGGATCGATAAAAGTTATTCGTTATATCATACATTGAAGGGGCGCGTGATATGATAGCGGTGGTAAAAGCAATATATTATACGGTACGTTAAATAGTATGTTATATAATATTAACGGTAGAAATAATACGTTTTTAATACATTAAGGGACGGGTTATACGGTGTCGACGGCTTAAGGTTCAACCGTCTGATACGTTATATAGTAAGTTAAAAGGTACGTTATACAGCGCTAGCCTCTTAAGGATAAACCGGCCGATATGTTATACAACGCGTAAAAAGTTACGTCACTAACCTGCACCTAGCTTTAGTTTGGCTCGCGTATTAGGCGGGCGAAACTCGTATCTTACATTTAACTAGTAAAATACCGCGGCTTTTATAATGTTTATGGAAAAGATGGGCATATTATAGACTTAGGTCATTAGCTATTAAGTTTATAGGTTACGTAACTATATACGTAACAGGATATACAATATCCGGTCTAAGACTAGACCGGGCGCGAACCGGGCGCGGTCCGTGCACAGTACGTACGAGGGCACGTGATGAGCTGAGTACTGGCCATGCCCATAGGTCTTTCATAAAGGGCCACGATAGCCTCTTCTAGTCTTCTGTTATACCTCAATAGTAAACAACATTTGATACCTACTAGGCTTACCATTGAAGGTCGGACTATTACACAGCGTTCGAGTCCAAAATATACTAATTAACGAAGTTAATTAGGTGTTATTTAATTGAGTTTTCGTCAACATCTTCTTATCAGAGCTTTTTATGACAGTAATTAATAGAATGGGGGCCGAAGGATTTGATTTACCTTGTTCATTTTGGTTTGTTTGTTATTTCGACATTTTAGTAGGTAAGTGGACGTTGATTTTGACAGAGATAGTAACATAGCGATTTTTATATAACGTAAAGTTGTGTAAAGTGTTTTTTTTATTAAAAATTAACGATTTCCTATACAGGATTGGCGTGATTGTTTTCCTACTACATAAGGATTTAGTATTTTTTTAGGTATTTAATTAAAGATCATATTATATAGGTGAAGATTAATATAGAAAAGGAGATTGGAGGTTATAGGTGGTTTTCTATAGAAATAATTATTTATTGAAGGATTTTAGTCCAAGAAGTTTGCCATTTGTATTTTGAAGTAGTAATAGTAATAGTAAAGACTTAGCTTTTCACCAAATTTTTCTGTTTTGGTAATTGAGTGATTGCTCTTTAACGATTTGAGGTTTTTAGCGGTTGATTACAACGGTGTTTTTCAAGCATGATTTAAATCATGATTTTTTTGGTTGTGTTAATAACGATACGTTCTCCATTTTCGAACTTCCTTCAAAACTGACGTAGTTAGAAGTCTTCTTTACTTATTACTGTGATAATTGATGTAGTTTGTAGAGGTTTTTCGTAAGAAGTTTCCCCTTCCTTTACTATTGTACAAAGCATAACTAGAAAGTAGTTTTTTTCTTTACCTAATTCATATGTTTTTAACCTAACAAGCATTGATCAATGTTGTTAGAACTTGAGAATTTTCAACGTTGTCGATTTGAAGTGTGTTTGAAGTAACACCGGTATTTCAAAGGTCAGGTGGTGTTTTTTTCCTAAGTTTAAAAGACCGCTAGCCTGTCTGTACAAACCTTTGTACAGAAAATTGCTTAACCCTTGACTCACATTGAATTGGGCACTTTACTGCTAATAACTTCCAGCTAGTATAGTTAATTTGACTATACTTCACTTGAAAGCCATGTAAATACTGTTTCTAAATAGTATGATTTTACCTTCATCATTCAAAGTTCAACTGATCGGATTTCAATGTTTACCAGAATTTATCAGCCTATAATACTAACAATTTTAAAGGCTGCGTCCCAGTTTTTGAAGCTTTCTCTTTCTATCGGTAATTGTGATTATATTTGTAATACAAATACTTTTTTCTCAATATGTTGGTTTTTGATATGAATATTTTTGTTATCGTATCATTATACTTTTAATTTCCTTAAATTCTTTTTAACATGAGTATAAGCTTCCTCTATCTATATTTAAAATGCTAATGATGAAGATTTATTCGTCGAACATACATATACGTCAAACACAAACCAAGTTAAAACTAATACATGGGATCCGGCCGTATCGTTAATTCCTTTAACGTATAATTGTAAAATGTGTTCTCAATATATAACTTTTCTGATTTCTTCTTGAAATATTTGGAATGATAAATATATGATATTATAAACCATTTTATTTTGTCTAATGATTTCATCAAGCTTAATAAGAATTTAGTGACATTCGTAACCTATAATAATAACATTGACTGAAAATTGAGTAACCGAAAAAATTATCCCGACATCATAAGTAATTTCGTTTAAAAAAAAAATTATATATGCCAATGAATATGTGCCGTAAAGCTGATCGTATATCTTCAGCTAACATTATCTTTCAAAATCTCATACACTGAATAAATGTCATTCAATCAACAATATAAAGCACTCATAACCTATATTAATAAAATAAATTTATAGATGTCTCCTAATCAATTTATGTATCGTCTTCAAACTGAAAACTTAAGCGTTATTGTGATAATATAGAAATTTAACACCAATATCAAAACCTATCTGCATTGTAGAAGTTGAAACATTCGACATCAATGTATAAATTTTTTTAACCAGTTCGTATAATATATTTAAATGTAGCTAATTAAACCTTAAACATACTTGTGGTATACACACCTCTGCTAGGTTCTAAATTCCTGTTTTTCATATCTAAACATAAAACCATAAATATCCTTATTTTCATGTTAATTAAAAGTATTATATACTTGAAATCATCTCGTTAGTAATAAAGTTGATCATTATCTCCAACTTTTTTATGTATTTTAGGCGTAAACAAAATGGTGTAAATGTATCCAGAAAATAAAACGCAATGAGACAAGCGAAAGTATCGGTAAGGTGTCTGTAAGTAAACGTAAAAAGAAGATAGTATATTATTTCAAGTAGTAAGGTAAGATAAGTAGTGGATGCAAGAGAAAGAATAGGTATTAAGAAAGTTCACGCCTCAGGTAAGAGCTTATAAACTCTTATCCGGAGCGTGACACTTTACTATATACTCTGCCAACATCCCTTCTGTGGCGTGATACGCTGTTATACACGCTTCAAAAATGCTTCCTATAGTGTGATACATTATCATGAACTCCGAAAACGTGGTCTTCTACCTTTAATAATTATGGTGATGTCTAATAATATCTACACTGGCAATCTTTCATTTGTTAAGTAGCTTCGTATCTATAATCCAATAATAATTGAGGTATTACCTCAAACCCAAAATTAATTGTTTGTTTGTAAGATTTCAATTAGTTTCAACCCTTAATTAATTATTTGATATTAATGGTAATATGAACTTTGAAGGATTATTTTAAAAGGTTGGTAATCTTAATAATTGTTGGTAAGGTTTCTCATATGTTAAAAAAACAGAAGAGTAACTATAAAGGTTGGTATTGAAGTAGTAAGATAATATATCAAAAGGGAGAAGAAGCTTTCGGTGAGTGCACACCACAGGTGAGAGATTATAATCTCTCATCTAGGCAGTGGCACTCTACCATGCACTCTGCTAATCTCCCTTCTAGGCAGTGACATTCTACCATACGCTCTGCAAATTCCAATTCTAGGCAGTTGCATGCTATCATGCACCCCGCAGGAATGCACCTTGCTAAGTGGTACGATACCGTGAACTTTTGCAAAAGTATAATCTGCAGCGTAGCCGCTTACTAACTATAGGAATATATGGTAATATCTACAGTAAATATATGATTATGAAGGTTTAATTATTTATATTACGTTTTTTAAAGTTAGTATAAAAAGTTATATAGTTATTAGCCTAGCAAAACTTTGTTCCCCCTTTAAAGACATGTCTTTACCTTTAAGGTAAACTTATAATTAGATATTTAGCGCTCGCACGCCTAAACCACCCGTTTCCAATTCACTATTCGACGCTCTAATATAAATCAATTATTTGACTAATATTATATCCTAATCGTTTCAAATAAATATCGCCCAAAAGCCGATCGGAAAGGCGTTGTTTAACGCGTTATCGACGCCGTGCCAAAGTTACCGAAGCCGCCGCAAATTGAGCTACCAATAGTAACACTAACCAAAGCAATATCAATATATTCTTAATCCAGGATTTCATTTTTCGGTCCGCTTTTCCCGCTGTCGCCGTATCCGTTATTACCCCCTCTTTTCATTCCCATTTTCCCCCCTCCTTACCTTACCCCTTCAAGGTTAAAATGGAGGTCTCTTCAAGTAATAAACCTTAACCTTTCTCTACGGATAAAAACCCCAAATTTACCTGTAACAATCACCGGCCGCCGTAAAGATAATATTGCGAAATTATGACGTGATACGTAACAAATATCTCCTGAAATTATATGATATCAATATCTGTTAAAGAAACCAAGATAACAGAGCAAACCTGTTACTTGGAGACTAAACTCGTAAGGTTATATCGTAAAGCCTTTTTAGCGCACAAAACGCTAAAGAGGCGTACCTAAATACGCGTCTCCGACCCGTTAATAAACATACCTTACGTACTGTATATTATATCCGTAGCTACGAGTAAATACGCTAACGAATACCGCCAAAATAAAAGTACCTCGTTCTTGTACCTCAGTTATAACCCAAACGGAAAAGAACATGCCCTCGTCCTAATAATATTAAATCTGTTTGCCGAAAGCCTATTATACTCCCACTGTATTTATGGTAAATTACTTATTCTTATAATACAAAATACGAAACTTGATTACTTATTTTACACTTTTATAATATGATTACTTATTCTATATTTTGAGTTTATTATTCGGGGTTAATGTATTCAATACTAAAGTTTTAAATACGCTATTATAAGTTTGTTTTTAACATTCTGTTTCCTAATACATCAAGTAAAATTATCATTAATATTTCGTCAAACGTTCATTAACGGCTAATAAAAACTGAGATTGTTATTACCGTTTAACAGACGAGTTTACGTATATATTATGCAAGTAAATTCGATGACATCGTTACGTATCATTATGAAAAGGGCGAACTGCGTTCCTTGTCCCCTACCTAAAAGCATATTACCTGAGGAAAGGGGGGCGCCCAGTTTTACTCGTAATAATGACGCCGACAATAGAGTCGATGATAATGGTAGCGCTAACAACAACGATAACGACTGTAATAATAAGAGTAAAAAAAACGAAAACAAGCTTGATGTAATATCCACTTTCTCTATCCCTATAATAATAATGAACTACTACCTTTATATTTACTGGCAGATCCCAACCTTATTATAAATTACTTCGTAAGAAAAAAATTATATCTATGGAAAACTTTTAAAATAAATCATAAATAATGAATAATAGATTCAAAAAGTGATAATATGCTAATGAAACTCTAAATGGAAAATACAAAAAAAAATAATGTATTATTAAAATGGTAAGTAACAAATATGTTGGATTAGCATTCAAGTGCAGTTTATTCAAGTCAACTATACTTACAGTTAGTTGGTTGCACTTACTGCAAATTGACTGCAGTTTGTGGGATTGACAGCAAATCTAGTGCAGTAGATGCCCACTTCAAAGTGGAGTACATGCCAAAGCATTTGGCCATACAAATTAGCGTGCAGACCGGCTAGCGGTCTGCCAAACTTAGAACTTGCAACTCAGATCAATCAATTTGAATGTAGCACTAGTTACTTCGAACACAGTGATTTGAATCAATTACGTTGCAATGATAAAGACCTACCAACACTAATCAGTGCTTATTAAGTTGGGCACAGATAAGCTAGGTAGAAGAAGAAGATACTTTTCGGTTACGCTTTACGTCTAACAGTAGTTAGGGTAAAAGACAGGTTCTTACGAAGAGCCCCTAGAGTATTGTGTCAGTTTTCGCGGAATTACGTATGAAAGGCCTCTGTATTGTGTTGTTTGAGCGATAATTGAGGAGCAGGCATCGGTATCGCCATTGAAAAAACTATGAAATCTTTATTAAACCAGTCTTGGAAGCGTTATGATTCACCACCTAGAATTTTTAAAGATCACCAAGTCGTTAAGTGGGCAAACAAATAAATCAATACTGTTACGGTTTCTATTGTTACGGGTATTGATACTATAAATCCCAAATCTTAAAAACGACTAAATCTTACAACCTGGAATAAACACCAAATTTAATGGAAAACTAACGACCCACCATTTTACACTACTCTTTTCCTCCATATACCTCTTAATCTTCGTTATAATGGCTTTAAAATACGCTGGAATTGACACCATAGTCGACTTCAATCGAAAAAAGGCATCCAAAAACCTCGGCATTATCTTCGCAAGGCACTATAACGAAAACCTTTAGTTTATAGACGCCGAAAAAACATAACCGTCAAGTATTTCACAAATATAATCGGCCGCTTTATCCTCGACTCAAACCCTACTGTTTTCGATAAGGGACCCAAGGAACTTGATAACTTTCAAGATTAGTTTAGGAAATTGACTCTCAAATTATGGAAACTAAAAGACAAGTAGGTCAAAACAAGATAAACGATTGAATGGGATAGCCGAGGTGGTAAACTCCCCGCGAAGTAAGGAATGAAAAGCAATCTGAATAATATACTCTTTAAATACGCCACTGATAAAACCCCCCAATAGATTTCTAAAAACGAAGGCAAAGAAAAAGATATCACTAACGACAGTATTTTTTATCAACCTCATATACGTTCTTAAGGCTTTTCTCCAGCCCAGATCAAATCCCTAAACCCGTTTAAATAAGGTTTTGAACGAGCTAGTATTGTGAAAAGTAAAGAATGAATTGACTTATATGTTGTAAGCTCTCAAGTTTACTAGTCAATTAAGCAAGAACTTCCACGTACCCCTCAATATCCAGAGGTGTATTACCAAGTTCCCCTTGGCGGAGACCCTCAAATTCTCTTCCCCCAGGTCCTTTAGCATGTCTAGTTTCAGCAGTCAAATTAACGAAGGAGCGGTTTTACGCGAGATCCTACTGTGAGTACGACTACTAGCTTTTCCCGTTCAAACTCGGCCAGAGATTAATATCTCGACTACCAATACTATTACCAACAGTTTTTCCAGTAACAGTTAAGAGATTTCAAGAATCCTTACGACTAATATATTACTTTTCCCCTTTGAAATGTCCCTATGATAGATACGAATTGCTAGGTAATTACTACGTTAATTATAATCTGGAGAGAAAAGGAGAAGTATAATGGTAAGCCATATAACATCCTCTACGTCAAGTTGCGCCTGTTTATTAACATTTACCGCTAAATCAGGGTTAAATTTCCATGATTTCACGCATTGTTTCACAGTAACCTTATCGACTAAGCCGAGGACTACTACTTTCGGCATTTGATAAAATTTTCCTCTTTCCTAAGAATCTACGACGATCTTAAAGGTCACTTCAAATACGATATAAACGTCGCCTAACATCACACAATATAAAATATGATTAAGTGGTCTTATATATTAAATTACAAGAAAAAGTTGGAAAGTAAGATGGATTTACTTCAATAGACGCTGAATAGGCTAATAATACTTTGCCAATAAGCAGTGGGAAATGTAAAAGCTGGTCAAGATACATTACTTCAGCAAGTTTAGGAAGCCGTTATATGCTACAAAGAGTTCGAATACGCTTTATAGTACCCTGACGCCACTTGTAAATGGTTTTTGAATCAATTAAGTTTCTAGTTTGCGACCATAACGGCTTGGGTCTTAAACTCGACTTGTATATACCCATAAACTCCAAAGTTTAGTAACGACTAAAATAAAACCCTATATATATTACATCGACCGTAAGTACAACAAACTCAATCAGTACGGTCAACAAAAGATCCGGAACAAGATCCTTGGCCAAAACGCTACGAAAGGAAAATAACCTTTAAGTTAACTAAATAAATTTACTACAAAAGCTCAGAGATATTATATTTACGGCAAATAAGACTAATAGTTAACGCGCCATACTACTGCCGAACGCGAATCCAAGCAAGTAATACATTAAATACACTTCCCCTTAATATTTAATTGAAATTACATCCTACAAGTCGTAATATTTGGAATAAATGAGATTATAAATGAATAAAACAAGTCTAAGGCCATCAACTACCACTAACATACTAATACCAACCTGGAAACAACGTAATAACTCACCGATCACGCCTTGTTATATCGTCTAATATGTTAAAAACCCTTATCGCTGTTATAACAACGAGAATCCTAGCCTAATATACCAATTTACCATTTGCAACCATTATATGAAGCAAGTATTTTAAGATATAATACCAGTTACTGGGGTGACACGGTACATAATAGGAGGTTAATAGTAATACGTCGTATTACGAAAGGATATAAATATTGTTACGGAACTTAACTATAACGATACTAGTAAAATAAAAGGTAACTTTAACCATAGAAAAAAGGCTTTTTAAACTATAATCTACAACTAACAAACTTTACAACGTTTGAAAGGCAACTATGAATATAAATATAAACTTAAAGACATTCAAGGCAATTACACGGTTTTGCTATTACTATGAAATATACTTCTAAACCTCCTAAAAGTTGAATTTCACTTTAAGAAAATTAAAGTTTTAATTTTAAGGTCTTCATAAACGTGTTTTATCTGTACGGAAAATTATTACTTCGCATTTTTAACTCTATTACGAGGTTTTACGGCATTAAATTCTTTAAGATCATTACAGCAAAAGAAATATATGAAGCATTACGTACTTTTTGATTAAAATATAAACCTGGAGCCACCAGATATATTGATTCATGACGTCAAAACTAACTTTATTACGATAAAGTTTTAAATGAATGTCAAATCGATGAAGATGAAGTATAAATAGGTTTCCTTTAAAATTTACAAAAGAATTAGTAAAGTCGAAAAGGCTTATACTCTTTTACGAAATGTTTACGATATTGTTGGCTTGAAAATTAAAATCTTTGCAAGTTAAAAACTACATCTTTAAAAGGAGATAAAGAGTCTTAACAATATTTCGAACCCTAGTGACTTTATACCAAATCGGTTGGAAATTAGAGCCTTCCAATATATAGCGATTAAATTGCTATTATCTTTAAATACCCAGAAAAGTATTATGATATAATTGAAATCCTTGAAGAAACTGAGGAAGGAATCGGCACGCCTCCAGATGAATAATACCCTTAATACTAAGATCGAA
Organism: Anisogramma anomala; assembly: GCA_038502455.1. Lineage (NCBI taxonomy): Eukaryota > Fungi > Ascomycota > Sordariomycetes > Diaporthales > Gnomoniaceae > Anisogramma > Anisogramma anomala. The sequence goes on along the minus strand of JASMMZ010000008.1, from coordinate 6,226,835 downwards.
TCATCGATAATAAATGTGCTATCTTCATATTTTTAAAGTAATGTCTTTACATGGTGAAATCCAGGAAAATGGAATGGATCTTTTAAGATAATTAGTATTACTAACCAAAACGTAGTAGTTGAAACCGTTGAAGGTCCAATAACTTTTCGAATCACATAGGTTAAGTAGTATAAAAGACTACGAAAGTTTTATAAAAATACTTAAGTTCAAGCCCCCTAAGCCGATCAAATTAACTAATAAAACCTTTTTAAACCGATTGTTGACAAGCTAATATAACGTCTACGGCGTGGAAAACCACTTAAGAGAAGAATATACACTAAAAAAGATAACGGTAACGATCATTACAAACTTGGGAGGATATATACAATAGCGTAAGTATCTTAAAGAGAGAAGACCAAAAGAAAGCTTGCATTGAGTTTACGTGTTAAAGGTATTATTAAAACAACTAGCAAAGTTTTTAAATGAAATAACTGAGTGGTGATTAACGGCATTTTTATACGATGAATTCTTGAATGAATACCGTTAACTTGATTTGAAAGCTAATAAGTTATAGTCTTTTATTTGAGGATAATTTACGAGGTCAAAGGCAAAACCGCGGACCGGCTATACGAAAAACCACAGCTTATCGATTAAGGATACGGTGATAAAAGTAAATACTAAATCCTAACACAATTGTCCACAATTTAAAATATTAGAAAACGCTTAATCATTGCAATTGATGTTAATTTGACTGTTAACGTAATCTGTAAATTTACACTTAATAGACGTGACATAACGTAAGCGTAAACGAAATTTGCTACCGATTTCTAGTGGATTACATTGTTGGAACTGGTGAAAAACCTAATGTACAAGTTTACGGTTGGCACGATAATACATTATATTGAACATTCGTACGGATTAGCCAGAATAAATATTTATTACTTTTTAACGTACCAGGTACAATATCAAATAAATTTGGTATAAAAAAGTTAATGTTCGATTCGTGTTTGTTAATTTAGGAGGGGGAAAAAATCGATATCGGGGGTATATAAACTAATAATACCAGTTTTTAGAAATGCTCGGTTTACAACGGAAAAACAACATTTTATCAAACAGTCAGGCCTTTAAAGGTGTAAACAGATCGAGATATAATCTAAAATAACATAACTTGGCATTAATGAATCGTTAATTCGTATCTATAGTGTTAAGGCTAAAACACTAACTGCATGTACATTAGCCTATATCAAAAAGGGAAAATCACAAGCCTAATAACGATCGCTAAGTCGGACGAAGAAAAATCATAATGATACTTAAAACAAAGGGTCCATACAGCCTATATCACTACGTTATATCAACAGGGTGTATCATACGACCTAACCATTACGAAAAATGCTGAGGAACCACAAAACGAGTACTTTCACAGAGGAAATGAAAATATTTAATAATGAATGAATAACTGAATAAGAGGTGTTAATATAGGTATGATAAACTTAACGATAGTAAATTTCAAAATTTTACGAATTGTTCTTTAGTTAATGGCGTTAAACTTATATTGTAAATAGACTGCATTATAATACTTATTAATGTGGAGAGGTCGAAGGATAGTTTACAATCACCGAAAACCTCGTATACCGAATATTCGTCAAGTGTAAGCATATAATACAAAATGTATTAGAATTGAGGGTATACGAAATAATAACAGGCTTTATTATCGGTATGGAAACTGACGGTACGTTGAAAACTATCGCCAACGAATTGAAATTACCTCCGATACATGTAATAATATGCACAAACTCCCGAAACCTTTACGAATACCGAGAAAAGTTGGGTACAACTAATGAAAACCGTTCAATAATAAATGTAATGAATTTAGAGAAAATATACGAAGCATGGTAAATGAATAATCTCCGGTGGATTAAAAGTAAAGATAACCCCACTAACTCTATGACTAAATCTACGCCCTACAGCGCCCTAAAATGATTTATAAATATCAATATGCTGACCGTACGAATCGAGGGTTACGTGGACCGCCCAACATGTAATATGGAGGAGCAAGAATGCCTTAAAAAACTCGAAGACTACCAGAGTAATGTTATTAATGGCAACGGTAGCGGTGGCAGTAGGTGGAACTACTAGTAAAAGGTACATAAGCGGCGGAATACGTGATACGCATAAGTCTGTGGCTAAAGACCTATGTATTGGAGTTAAGGAATTAAGGACTTAGTAATATGAAACAAAGGGCTGTTATTGATGTTAATCTTAGTAAAAATTGATTAAAATTGACAGGGGTTGAGCTTGTAGATTGAGGAAGTATTTCGATGGCTACCACCAATTGGTAACCGGCTATATTGGCGTGTAGGCACATAAAAGAAGCCACCAGTATTGAAACAGAAGTCAAATTCAGTAAATTCAAGTCAACTTTACAATTAGTTAATTGTACTAACTGAAAATTGACTACGATTTTTGTGATTGACTGAAATTCTAGTATAGTAGGTGCCCACTTAAAAGTAGTGCACATGCCAAAGCATCTGGCCATACAAATTAGCGTGCAAACCAGCTAGTGGTCTGCCGAACTTAGAACTTGCAACTCAGATCAACTAATTCCAATGCAGCACCAGTTACTTCAATTACACTGATTATAATAGACTACATTGCAACGATAAAAGTCTACCAACAAAATGTTAAAAGTAATAATATCCTAGTAAAAGGATAAAATCCCCATTTGAGAAGAACACAATAAATATAAAATGTGAAACAAAGAAAAAGTAAAAAATAATACGTTTATTGAAAACTAAATCGTAAAGCCTCTTTATTAACGCCAATGAAAAGGGTGATTATAAATACAAACGCTTCTAATACCTTACTCGGGGCACCCTTAATTATTATATTCGCCGTATTCAATTTCTGGTCGATCTATTTCGTCTCATTCATTTCGCGAAACTCGTATCATTCATATAAAACTATAATATCGATTATAAAACATATCTCGTTTATAATAACAAGTTTCATAAAACCTTTATAAAAGGGAAGAAAATCAGTAAAACTTACCAAAGGGTGGGGTTTTAAACTAAGGCTCGAAATAATCATTCGGACAGTAATTGTTTTAATAATACCTAAGTAGACTCCTCCAATTATACCATGAATCTCGGAAACGAAATCGCTCCATATAACCCATTTACACTTAATAGATCTCTAATAAATAAAATTATTATTTAAGATATTTCCGTTTCGATCCGATATCCTGCTACCCATAATAAGTACAAACCCTATTTGTACGCTACAATCACTATTATTTTCGAAAAATCTTTTAATAAAAACAAATAACTTAGCTATACGTATATTGAATAGCATAAAACAGAAACCGCCCTTCTAATTCCGGATTTCCCACTCGAGGCGCTTATTCAACACCCAACATGTATTATCCGCCGGAATTGATCTAATATTACGCAACTACAAAAAGGATAAACAACTTTTTCAATTATACAACCAATAGAATTCAAACTCTATGTATACTATAACATTTATACTTGTCAGCTCGTTTTACGCTGTTCAAATAAGTAAAAGTAACTTTATTTAACTATCATGTTTATAAAAACATCAGGACGTCTTTTTAAAACTTAATCGTTACACCATTAAAATCAATTAAACGGTCCTTTATCAAACATACTTTAGACTTTGTTTTTGAATTATCCTTATAAAGGTTTCTTTCTTCCACCTTACAAAACATTTTATTACAAAATATAAATTTATCGTCCATCCATATCATAATAAACTCAATGTCGAAACAAATAGGTAAACATCTAAGGTTAAACTAGCCAAATCGAGCCATTTATCATAATACCTCGAAAAAATATTGAACTAATATACAGCAACCTTAACAAAGCTATAAAGTAATTGAAAAATAAGTAAAACTATTTTGGGACAATAGCATTGATAGAGAATTATATGTATAAAGGTGTAAATACGTCGCTCATAATAATTTTTCAATTACGTGTAAGTTTGAATAATAACTTCAAACTTAGGGCGAAAGTTTTAGGGAGTACGTAAAATTGTATTGAACACCAAAATTATCTGGTTGCTCACTTGATACAAAGTGAATAATTAAATATTAACATTTTTGTTTCCGAAGGTATCGTATCCCTCTATTATGAAATAACTGTTTTATAAGTTTTTTCGGTTTTATCATTCACTTCATGGACTAATCTGGTGGGGAAAAACTTATATTCGCCGTGAATTACTAGATTAAACCTTTTCAAACGAAAAAAAAAAACGCCTAACTTGACTTATACGGATATTTCTTTTCAAGTCAACTCTTAAAAAAGGCCACTTGAAGCTATAATAACGCCTTTATGACGGCATTTTATATTCAACTCACGGTTCGCCGCTTCTTTTTGACAAAAAAGTTTGAGACAAAGACTTTTTTTGTTTTTTGAACCAAATAAGGGCCTTCGTCGACGTTATTTCGGCGTTGTTAGTATAGGGTACTTGTTTTAGTAAGGCGGCGGAAGTTAAAAAAGGGTATTCGAAAGGTGTGTAGGTTTTGGGGGAGGGATGCTTAGATTATTATAAAAGTGTTATAGTTAATACTACTCGACGGGTGACACTTTTAGGGCTTTATTATCCACGCTTTTATTTTTATACTTCGTTTCATCATTTGAATTAATGAACCCATACCATTTAGCAAATTTATCAGTATATCGTATCCTTTAATACTGTTAATCTTTGAGATCCCAATTTGAATTCTTTGTTGGTCTTTAAACCGTGACTTCAAATTACAACGTGAACTTTAATATATACGTTTTCCCTACACCGTTATGTAATAATAATACTCAGAAAGCATCATCTTTTCCCATTTAGTAAATATAAAGCCGCTATAAAGTTTTCCATAACATTTACTTTCTAAACCATAACTTATAACTGTGAAGAATTCCTATAGATTTTGAGGTAAGTACCGAATGGAAAAAGTTTAGGAATTAGTTGAATTAGACTCAAAGTGTTGTAAACAATGTTTATGGCCATTCATAAAATTGATTTTTTTGCATCCACTTTTTTCAATTCCTTTAACGAAACCATATACTTTCTTTTAAATAATCCGTAATATCTTTCATATTCGTCAATACTCTTAGGCGCCTTTATCGGTATTTTTTTATACTTGCTTCCGACTATTTGAGTCTTAATCTTCCATTCGTTCGACTTCATATACGTACTTACGTTATGAGTATTCCAATCCGAAAACCTAAGATAAACTTTGATCTAATCATTTACCAAGATATTATAATAATTCATTGCGAAAAAGTTGTTCGGAAACTTTGCGGACTGAAATGAATGTGTAACATCGACGAAGTAAAGTAAGGGGTACCTGTTAAAGTATATTATATCTATATTAACCTCCTAATTCAAGTTTATATCGGTTGTAAAGTGGAATTTAAATCGTCATACAGTTTGTAAGTATAACAAGCATTTGAAGCAAAACTTATTTATAGCTTCCAAGGCTCTTTTTCTCATATCAATATCATCCTTTACGTGGAAGAGTTATAAAAGGCTTTTTACAACCGGGTATTCAAACCGTCGGTGTAATATGCGTAATTTAAACAATATTAAGTAAATACCATCGATTATACGCGCCTCCGGGAAAACCTAAAGATATTCAAACTTTAGAGGAAACGATACTGATACGTTCTCCGAAACGCGAACGAGTTGATTTATCGTATTTCGAACCTTAATATCTAACTTGATTATATTAGCTAAAGAAAATGAAAATAATATTTCAAAATCTATCATATGAAACTTGACCCGCCCAAATTCTATGTTTACTATTATCATTCCTAATGATACTCCTTCACTTTACCGAATGAAACTTCACGGAGTTTTGTTATCTAGTTAAAATCGAAACTTGGGAAGCTGTATTATAAAATTTTCGAATTACTGTTTTCCAGAAATTGAGACTTTTACTACATCTTTATCTGGTTTAATACCATAAAACCGGTATTTATACCTATTATATAATTTGAATTGCGACATTATATAGGTATTTAGTATACCGATTTTACTATCTAAACCTACTCTATACAAAAATAAGGTATTTTACAAGCTTGTAAATTTCCGCTCATCCGTTTTTTTTTATTTTGGTTCTTTAAGTAAATATCTTTTTCATTCGTGTCGTCCCTAAAGGAATATTTTTATAAGTAAATAAAGAAGTTCTCTTGAAATTTTTCGTAATCGGCCGTATATATTGTAAAGTTGCATTTTATTTAGTATTGAGGCGGGTAATCTACTTCAAATTATCGTTCAATGCGAATCTATTCGTGTACCAGATATCTAGTTGAATGATAACCGACATTATTATATATAAGGAATCGTTTCTAAGTACTTGTAAAGTTCAATTTACTTTTACATAATTATAATAGTATACGTGATAAAATTCGTCCTCAATTATAAAGGCGCCTACGCTAATACCCGTTTTATTCACGATCCCTGGAGTTTTCTCTTAAGTATCTATCGCTCTTATATCCGTATTCAGGGTTTTCGTAGTTTTATTATCTAGATATGCTTTGAATCACCAATCGAAAAAATAGTAGAATATATAATAGAGGTTTTTTTTATAAGTTACAAGTTTTCATCCTCTGCCTTCCTGGGTATGAAAGCTAATTCAAGGCTTATTTATCAACGTATAGAGGTTTCAAATAACGTTTTAAAACTCTAACAAAAAGCTTCCAAGTTCTTTTCCGGTTTAAAAAACGTAAAATCAAAACCTGGATTTCCACTACATATTTTTGAAACTTTTTGAATAAACCATTTGTAAATTTCATTTTCCGGTTTCCACGCCGCTGAACACTTTTTCGACTTTGTTAAAAGGTAATTATTACGTTTTATAAGGACATATTTTAATTATCATCATTATCTCTAATAAACATTTTTATTATTTTCGTTCAATACATATTGTATTATTCGTAATCAATCATCATATTATAATACATTTATAAACGATGACGAAAATTTATAAATGTATTTATGTTCGGTAAATAATAAATATATTCTGTTGAAAATCATTTAATCAATGTCCCTAGTAAAATTATATTCAATTGAAGAAATTGTTGTAATAGTACTTCATGCAATGCAGTAGGTCAACTTTATTTACAATAAAGTTGACTGAACTGCAAGTTGAGTGTATTGTTTGTGTGGACTTACCGCATTGGGTGAAGGTAGAGTGCAGTACGCTGCACTTTACATAAGGTTACGGGCCAAGCAATGGGCCATAAAAATTATGGTGTAGACTGGCTCACGGTTTGACACACCTAAAATAATACATCCACCGCTTGAACAATGCAATACTACTGTTACTTCGACCACGATTCGAATCGACAACGTTGCAACGTCCAAGTCCTTACCAACAACAATCAGTGCTTATTAGGTTAAGTACAGATTGGCCAACTAAAAAAGGAAGTTACTTTTCGGTTACGCTTTGTAAAAGAACAAAGTAGAGGAAAGAATTTTGTAAAGAGCCTCTACTTCTACGTTGGTTTTCAAGGCAGTAAGTAAAGAAGACTGCTAAGCTATTTCAGTTTTCACGGTAGCTTAAAGGTAACGATGGTATCTCTATCGAAAATACCAAGAAATCTTTACTAAAGATCCTTTTTAAAGACGTTGAGATTGATGGTAGAAGTCTTAAAGTATGACAAGTTGACAAATATCCAATTTAATATTACTACGAATGCTACTAATATAAAAAAAACGACTAAGTCTGTACGCCAAACAAATTATAATAATAAACAACCTTCGACCTTACCTCTTACACTGAACCTTTACCCCTACTTTATTTTTTTTACTTCCCCCATGCAAATTCAATCGTCAAGTTCGCTTCTTTAAGTGAAAATTACCAAAAAACACCAAATCGCGCCAAAAATAACCACGTTGGGTGAGCCAACGTCAAGTCATCAAGCTCACACACAACATTACGCCAAATAACCAAGTTCTTACGCCTAAAATTACTAAATACCTCGCCCTACGCGTTATATACGTCCTAATCCAACTAAACCATTAAGATAGATTCAAGTTAGGAACAAATAAAAAATTTAAAGCCGTCGAAATAGATTTCGCCAACCACTACAACCAATAACTTTAAATGACGGATATTCATGAGATATTTACTAAAGCCTACCTAACTAATTACGTTGGCTATTAAATTATCGACGAGGATTTATGTAACGATGACGGCTGTAGCGTTCGAGTTTTTTGAGACCTTCGCGAGTTTTTAAACTATTAGACCCGTAATACGTAAAAGATAATCTAACGTACAATTAAGGCTAAGTTAAAGACGGAGGTTACCTGCCATGGTATTTATATCCCTAAAAAGACCCCGTTAATATTAACGAAAACCTTCTTTAAACTGGTTTAGTAAAAGGATCCCCCTTCAAACCTTAATCCTAAAAACCTTTAAGGAGAAAATAAAATCGCTAAAAGATCTTAACGCCCTTATATTCGATTCAGGAGACCCCTACTCTACCTCTAGCTAAATTAAACCTCTTTACGCATTAGCGATAAGAAACCTTTAACCTGCTTAACAACTCAAGAACCTTACATAATAGCGAGGAGTACACCCTTAGCGGTGGTACAATGTGTGAAACAAAAGCTGTTAACACGGCTAAAGGTATTAACGTCGATGCTTTACACTAGTTAATTAAGTAAAATCTTTAAGCTTTTTAAAGCCGTTAAGTTCCCCTTTCTCCTTAAAACTTTACTTAAAATCATTCACCTCCTTAAAAACCTTCCTACGTCAGGTTTACCTATACGCGAAAACCTATTATAGGTTTAATAATGTAATTTAACTCCTTGGGTTGAATGATTATCAATTACTTTTAATATCGTGCTTTGGAAACTCCAAAGCTTAAACTGCTAGGAAATACCAATTAAGACTAGGATAACTATCGCAACCTGCTATCAAAACCTGTTAAAATAGTTAATATCAACTATAAAATTTATACGAATTTCACTAAAATCTGAAACAACGTAAAAAGATATAATTGCAAGCTTTATAACCTCCTCAATACCAAAATAATGACCTTTCTAAACATTTGAAAAATGATGGAAGTTTATCCTTAAGGTCTTTACTTAACTATTTTCCTAAATCCTTACAGGGAACGTTAGTGATTGTTACCTAATCTTCTTTACCCGAGCTACTACGTTTCGCTAAATTTATAATAACATAAAAAGTTACTTCGAATATGATGTCCACCTTGTATAATATTATACAGATTGGTCACTATACGGTAAATTATAATCATTGCGAAAAAGAAAAAAAGAAAAATACCAATAAATATCCTTAACTAAATGTTTAAAAGCTACTATTATGCCGATAAGTAATATAGAAAGTCTATACTGATAAAACCACATTTCGTAAACAGGTACGAGTAGTAGTTACAGGCGTTAACGAGTTTTAATACGACTTATAACGCTTAAATACCATTTAATCAGGTTTTTTTAACTAGTTAAGTTCTTTGCTTGCTATTATAATAACGCGTATACCAAACTCTCTTAGTATATACCTCTAAGCCGACAAATTCCCTAACGTAGATGAAAAAACCTTACGGTAGTTGATTAAGTCAACCGTAAGTACGGTTACGAGCGTTTTTAACGCCTAAGGTTTAGTTCAGTAACTATAAACTATACTCAATAACCACGTTGGCGTTAATAAGGTCAAGATTTAGGAGGATCTGTTAACCGCAAGCACTATTGTCGTAATGGTAGTAAAAATGTTGGATTTGTGATAAGTATGGCTATTAGTTAACTTGGCACCCTTTCGCCGAACGAAAAAATAAAAAGGTGATATATTACATCCAGTATCCTACCACTTTTAAACAGGATTACCTAGATTCAATCGCAGATTTCGAGGGTGACGAACTAATTTCCGGCTACAATACCCTTAAGTAAATCAAATGATATAAAGATACTGCTCCCAATACGCCTATTAACTAGTTGACTACGCCTTCCTGTATTGTTTAGGTGATGAAAACCCTTACCTTTACCTTGACCGACCCTTTAATCCCTTATATATCTTTAATCTTTGCGATTACTACGCGAATCATACGTTTTAAGGTCTTATGTTAAATACAGAGGCAATAAGATACTTAATAGGAGGCTATTTACAATACGTAGTATTATAAAGGGAAAGAATTACAATTATTAAATTTAATTGGTACGATAATAGCAAATCTAGAGTTAGTTCTAAACCTGATAAATAACTATCGTTACTAGGAACAATGGTAGTTTGAACTATTGTAGGAATAATTATATTCCACATCCCTAAGTTCTATACCCCATTTTTCCTTTGTTTAAAGGATATAAAGACCCTAAGCGTCGACTTCGAAGTCAATATAGACGCACTAGTTAGAAACGGTCAAAGGGTTTCCATCGCCTTTAAGTAAAGTCACTTTTAGTTTTATCTTTATGGTCTGGAAACAGTGGTATTAAACCTAACGAATCTGTAAATAAATTAACTATACCGGCGCGTCAATCAGGTAACCTTTATCAGGCTATACAGAGTTCTAAAGTCCGCAAGAAATAAAAATATAAAATACCTTGGTCTAAAAGCTATTGAAAAACTGAATTACTATTGACAAACGTATGTCTAAACCCACTGGAAATTCGAATTTATACTGAAAGACGATCAGTATTTCAATTACAAGATCTTTATTAACGTATTTTATCTAGAAAAAAAGTTTATTCTTAACGTCGTTAACTCCACAACCTTTTTTTACGGAGCTAAGTTTTTGATGTCCCTTTCTATAAAGGATACGTGGAAAATACTAAGTATATTATGGATTGACACGTATTTTTGTCTACCCAACGTCATCGTTTACGATACCTACACTAACTTTACGATGGCGGAGTTTTAAAGGGATATCAAAATAATGGGTATTTAGTGTGAAAAGGTATTTGTAAAATCTTACTAAAATATTGAAAAACTTAAAAGGGTATACAAACTACTTTTCCGAGCGTTTAATATCTATATATTGGAAATTAAAAGCTTTACGAATCCGGAAATACGGTTTTCAATAGCGGTAAAAAACCTAAACGATAGTATAGGTCCTAACGGCCCAAAACCAACGCTACTGGTCTTTGGAACGTACCTATGCCTGACGAGTGAATCTCCGCCTTTGGCAAGTACTTAAAAACATGCTACGGCCTATAGTAAAGTTTTAAGAGAATTTCAAGGGGAATTCATACGAAGCTAAATTAATAATACCCTTAACACAAGGAACGGCCCCTTAATAATCGACGTAATTGCTTTTCCGTTATAAAGTGAAGTCCTCCTATAACGGGAACCGGGCAAATAGGAAAGACTATATAAGATCTTAAGAATCAAGAATTTTGAAGTGGTTATTAAAACTACTAACGTTCCTATATCTTTCCGAATTACTTAGGTTAAATCCTATACTGGAGTTAATAACGATAAAAACCCTTGAATAAAAGTGATGGCGGTTAAGAATGTATTAGTAAACAAGAAAACTGCCGATGGAGTAGAAGAATTACTAACAGCGATTTGTTTAATTAGCACGGCTAAAGTAATAGCTTATAAAGGTATATAGTGGAAAACCTTTTTATGGGAATTGATAAACTCGGAACTCGAAACCGTAGGGAAATTAACGGCAAACGGGTTCAATTCACATATAATTGGGTGCAATTTAGCATGGAGGTTAATTGGAATTGACAGGGGGTTGTCGAGTTAACGAGGTCGTTATTTAATGCTAACCTGAAATTATTAATCAATCACACTAGCGTGCATGCACAAACTAAAAAGCCGCCAGTGTTAAAAAAGTAATACGTACAATGTAATAGGTTAAATTGACTTACAATAAAGTTTACTAAACTATAATTTAAGTGCATTGTTTGTATGAACTTACCGCAATGGATGTAAGTTGAGTACAGTATGTTACACTTTACACTAGGGCACGAGTCAAGCAATTGGCCATACAAATTACAGTGCAGACTAGCTAGCGGTCTACCAAGCGTAGAACAATACACCCACTACTTTACCAATGCAATATTACTATTAATTCGGCTACGATTCGAATCGACAACTTTTCAACATCTAAGGCCCTACCAATATAAACGCAATATCCAATCTCTTATAGGTTGTTAATATCGTACGAATTTGATTATAAATTACATAGTAAAACTAACCATTATAGTTTTCATTCCTATCTCATAATTTAGCACTATTCGTAACCTCTATAATATTACTTTTATGAGTCGATAACCATTGGGTTTTGAGGTTGCGGTATGTTTCATGGTTTATAAGCATCGGGTTGTAAAGTTCGTATAGTCGTTTATCGCCTTTTACATCTCCCTCGAAAACGCTGTTTTTCTTAATCGGAGGGTTTTTTCCACGGTCGGAAAAGGTATTAAATAAGTTTAGAGAGTGATTCAACCTATATACCTTTTTAAAGGCGCTTATTAGGAAGGGTTTATGTTTAACCCGAGTGGAAAATAACTTTTACGACTCTTACTCCTCTTCCATCGATTTCTTAAACTCCATCCGACTTTCGCAAAGCGCGGTCAACCTTTCGGAGCATCTTATACTTTACATACGTACAGTATTTCCGCGTTATTTTTTTTTTTTTGTATTTCCTTAATAATCTATTTCTTGCGTTCCGCCAACCAGTATATTTCCTTCAAAAATCCACTTAGAATACCTCCTTATATTCTTAGTCTTGCATTTTGCTAAATTAAACAGTAATAAACAAGGTATTTACAATACAGTTATTTCTATCACCTAATGATTTAATCTTTCTGCTTTCTAGCTATAATCGTAATACTCTGAAAATCAAATTACATACTATATACCATATATTCAACGTTGAATTTTTTATTTTTTTTTGAAAATAATCGAATATATCAAACATTTTCATATTTTCTTCGCTTTAACAAAAATTACGTTTATAACGTACGTATTTGCCTCATCAAATTCAAATTTTCTACTAGTGCGTTGATAATATTATCCTACAGGTTTAGTTTAACAATTTATAAAACGTTTTTTAGAAGCGTTATATATTAACACAAAATATTTATATATTTGGAAATCTTAGCCAAGCTTGTTCTTGGTAATCACATAGCAAAGTAGTTACCATATATAAAGGCTAGTAGAAATAAATTACAATAAGGTGTTTTTATACTTGAAATAGTGCATTTGATTATGGTTTCAAATGAAACGGTAAAAGAAAACATACAATGCGTAAATAATATACAAATGAAATATACCAAAAGGTTTTCATAAAGACGTTTAAGGTTGTTCAATATGACTAAAATATAAATAGAACGTTATCATAAATTAGTGAAACACTATAAATTAATTGTTTGATTTTTAAATTAATAAACTTCAACTTCGGTAGTACTAACTCGAATAAATAGTGTATAATGTGGTAAGTGTGAGGGGGGAGAGATAAGGTATTCTAAGTAGAAAAATAGTACATAAAGGTTGAAATGTTATAAGAATGATGAACATAACTTTAAACGTTTGTAATATTTTGGTAAGGGTTTCAAGAGCTATTTTCAACGCTTTCAAAATATGTTTGAGCGATTTGAAAAGTATTTTGAGCGTTTAGCATGTATTTTTGTAAGCGTTTCGAAAGTTGTTATAGATGCTCTCAAAATTTGTCGCAATGTTTTAGAAATTATTTTAATCACTTTTGAAGTATATGTATACAGTACAGATACTGGGTTTTAGCCGGATAAATCTAAGTAAAGCGGTTCGCAACTTGATAATTCTGGTTTATATAACCGTTACATAATAAAAGTTTTGTCAAAAAGTTCCCATATACGTACAAAGAGCCATCCAAGTTGCCCAATAACGTTACAGGGCTTTGAGTAATTTAAGAATAAAGATCAAATTCATAATATAGTACTAAAGTCATTCTTTTAAAAATTGATACAAGTTTTACAATTTTTCTATCCTTCTCTAAATTTCTTTTAAATTATGGTATTGAAATAAAAAACAATTGAAACCGTCATAATATCCCGTTATAAGTAGTGAACTAAGATTCGTCCTTCTTTTGATATGTTATTAATAGTCAACCGAATCGGCTACTAATTAATGTCGATAAAATCTCTATACATATATATAAAACGAAGAAAATATAGTATTTTAAATAGTAAGGTGAAATAAGTTATAAATGCAAAAGGGGAAAGAGTCATCTGTGAATTATATGCATTGGGTGATAAATTATAAGTTCAAATGCAGAGCGTGATAATTTACCATATACTTTGCTAAATTATCTCCTAGAGTATGACACGCGATCATATACTCTACAAAAGTGCTTCATACAGAGTGACACGTCATCATGCACTCCGCAAACGTGGTTCTCTACGCTTGCTAAATATGGTGATATCTAGTATTATCCAAAGCTAGTAATAATAATTTTCTTCATAATCGAAAAAGTTTCATTTATTATTTCAAAACTAACTTTAACTGCTTCAACATCATCGTGGTCGAAATTCATGGCTGATTTTTTCTTTTCAAAAAAGAAATACTCAAAAAACCTCCCAACGAGTATTTAGCTGTTCTAATATCAGATATTAACCCTAAGAAAGTATTATTACTATCTATATGATTACTAGTAAACAGTTGAAAAAGTATAGCGTCCTCATCGCATTGTAAGTCTTTATCGATCATCCTATAAAAGTCAATTTCATTGGCTAATCATAAAGTCAAAGTCACATATTTTCTAAAATAAATATTATATATTGTTTTACAAATTTTGACGTTATTAAGTAGTTTGATCTTATTAAATGCTTCTATATGTAAGACTTGTTTTATCGTTTTAGTATTTTTTAAACCCCTTGTAACCTAAAATTCATTAGCTATAAGATTTCTATTTAACTCTGTACTTATTAATTAAAAGTATAAGTTGAGCGTTTTGTCGTTCGCAATATGAGTGTTTTGTAAACTAGCATCTAGTTTTACCACTAATTCATTTTTTATGGCGATTTTATCTTATAAATCGATTATTTTGTCTGCTTGTCATTCACCCTATTTCTCAATCTAAAATTTTGATGTTGTTATTCATAAACTAATTGCTAATGCGATCAATATAATACGTAAGAACTTTTTGAGGGTTATCGTCCTATAAATGTTAATTTAAACCATTGATGAGTATTGAAATTATTCAAGGACATAATTTCAATCAATTAACTAATCCATTATATATCATGTATAATAATATAGAGTAGTATTCAAATTATCGGATTATTATAAATACTTGGTAGAACTTCTCACAAAGCGTAATCTTTCTAAAAATTGGCTTATCTCATTATTTGTTAAAAATTATCAGTTTGTTCATCATTTTATTCAGGGCGTCCAATAATATCCCCCCCGTCTCATTTATAGCCATCATTATTGTAAATCTTATCTTGTAACAATCAGCCTTATATTTGGCCAAATAAACATCGTATTCGAAATATTACTTCAATCAGTTATTATTATCATAAAAAGTAAAGGATATCGACAGGTATATGATAAAATAGGAAGCTGCCTTTCAATAAGGAATGAAAAAAGGAAATTTAAAAAAAACCATAATCATATTTCATCGACAAATCTAAAGAAATAACATAAATTTAACGTGCAGAAAGCTCTATAGTTTCCTAACATACTTTTCACATACATCTCGAATCTGAATCAACTTGCCCCTTCAATTTGTGATCACTGTCTTTAAATTGAATGTTAAATCCAAAATAAATCCTATATATAGCGTGCACTTAAATGTTTGGTCGTTATGGCTAAATTTATCATGGTTCAACTGTCATAGGTTATATATATAATACTATTAATAGTTATATATATTATTAGGATTTTCCTAGATTTGTCGCAGGCTCTCGCATATTACTATGTTCATCAGGTTATGGGTCATGAATCAGTATTTCTTCATAAATTAATATATTTTCATTCTATTTCCGCACGTTATCTATTTGTTTTTGTCAGTGTGTTCTTAAGAAGTATTTCCCCATATT
Organism: Anisogramma anomala; assembly: GCA_038502455.1. Lineage (NCBI taxonomy): Eukaryota > Fungi > Ascomycota > Sordariomycetes > Diaporthales > Gnomoniaceae > Anisogramma > Anisogramma anomala. Next base: position 6,210,854 of record JASMMZ010000008.1, on the reverse strand, counting down.
CGAAGACATTAAACAGAATTTTGTTTTTCCATTGATTCCTATCAAATTTATCGTTGAATATGGATCTTAATCCGTCGCACTTGTTCATCAGTGAAGTTTTGAAGTCAGTCGTTTTGTATCTGGTGATAAATATTTTCGAGAATTTTTGAATTATTTTAATTATATTTTGGGCTTATTGAAACATAATTACTTAAGTAATATCAATGAAATTCTAGTTAACTGCTCAATATTCCGGTATGTTTTTATTCCATTCAAAATTGGATGGTTAAATTTATCTATTATGGTCGCCGAATTATTCGTTAAAATAAATTTCTTTATTGAATATGTTAATTGAATTTTCATTACTGTTTTATATTTTTGCATATTATTGTCTCCGCTATAGAAATGTGTCCAATTCCTCCTATTTTAGTTTCAATCGCGGCGAGAGTCTGTTATCAACGTTATTTAGTATAATGTATTCATCTACTTTGTGATATATACAGAGTTAGAAAGGATTAAACCATTAGTATGGTTGTTAGCGTCACGAGATTCTTCTTCTTTTTCTTTAAAGGTATTTTAAAGCTTCTTTTGTTCATATATCTGTGTATTTATATTTATATTAAATGAAGTTCCTAAAATAACACTAGAATTTTTCAAATCCCAGTCTACCCTTCATATTATTATATTCGTTAAGAAATCGGCCCAAATAGCTTAGCAAATGTCTTTGTATTAATTCCAATGTAGCTTTAGTAATTTTAGGACTGCAATATTAATATCCCTTAAAACAACTTTATATATTGACAATGCAAGCGTTGATTTTATCCTTAATTTCCAATTTCGCCTAGGTTTGTTGTCTGTTGTTTTCGAAAGGTATTTTGCACACTTTAGCTATCATAGAAACAATGTCGTCTGTTTAGTTTTCTTTTACCATTATACTTGTTAAGTTGTTTTTCATGTAATTTATTTATTTAAGTTCTTCCTTTCGGTTTATCATTATTAATATATCTGTTTTTTTTTATTCGTATTAAGATGTATTTATACAGTATTTGTCCTTTAAATTACGAAATAATACTAATCTCAAGGATTGTTTCCTAATATTTTCACAGAAATTTCAAAAAATATTATTAATATCAAAAAAAATCCCCCCCTATTTTCTCAGAATTCCCCTCTAATAGAGGTTCTAAAACATCTTGTCGTTTTTTAACTTGTTAATTGATAATTCAAATAAACATTCATTAACGGAGATAGAACTTTACCTTTAAGGTAGGTAAACCCTTAGGTTTCTTACAAGTAAGCGCAAAGAAAGTACAAAGAGAAAGCCAAAAATCGAATATTAAAAAAAAAGAAAACCAATGTTAGACCGTATTTAGTTGATGGATTGGACATTGATACTTTAGATAGTAGCAAAATTACTCTTCTTATTACTGGTCGGTCAATTCGTAAATGGTACAATCATAAGTAGTTACTGTTTTTTGGCCTCATTTGTCGGACAGTTAGTTAAGTAGCTAGGTTTGGTTTATACGGTCAAACTATAACTTTTTAAGTTACAACTGAACAAGTCATTGGTTTTAATAAGCAGTACTAAAATTGAATTGTTAACGCTTCAATATATTAAATTGTCTATGCATTGGTATTTGCGTTATTCTGTGTATTGTTAATATGAATATTCCAATATTATCATTTAATAAATGTATATTAAACAATAATAACGTCCTTTATTTCTGGGATAGTATTTAAATCCCTAGTTACAAATTATTTACTTGTATTTTATTACAAACTACGTATAATTTTTTTATTACTAGCTATCTAGGCTGCAAGACCACCATCGCCGTGTTATTGAAAACCTGTCTTGAACCTAGTTTATACCCTATAATGAGACTCTTTTACTATAACTAAGATATTTAAAAACAAACAACCTACGAATAATATCGTATAAAAAGTCTCTTTCAACCCTTATCGTTTTCTGATTGACATCAAAATATTATTCGTTAATTTTAGAGTTAACATCTTTTAACAAGAGCTCAACGACTTATTTGCTTTAAAAAATATTATTAAATTTTACAGTTGACCTCCTGTTTAATAGGCTTAACAACACGAATTATTTAATATTTCTTATGGATGGCTTTAGTAAAATCGTTACTTTAGTAGTTATAGCGATTATATACGCGAAACCTTACGTAAAACGATTCTTAAATTATCATTATAGGTTCTATAGCTTCCCTAATATGATTGTCAATAGATACAACCCGAATTAAATGAACAGTTTTCGAAAAAGTTGTCATAAGTAGACGGGAGTACAAAACGATTCAATATGGTTTTATACCTTGAAACAAATAAAGTTATTCAAAGTGCTAGCGAGAAAATGCAACTTTACTTATATTCCTTTGTTGTTTACATCTAAAATACCTACAGTGATTCATTTTCCGATTAATACTTAACATTCAATAACATATATTCATCGACCATAGGTATTACCCCGGATTTCATAATGTGTAATTACTATATAAACTCTACTTAACAAATAAAGCTTTTCGCTATTCAAACGATAAAACCACGTAAGAAAGTAATTCTTTGAGTATTTCTAACACAAGAAAGTACACTTTAGCTACAATAGAAATTACATTAAAAAACATGAAAAAAACATGAATGAATTTCATTCTCAATCAGAACTATATGAAGTTGAAGATAAAGTTTAACCTTTACTTGAAAACTACAAAACAAACTAATTTTGGAAAAACTGGGATAGCTTGACAAAAAGTACCAAATAACGCGCGTTATAAACTTTTATACGGTTAAATTCAATATTATGGATAAGAAATGTCCTCAATTTGATATTGAATAACTCATTTGAACAGATATAGACGCGATAAATTCCCAGAAAATCCTTAATTACCAACCAGTAAATATTAACCCCATCGGAAAAAATAACGAAGTTGAGTCCGAATATTGCGTTAGAAGAATTTTCAAAGCTCCAATTATACTCCAAATTAGTTATTTTCGAATCTTAAACCTGTTAAAACAAAAAATTCTGGTTGAATAACTATGTTAAGTTGAACAAACTCCAAATAAACTCAAAAACTTCTAAATTACTGTTATCCTTAACGTTTTCTAGTTTTAATACAGCTTAATGGTAAAATACGATGGACTTATTCAGTTTATTAGAAGATGAAATAGAGGCGTTTGAATATGTCATTTTCATTTAGTAATTTGATCTAAAATAAATCAAAAACAACTCCTTCGCTACCTTTTGCATTATTTCATACATTTGAACATGTTTTCAATAAATTAAATCCATTACTATATTACAACTCGTATTCATAACCTTTGTTACAAACAAATAGATACAATTACTTGACTTACGCAAACATTACCTTGGTAAAAACGAAACTTCTTTTACCGGCTATAAAAAAGTTACAAATTACTTTCATCATTAACATCATTATTCTCGTCCAAAAGAAAATGATTACCTATAAAAGAATCGATTTTAAAAACAGTTGTTAAATATATTATTGACACCGCAAACTGCCGTAAAAAAAAAAATTCAATCTTTCTCCTTACTAGCGTTTGATCCGTTTGTTGATAGCTCAGTTATCATTTTAGCGCAAGGAGAACCAAACTAAATGAAACGCAAGAAAGTTTCCGTTGTTCTCACAAACATTCTTCGCCATCACAATAATATAACAACCATTGATTATAAAGGTAACAAATAACTCGACTCCATAACTCACCTCAACTATAATGCAAACTTCGAGCGTTATAAATAAAACGCTTAAACCGATAGCTGTCTAAACTTTGAAGGTTTCTACCTATTTTTCAATGAAAATCTGAATACTTCAAAGTTAATGAAAATATAAATACATCGAAACATAACTTTTATTGCAATCGTCAAAATTTAAAATTAAACAAACCCAAACAATTCAGTAATAACGTTGTATATACTAAATATGAAATTGAAAGATATATAAGTATACCCAATTAAAAGTTGTCGTACAAAAGCTACAAACGTATGACTGACAACAATCAGCTTGATCTAAGTAATTTATGAATAAATTATGAGCTATTTGAAAAATGAACAAAGAGATATAAACCAATAAAGTTTAAATGAAATGAATGGAAATTAACGTCAATCTTTTGCCAACAAAGTTCAATCCACTATTTAGGTTTGAGAAACATCAAAGGAGTAATACACCTTGGAATAAGTAATAAATACGTTTACGAGTTTTAGTTGAGGAATCGTTGAAAAATCTTGCTGAAAATATTAATAGCTTATTAACTAGTACCAAACCGCTTCGAAATGTAGTATATATATTTATAATAATATAGTTAACCATTACATTAGGGTTACAATAAACAGTAATGATATTGTTAATAGTAAAGAGGTATTGAGTAAAACATAAAAAGAAGAAAAAGGTTTAAATACAAATAATAATAATAAAAGGAGTTGGAAAAAGGAACTCAATAATAAAAATTGTTATTCAAGGAAAAGGTTATTATAAAGATTAATAGAAAAGAAAAAACCATTTGTAGGGAAACAGATTAGCGTTAATATTATGTCCCTCCATTGAATAATTAATAGCAAAAGCGCTAATACCGATGATAGATAAGTTGAGAATAATGTTACAATCTGGTACGTACACCAATAGTCGCTCAAGATTTAACACTAACACTTACTATGCCTTTACAACACTCTTTCTCATATTAACACCTTGTATCCAGTCACATAACTGAGTCACACCACACAAATTATATTAACTTCATAATAGTTTCATAGCAAAGCTTTTTTCTCTTCCTCTCTTTTCAACGAGGGTTATAAATAGTATCCAACTTCCTTGAATGAAAGCCTTGACTTAGTCCTTTCGTAGGGTTTTCAACACTGTGAACAATAGGAATTGATATAATGGATGATTGTTTATAGCATAAAAAGATACCATCGTGTTTTCATATTATAAGTAAACGAAGTTAAATTAATAGAAATCAGACCAAATTCAGGTAAAACGGTAATAGGAATAAGTGATAAAAGCAAAGGTTTGCAAGCTATTTTCAATATAATTACGACTATTAAATGTTAATGAAAGTGACGTTAATATATATAGAATTATGTATATAAGAGGAAAAAGTAAGGATTAAAGAGTGTATCGGGAGAAGTCTATACTAGGGTAACAGTGAGCCAATAAGCAGAGGTTTATGCTTATAACAATTCATAAGTTTATTATTATATGAATTCATTGGTATTTTAGGCCATCATATTTTAGTAATTTTTTCCCCCCACGATTTTCAAAGAATTTTTATAAACAGAGAAGATTGGTTTTTATATTTATATAATTTAATCGGACTCAATGGTTGCATTTTTTGCCAGTGTTATTTGTTGTGTGTGGTTGTAATGCGTCATCGTGAGCCGTTGTAATACGCTGCCGTGCGCGTGTTACCTGTCGCGCGGCCCTGCAATGCAGGGCAGGGCCGTGAGGCGTTTGCCGTATGTGTAATTGTCATTTGCTGCTGTATCACATATCTCCCATGGAGGATACACAACTGTATATGAGATTTCAGTTGCTCAAAATATACATTTACGGCAATGGTTTCTGTGATCGCCCAAATACGGACCTGGGCTCCGTGGGCTATCGACACTGGCGGCCCTGTGGCCGTACTCATAGCACGCACCTATTTGCTCTAACGTGCAATGCTGTTGTGTTGCACTGCCCTATCAGTATTGTTGTCAAGGGACACCTGCGATGCCACGCCAGGATCTGGGAAACTAAACCCATCGGGCAGCCTATTTGCGCCACTCACGTGTCTCCGCATGGGCACATCACGTACAGGAGAGGACCGGTGCGCCTATCTTACACTGCATCCCGACAAAAAGAATTGCACCAAAGACTGTACAGGAATCCACCGTCGTTGGGGTGGCTGGCATTTCTCGGGAGTTGGGATCGTGGAGGGTGGGCTGCCCGGAGTAGGCATTGCAGCCCACTGGTATTTTGGCAGGTGGACTACGATTTCAGACCATCGAGGCATCAAGCTGCTTAGTGGAAGACTGTGCTCGGGCTTGCTTCCTATGGGACAAGGGCTGAGACGCTGCCCTGGTTATCAGTATGGGGGCTTAGCATGCTTCCATTGGGTTGGTAATATGCAACGTATGATAGACATCCCAAGTAATCACCATGGCCATCAGAGGAGCTTGAATGTGCCTGATGTAGCTGTGAACCTTATGTGGATCTGACATACAAATGGTAAGACCCTTTAAAGGATACATCCAGCAACCTACAACAGCAGGCCTCCCGGCCGCTGCCCCTCCAACTACGGCTGCTCCAGCTCCTCCTGCCAGTCAGGCGCCAGTACACCGATGGCATTCTCGAGCACTTTCCGAACCTGCGATCGATACAGCAGGGCGATCTTCTGGTTGCCATTTTGCGGCGTAACCTCCGTGACGACCTCATGTCCGTCCTCATCTACGCCGACACCCGGTGCCATGGACAGCAGCTTGTCGTACTCCATCCCGAGCTTGCCCAGCAACAGCTGCTCGACCTGCCCGACAACCTCGCAGACTTCCCCCGGCAGAGCGCCGGATGGCGACAGTATCCGCCCAAGACACACGCCCTCCGCCGCGCGGTCCTGTTCCGGGCCTGCGTCGTCTCCCAGCACCGCGGCCACGAAGGCGGCCCGGTTCGCCCCGCCCACCACCATCAGGCACAGCTCCCACACGAGCGCGTCCTCCACGTGCGCGAACCCGGGCTTGACGCCGCCCTCGGCGGCGGCCCGCGCCGCCACCACGGCGCGCGCGCGCCCGACGAAGGAGCTGGGGTGGTCCATCGGCCGCAGCGCGACCAGGAAGTCCTGTGGCGGCGGGACGGGGCTCGCGGGCGCGACCCCCGCGCCGGCGCCGCGGCCGCGCGTCCGCACGTGCACGTAGTCGTTGTGCAGCGCCGCCGTCGCGGGCAGGACGAAGCCGTACGAGAGGAGCAGCTCGCTGTTGGTCTTGTCGCCGTAGCTGAGGAAGACCTGCGCGCCGGGCGGGTAGGCGTCACGCGTGCGGAAGCGGCAGACGCGGGCGCATTCGTCGCCGGCGGCGGCGGTGGCGAGCCACTCGACCTGCGCCTGCATGCGGTGGTTGAGGATGTCGACCACGGGCAGAAGGACCGAAAAGTCGTCGACAGCCACGCCGGGCGGGATGGCGGCGATGGCGGCGGCGGGCAGCACGCGCGACGTCCGGAAGCTGCGGCTGGTGAAGATGCTGGAGGCCCAGTGGTACAGCGGGCGCGTGTAGTCCTGCCAGGCGGCGGCGGCATCGTCGTCATCGTCATCGTCGTCGTCGTCGTCTTGGAGGAGGGCGCGGGCGCGCTTGAACTCGGCCTTGAGCTGGGCGCGGACGGTGGCCGCGGCGATGCCGGCGTTGGTGCCCGCGAGAAAGGCGGTGTCGGTGGCGGGCCAGAAGGGCGGCAGGGCCCAGGAGGCCGGGGCGTCGGGCTGGGGCAGGGTGGCGATGTAGGGGTGCCAGAAGGAGGCGCGGCCGAGCAGGTACTGCTGCATGAGGAAGAAGCGGCCGACGACGTGCGGCGCGGCAGCACTCAGGAACGCCGGGGGGAACCGCGGTGATGATGGCCGTGCTTCATCGGCCTCGTCTGGCGTGGTTGCGGCCGGGGACAGCGGCCGGCCGGTGTGTGCGTTGAGGTAGGAGAGGCTGATTTCCAGCGGGCAGGCGAGGAGCTCGTCTTGTGCCTTCACACTTGGGGCTTCGGCTTCAGCTTCGGGGCCCTCGTGGTCGGGCTTCACGCGCAAGGAGAAGCCGGTGGCCTCGTCTTGATAGATCTCGAGGGCTGGGTGGAGCGAAGCACCGTGGGAGGTTGCCCAGGCCACGAGCGCTGTGAAGCGCTCCTTGTCTGCCGGCCTCATCATGCACCAGCGCTGCCTGTCAGGCCAGGAGCTGTGGCGTCATGGTCAAGAATGGGATAGGAAATTCATGGCTGGCATGTGAGGTTCGCATTGGGCCAACCAGGATGTAGCTTGCCTCAGTTGAACTCAGATGTCTGGGAGGCAAGTTGAGGAGTATGGAAATGGCGGAAGCCGCCCGGGGTTGACCCGGGGTATATATTAGTATTGGGGCCCGCCCTTTGGGCTTGTCCCAACTTAGTTAATGTATTCACCTGTTACCTTGATTTTTAGAGAGCGGATTTTAACACAGGTTAACATGAACTTAGGCTCAGGTTAATACATTTAGTACTTTTGGGCACATTGATAGCGGGCTGCTTGCAAGACTACCCTTGTCAAATTTTCCGCCCCTTGACTTTCACACATTAATAAGCTTTTCTGAACACGTAATATTAATATGGAATATTGGTATATAATATTAACACGTGATATCAATATATAACTCTAACCTTAACGCATTTACATTATCTATACTAGTTTTTCTTTAGCGTATTCAACTTAATTAACTTTTGTTTGCTACCATTGTTTATTATTATTTAATTAGCTCTAAGTTACAATCGTTGAAAGATTGTTCAAAATGAACTTTTACCAATAAAAACACATGCCTAACAATAATCAAAGGATGTGTTATATGTATTTTTTATTATATATTGAAAATGATCCTTTAAATCGAAATAAATATGGTATTTAAAGAAACCAATTATATACATTGATTTATTGTCATGATTTACAGCCTCCCAAACTCGTTTAAAATTAGACGAACACAAGGGTACACCAGATAATTACTTCTATTACTTCAAATCATTCAAGTATTATTATTAGTATTAAAAATCTATGTCAAACTCTTTTGCAATTAATTAGTATATATTGAGGTATTGGATCGATCCATTATCAAAAATCTTTTGAAAAATCATTTCCTACACCTGTTACACATCTCTGCTTCAACTTTTTTCGTAATAACCTTTGAAAACATCCAAAAAAAAAATAAAAAAATTCATTTATCAAAATCGCTAGGTTCAAATTATTAAGTACTGCTTTCAATTCATGACCTGTATTATATCAGAATTCCCTATCTGAACCATTCGCATATAAAGTAAATTGAGGAAAACCGTTTCCTTAACCCTTCGAGAACTTCAGTCAGACTTCTAAGATGAAAACCGACTGTAAGAGGAAGAACAGCTTCCATCTTATAAGGGAAACCAAAAAAAGCAGTTTATTAACCAATATCAGCGAATTAGTCAGTACTGTATTGTTAACTTATACAAAGAATGTATAGTCAAGACTTAATAGTTTCTTTATACAAATCTACAGCCTTTCTATAGCAAAAATGAAAACAATAACGAACTATCTGCTGATGAAAACGAAAAAAGCGGACTTTATAACAATTAACAATGTAAGAATAAACTCCAGCCACGAATTACGCAAGAGGTTGATAATGTTTCCAACCCAATAAACATTCAATTTAACTAGACGATCCTGTGAAACGTATCACTTGAATAAATTAGCCAATCAAAGGCCGTATTAAACACGGGCTTTCCCGCTTCAAAATATTTACTTTTAATATCAAAATATCCACTTTCAACATCAAAGTATCCAATTTTAACGTGAAATTCTCCACTTGACACATTAATCTGCCAAAACAACCAATTAAAAGCTGTATTAAAAACGGGTAATACCGCCTTACAAAACCCACTTTCAACATCAACCAACAAAAACTTAACAATAAATCTTATGAATTTCCCTCCGTCTTTAATACCACAACGTTGTTTCACAATCAATAAAAAAGAATCTAGAGATGCTATGAAAACTAATTGAGGCATATCTTGATATATATTCATATACCAAAAATATTTGTCCTAGCTCGAAATGCAAAGTAACAATTATCTCCGACTACGATTAGGGGGTGATATAGTAGAACTTATAGAACATGTAGCAGTATAGATATTAGTTACATTTGATGAAGATTACAATACCTTAATCTTTTACAATTGTTATCAATACCCTAAATTCTTCATGAATTTAATAAGCCTTTCGAAGCTTTATAAGTTAGGTATCAAAGTTAAAAACTTAGCTTTGGTTAGCTCGCTAAGTCAACAGTCGTTACGATAATAAGCCACTACACCATTGTTTGAGATTTATAGAATTGCCACTTTATTGCTATATTTCCTTCAAAATATTTCGATACTTCTCTTTGACATATTAATTTCGGTTATATCAACTTAAAATCAATACAGGAATCTTTTTAATTATTTGATAATCCTAAGAATAACCATTAAAATCATTTCTACATTAAATGTATTTCTTATAAACTTCTCCCAAATTCTGGTTACCGACCAGGTTTCAAATATAACATCCTAAAATAACAAGGGTTTTTCTAAATCGTTGACACCTTTCTAGATATACCTCCTCGTCCAAAAGCTGAACATTACATCCTAATAGCTACGAAATTCAAATCAATCTTTAAAATTTGCGATACAATAATCATTTTCCCAGGTAAAAGAACTAAAAGCTGTTTAATGTATGCTGAATGATATCAGTAAACGCATGAGATAAAACATAGATTTATTATCCTCAACATGGTATATGAACTTGTAAGCCATATAGTTATAAATATATCTACAAAACACGTATTTACATTTAAGTTTTTTTTATTATACAACCTGAAGAATAATGGGATCTCTGCACGCTTGAATAAGATAATTCATGGGAAAATGGGAACCTAGACCATTGCTGAAAAATTACCACATTATTCATACCTTTTTGTATTTTAAATGTCTATTTATATAACTAACTTAAAAATTAACAACAGGAGTAGAATCGAACAAACAACTCTCTGAAAGAGTTTTTACTTTAAAGTAAAGAGATATAGATACCATCGACTAAACATCAAGTTTTTCTCTACATATTACCTTACCGTTACCATCAAAATATATTTTGCAAAAAGACCAAATAATTCAAAGAATGATTTAATAGAAACAAAAAGAATCCTTATTTTGTGACAGTCATCTAACATAACAAAACCATGATATATTCTCATAGTTCATTAATTAAATACACCTGAAACCTAAATTAGAATAATAATCAGCACTTCCACTTCGACGGGGTTTAAAGAATTAACACAGGTCCTTGAGAATCAATAATTATAAAAGAAGAAGAAATCATACCCAAATTCATTATGGTAGGTATTTCTTATAATACTTTAATGGCTATACAAAACTCAAAGTCAAGAAAATATTTCCGTGAAGTAATAATATAAATAATTATAAACTTGCGAACAGATACTGTTATGAATAAAGATATAATACAGTGTACACTTTTTTTTTTTAAAAAAAAAAAAAACTATAAAAAAGCTTTACAAATACCAAATACTGAACACAAAGAAAAGGTATTCTATAGTGAGATATGTAACTTATTATCTTTTAAGGTCTTTAAAAACTATTGATAAAGACGGTGATCGCTTTTTTCTTACTACTGAAAACGTTACAAAGGTTAAAACCAATGCTAATGGTTAGATAGAAAGACATGAAATAAGGATCATTGTACAAGGATTTAAGCAGCGTTATAATATTAACTACACTAAAACTTTTACCTCCATTACAAAGTTTTACTCATATAGAATACTCGTTACACTCGTTACTTTTTGTACTTAAAACATGGAACAGATCAACATTGATTCAGTATTCATTTATGGAGAATTTAAGGATCGGGTATTAAGAGAAATTCCGATTACTATTAATTTCTTGATAGTAACTTGAACAAACTTGAATATAACAGTGAAAGAACAGAAAATAGTCTTCAGTACTCTCCAGTTCAAAGGGTTAATTTTAGATAATACAAGATACATTACCTACCAACATCGTCTTATTATATCAACTCACGTTCACTATTTTCTTATTATGAATCCTAACCCAAAACATATCAAAAACTTTAAGATAAATATCAAAAAGTACTTTAAGTATAAAATCACGAGAAAAAAAATATTTGCTGGGAGTACGACTCTTGTAAATCAGGAATGAACACATAATCGTTTAAGTTCAACACAGTGACATCTAAAACGTATTAGAGTCAAGGATTAAAAAATAAGTAAACGCCCGATCTATACTTTTATTACAACTAGTTTACCTATTTACGATATATCTTTGGAAAAACAGGCTGATATTTCGCATACCAAAACTTATCGGTCAGATATTGGAGCTTTGAGCTATTCAATAAGCTAGACTCGGTGGAATATATGGTTGACTAGATTGGTACTTTTATATTTCCAATATAATTCTTTATATAAAAATATCATACTTATCAGTAACAATTTCAGATACTTCAAATAATGTAGAAGCTATAGATTACAAGTTGAAAAAAACACTATCAATGATAATATAGTGAAACGATATAAACTTTACCCAAAACGATCATCAAAATTTCAACTAACTTCAACTGATTATCTAGTACGATTGAGACCAAGAAAGACATAAGTTTATACAAAAATATACCTCTGAATACAAATTCAGATCGTAAATAATACAGTAAACTAGGTTTAAAAACAAAAACCAATAATATCTCTTTTTTTTTTGTCAAACCTAAATCTATAGCTATCATAAAGACCAATCAAAATACTCTTTAAATAAGGAACTTATTAGCAGAGTTAGGTATACCTACTATAAATACAGTATGTTGTGATAATAAAAGTGCCATCAAATTATCTTAAAACCCTGAATATCACTAGTGTACACAGAATATTCCTCTTAACAAATACTTTTTCAAGAATAAAGTTGAAAATGGTACAGTTCAGATCACATGAGTTTCGATGCATAAAATACTTACTCATGAATGAACGAAACTATTATCAAAGATAAACTTCTAATTAATAATACAAAGGCTTGGATTAATTAAGTTGCACCAAATCAACAAGTGGTAGTTTATGTACCTTTATTCTTCAAATTATTTTTAATATTTTGCGTGTGGTACGGTAAAGTGTTTGTTATTACAAATTTTGAAACTGTTGATAAAACTATATTATTAATAGTTATCGGTTTAAATCGGATTATATAGGTTTTTTTGAATTTTGTATCTACTGAATAACAATTGTACACTCCGGATACTTCACATCTCTCATTGGTTTTTGGTTTTATTATCATTTTTTCACATTATTCATCTTAATATTCAGAGAATAATTCTTAAGATAGTATAATCAAATTTAATAGGCACAATCTGTAGTCAAAACGACTAAATACCAGAGATAAGAAAGAATCTGAAGATACTAATCTCCACCTGAACACTAGTAAAGACATTATTAGGGTCCCTAGAGTTCAAATATACTACTAGAGAATGTTATATTAAAAATATAGGAGGATCTGGATGGAGATAATTTCTAGTTTGAGCTATATCTTCTAGTATATACTAGTATGTAGTCTTGATAGTAATGATCTAGATTTATCAGAATTCTCTTGACTATATGTCAAGAAGTTCTACAAGTGAAATCTAGATACTCTTGAATAATAATCTCGACAAATATACTAGGAATATTACCCGTCTTAATCAACCGCCCTTCAAACAACAGCGTAGAAAAACGGACCAATAGGATTTGTTAAGGTTTCAAATAGCTTTGAATACAAAGTCAGAACTTATACCTTGAAGGAAAAATTTATCAAACGTATATAACTAGACTGACCAGCTATTCAATTGGTAGAAAAAACTGTTATATGGTCAATCATTTATCATAAAAGATTTTTCATTTAAAATAAACTCAATTTTTCAAAAGAAAATTGCTAATATTTATACGCCTTTTTAATTATACCCTCATCATCTTATATCAATTTCAATATACCTACAAAATGAAAGTGATCATTTCATAAACCCATTCGGTTTTTCAAATATCAAAATCAAACATCATAGAATAATAAGAAACGAAATTATCATATTAACCGGGTTTATACTAGTTAACATTTACTCGTTGAAAAGAGATAGGACGTTTATATAGGTTTAACAACCTAAATCGTTTCATTTTTAAAATCTGTAAAATTACTTCGCCTTTTCAATATAAACGAATAATTTAAAGCGATAGATAAACTATATAATTTCCAATTTTACGGTGAGAGTTACCTGTTCTAGTACATAAACCAACTATACGTTCATCCAGTCCAATACCTTCATTACGCAGTTTATAAAGACAAAAACCATGTTTCAAAAAAGTATAAATCGAAAACTTAATATTTCTACTACTATAATATTTCAATTTCATTTTACCCAGATGAATAAACGCTTCGAAAAGAAAAGAAAATATATATTTGGTTTTCGGGGAACCGACTGAACAAAATACACGTTATGAATGAAACCAAATATAATATGAAAATTGAAACAGAAATTATAACGGAGAAAATATCTACGGTCATTCTAACGATGATAAATGCCCGCCCGATTAAAAGGTATCGAAAAACATAGCTTTTTAACATTAATATTCATTGATAATTCTCTACGAAAAATGCAAAACGATATACATTTCATACGTGCGCCCCCAAATCTTCCGCCTTTACAACTACATATAAAATTACCGCTACTTTGTGTTTCATACCATCGTAAAGTCCGGTTACAATAATAAAGGAAATAAATATACTGTGAATGCTGTTAATATATTGAATGAAACCCTGAGACCTTATTAATTAAACAACCGACATTAGAAACCCTGGTTTTATCATTAAAAACTATAATAATAAAGAAACCGGCATGGAATCCTTTCCGGTAATGGGGAAGGAGGCTACTATAACGAGTTGCCCAGTTTCAATAATCGTATTCAACGAGATTAACACGATTACGAAAGCTCGTAAATCGGGCTAAAAAGCTTTAAATATTACGAAAGCGAATTTTGAAACTTTTAAAACCTTTACGACAAGCATTGAAAACGTAACCACTATCACGGTTAAGATTCTACCCGCTATAATTATCTCGAAGATAAAAACGGCTAGGTTTTTATTTGATTTCTCTTCCTCACTTAACGATAAAGGCGATCGGCCGGCCCCCATAAATCACTCAGATTAAAGCAACTTAGTGAACTAAAACCAATTTACTCACTATTTCAAGACTATCACTAACGCTTCTAAATATTAGATATATTGAGTTTAGCATCAAATCAAATTAAAAAGCATTGTTAGACATTTAAAGTAAGTATAGGTATTATAATCGTAAAATAGAACGTAGTCAAACCAACTTCAATACATAAAGCTTTACTCATAAGCTAAGCCATGAAAGGCATCGAAGTTATTGATACATAAAACCTTAATACGGTAGGAAAAATAACGGATAGGGATTTATATAACATCTTCCGAGTTTTAACGTTTTTTTTTTTCGTTCGATATTAATATACAAACGCCTCGATTTACAAGGCTCGACGTTATTTTCTACCAGTAACATGACCGCGAGTTTTATCTAAAATTGCAAAAGGTATTTTTTTAGGCGTTCAACAAATTTAACAAATATTTGAAAAGGTTTTTTTGTAATTTCGGGTTAACTTAATCTATATTTTAAATACATATAGAAAATGTTGATCTGTTATACTTGAAAGGCCCTCAGACGTTGAAACATTGTCGATTCGAATAGTGGTCGAAGTAACACTAGTATTTAGTAGTCAAGTAGTGGATGTATCATTTTAGGTCTGGCAGACTTCTAGCTGGTCTACATACTTGTTTGTATATGAAATTGCTTGGTTCTTGTTCTAGTCTAAATTTAGCAAATATTGTACTTGACTTTGAAGTGAATACAGTTAACTCACAAAACAATAGACTTAACTTTCAGTAAGTATAGACGGCTTACTTAACGGTACATTTGACTGAATGCACTGAAATTACTACTATTCTAACAACTTTTCTAATAATACATAAAGAAAACACACGTTAAAAAATACATACTTTGTAAGTAAATCCAGGTTGTTAATATGGGTATTATCAATTTTGAAAACAAATGATAACATTTAAAAATAATTTAAAATATCTTTTTCTTCATCTGTTAAATTCTTTTTACAACTATAATAAGAAATAAGTCCAACTCAGTACATATATTTCCATCATTTTATTATTTCTGTTACCCAAAGAATGAAAACCATCGATTGTTTATTATATGGAACGTAAATAAAACAAATTCCAATAATTAACACACAATTTGAACTTATCAAATGAGAAACCACCTTAACAACAATTACGTAATTAAGGCCTAAATGGATATAATAACCGTAAAAAGAAAATTGTAATAATGAAAAAAGTATTATATCTATAAAAAATGGTTATTAATGAAATTTACACCTCTTCACTAGATATAACAAATAACAGGTAAAATATTATTCTCAATGTTATACTACGTCTATAAAGAAATTATTTAAATTATATCCTAAATTATAGAATCAAAAACGCGTTATACTATATAGAAAACCCCTCCAAGTAAATGACTTCGTATAAACATATTATACTTAAAATAATTAATCAACCAACAATACATTTTTATAACACTTGACCAGCGATGACTCCTATATTTATCACAAAAATTATGCTCTTAAACATCTATACATTTTTCATTTTCGCAATTATCAGAAAAATTATGCGTTTCAAACAACAATATAAAACAAGAAAATCCTAGTATGCTAAACAACATGAAATTTTCAATATATTGTACTTTAACAGCATAGTATGATTATTATTAAGATTAATTTTTTAATTGAAGATGAAACTAAAATCGTCCATTGTTTAAGTAAATAATTGTTATTATTCGAATGAACGGTCATGCACACAGTTACAAAATAGCTTATCATCTGCATCTTATGAAATATAATTGAATTCCGTATTTACTTAAAAAAATCAAAATAATTTATATTAACGTCGGCGTTAGTGATAATAAGTTGATTAAAAGGCTAAAAGTTTGATTTTATATTGAAATACAATCGCTTATAGTTCCTTTTTTCAAAACCAAAAATAACGATGATAAATTTGACACTATAAGATATGCGTTAGTGATAAAAATGTTATTATTACGTAAAGGTAGTTAAAATTTATGGAGTCCTTAAATTAGTATAGTATACAAATATGAATACTTCGTATTAAAAATTAATAAAAACCCCCACTATTATAATTGAACTCACTTCTAAATAACCAAAATGTTTCAATTTCTTTCTTTGAAACGTAAAATATTGAAACTGTAATATTTTAGCTAACGTTTGATTTGAACAGTAAACCTATTCTTTATGTTGTAGATTTAGAAAGACACTTTTACGAATTTAAGTCCTTTTAGTCTCTATAGACGAGTAATACGTGGAAAACGTTAAGGATATTTCAAATAGACATGTACCTACAAATACCAAACGTTATTATTTAAGATGAAAATACTAACTTCGCCATAACAAAATTTTAAATAAATACTATAATAATAGGAATTCAATATTCATAAATACCTATTGAATCCTATTAAAGCATTAGGAATGTTAAAAAGGTATATGATTTACTTCCAAAAGACTATAATATACTGATTTTAGAAATTTAAAGGTTCAAAAATTATTGGGCACGACTTTCGATAACAGTAAAAGACTGAAATAACACCATAGTCTTGATAAGTATAATACTAACCCAAATTATAATTGAAAAAATTCAAGTTTAACAAATAATTCTCACTCTTTTGGGAATACTTAGAAAAGGGCTACACCTTGCAATAAAACTTAAAGGAATTACTAAGGGAATTCGCAAGACGTTGAATAAATAATACCAGTAATACCAGAAACGATTCATGGACAATTAATGTCCTAACTTTAGTATTACAAAGCAACTTCGTGGTGTAATATAAACCGGAAAATTAGTATGACTTATTGAGAATCATAAGTGTCGTTAACCCAGAAATTATTAATAAAATTGTTAACAATCTTATATATTTAGCATAACCTGGGTTACACTTAGTATTAAAGCCACTAAAAATAAAAATTCTTGAACCGAACGAATCAACCAACATAACCAACCTCCACTTGTAATGAAAATGCTAATGAAATAATGGCAACGAAACCTACCACCAAAGAAGGAAAAAATAGAGATAAGGATAAGAAGTATAAAACGATATATAGTTACACAACTACTTAAGTTGATGAAAAAGAAAAGGGGAATTTTAAAAAATACAATTAAAACTCGTACACAAATTTTTTTTGAAACCTCAGTTAAACCTTTTAAAAAGATAATAAAGTCGAAATTAATAGATTATTTATGCGAAGAGTCATATAATTCGTATTTAAACGCAACTTCAACCTTAACGACCCTAATATTACGATTTAGAAAACACAAACGGTTTACTAAATGAAGGAAAGCTACGGACTAACCATACGAAAAAATAACGCCAAATTGATCAATGAAAAGGTAGTAGAAGCAAAACATAAATCCTCAAAAATCAATTAACACTTAGTATTTATATTACTAACAATCTTTATAGCAGGTACTATAAAAAATTTCACCCTCTATTGCCGTATTACTACCAAAAAATACTTATAATACGCTACTAATTTATACCAGATCTTGTTACTCAATTTATCTTTAAAAATTGTGTCAAATATATATTTTAAACAATTATACCATACTTTTAACCACCATAAATACTATAAAAAACAAATATTTGTTAATCATGAACCTATCAGTCATAATTTGAATCCAAAATGAATGTAGAATTTTTAGCTTAGAACTTATACCTATTAATTATGCAACTGAATAATCATTTAAACATAGTGAATATATAAACTAGTCATTGAATTTATGTCAGCAGTACTAACTTTGAGGTAATAAAGCAGTATACGATTACAAACTCGAGGTTCTGAAATTATAGATTAATGAAGACTTTGACTAAGAACAAAAACTTTAACTCTAACAAATAGTGAATCCTTACATATAATATTGACAATTGTTCGAATAGTAGTATTTTCAGTGCCCATATTATTTTATGCGGGTCTACTGTATTGGCTGCAAAGAAAATGCAGCATGCGCTCACTTCAAACTAGGGCATGAGCCAAGCAATTAGCCATACAAATCACAGTGCAAACCAGCTAACAGTCTCCTAAACCTAGAACAATACATCTATCATCTGACCACACAATACTACTGTTACTTCGATCAATCGAATCGACGAACGTTGTAACGTCTAAAGCCTACCAATATTAATCAGTGTTTATTGGATTAAGTACAGATTAACTTAGTAAAAGAAGAAGTTACTTTCCTGTTGGTACGCTTTACGTTATCGTTAGGGTAGAGAAATGCTTTTTACGAGGTGCCTTTACTATTGTGTTAGTCTTTACGGCAGTACTTTAAGAATACCTTTACACTATAGCAGTCTTTATGGAAGACCAGAGGTAGCGACGATATCGCTATTAAAAATAACAAGAAATCTTTACAGATCTTTCTTAAAAAGCGTTAATATTAACCATTAAAAGCCTCAAATCGGTAAGTTGGCAAGCGACTACGTTAGTACTATGACAGGTGCTACTACTGCGAAAACGACTAAGTCACACAGCCAAACAACAAATAACCTTCGATCTTTACCACTAATAACGATTTCCGACCTTACCATTTACACTAAGACTTTGCCCCTACTTTACTCTTTTCACTTTCCTTGCGTCAATTGAATTGCTAAGATCGCTACTTCGATCGAAAATACTTAGTTGCGCCGAAAAATTTAAGTCACGCGACTCCACGCTAAATCGCCAAGTTTTTATACGACTTTACGCTAAAACACTAAGTCCCTTCGCCTAAGATTACTAAGTCACTCGCCCGCCAATCCCTACAACACCCTAAATCTCAGAATAACACCTAATTAAATGATTCAAAAAGTTTTAAACGCCCTGGGATCCTTTTACACAAAAATATAGTATAAAGACCTTTAGGGGAAGGATATAGACGAAAACTCGACCGAAAAACAGGTTACTAATTTCCTCGACTACTATATTATTTAACATAATAACGGTAACGACTCTAATTACGTCTTTTATAACTTTCGTGACCTTTTTAATAAATAAACTATTAATATATAAAACTTGATCCAAAAACAGGCTAAGTTAAGGCTTAAATTAAAAATTGAGTAAAAATAAAATTTTATACCAGTATAAGGTAATACGAAACTGGTACAAAAGCTTTTCGATCACGCCTAACTTAAGGAATACTCCTAAAATTTACGCCCTAAAGAAAAGCATATTAAAGAAATTTAACGCCCTGACAAGCGATTTAGGATACCTTTTCTTTAATTTTTACTAAGTTAAACCTCTTTACGCGCGGGTGATAAGGAACTTATTAACCTACTCATCAGCTCAATATCTTTAAGTTACAACGTGAAATACGCTTTTAGCGGCAGCAGGGCACGTAAAACAACAGCCGCCCATGCGGCTAAATGAATTAATGACGGGACTCTACATCAGTCAATTAAGCAAAATCGTCAAGTCCCTTGAAAACTTCACGTTCCCATCGCCCCTTAACACTTTAATAGTTAGGCCTTTTAAAAACCTTCCCACAAAAAGTTTGCCTACATGCGAAAGCCTACTACATGTCTAACTATAGGATTTTACCACTAGGGCCAAGTGATTATCAATTACCCTTAACAACGTATTTGAAAGGATCTAAGGTTTAAACTATCAAGAAACACTATTGATAAATATTAGGATAACTATCGCAACCTACCACCAAGAGATATTAAAAAAGTTAATATTAATTATAAGCTTTTTACGGACTTTACTAAAATCTTAAATGATGAAGAAAAGTATGATGAAAAGCGTCAAAACTCCCCTATACGAAAATAATACCTTTTTTAAACATATATAAATGAATGGATATTCTCCTTTCTATTTTTAACTCAATATTTCCCGAAATACTCCCAAAACACGCCAGAAATTACTATTTAACCTTCCTAAGCTGGACAACTACATTCCGAAAGATTTATAACATCATAAACGGCTACTTCGAATACAACGTCTACCTTAAATAACATCATACAAATTAGGTCACTATAAGGTAGGCAACGATAATAGTAAAAAAAAAGAGGAGGAAATGCCGATGTATATACTTAATCATATGATTGAAAAGTTGATTTTATGCTAGGAAACAATTGGGAAAGCCCACGCTGGCGAAGCTATACTTCGAATATAGGTACGGGCAACATTTACGAGAGTTAACGAGTTCGAATACGTCTTACAACGCCCAAATGCCACCTGCGAAGTCTTTTTAAACCAGTTACGTTTTTCGCTTACCACTGTAATAATGCGTACACTAAACTCGCTAAGTATATACCCTTAAGCCGGCAACTTCCTTAACGTAAATGAAGAAAACCTTATGGTGGTTAATTATGTCAACCGTAGGTACAGCTACAGGCGCCCTTAACACTTAAGGTTTGGCCCATAGACTATAAACTAAAGTTAATAGGCACTCTAGCCCTAATAGCGCTAAGATGAAAACGGATCTGTGAACTTTAAGAACTATCGTCTTAATAATAATAAAATATATTAGATTTTTAGTAAGTTTGGTTATTGGTTTACTCGACACCCATTTTCTGAGTAAAAAAACAAAAAGTTAATATTCTATATTTAGTATCCTACAACTTTTAAATAGGATTCATTAAATTAAATCGGAAACTTTAAAGGCGATATATCAATCAATGGCGATAAAACACCTAAACAAATCAAATGACATTAAAATACTACTCTTAATATAACCTAGTAACTAGCCGACTACGTATTCCTATACCGCTTAGGTGGTAAAAACCCTTACCTTTGCCCTGATCAAGCCCCTAACCCGTTCTATACTTTTAACCTTCGCAATTGTTACGCGTACTATACTGTAATGATCACACTAAATATTCGTGAGTATATAGAAAGTGTCAAAGGGTTTATGTTATCAAGAAGGTAGCAGAGGTGCTGAGTGAACAATATCGCAACCGTGAAAGTAATTATCAAAAGCCGTGAGGCTATTCAGATGTGTAGACTGAATACTTAGATTGATAACTAAAGAACTATATAGGAAATACTATTTGTGTGGTGATGACCGTGTCCTTATATATCCATACCTTCATAACATCTTCAGTACTGGATAGCTTGAATAGCAAGATATCCAAGATATCCTATACGTCCGTGTGTTAACCCTAACCCTGTGTTGCTGACATAAGAGATGTTCCTCGCTTGATGTGTTGAACATTAGGCTCTTAATGGCGCAGCCGACCGCTGGCCTGTTTCATTGCCTGCAGTTGGTTCTTGGGTCATAACAAATACGTTTTAAGTCATTATATCAGATATAAACGCAATGAGATATTTAACAGAAGGCTATTTGTAGTACGTGACATTGTTGAAGAGAAAGTATCATAGCCACTAAGATCAATCTTTACGATATTAGAAAGGCTAAGGTTGTTTTTAAACTAGTCGAACAACTATCGTTACTAGTAATGACGGTATTTTAAACTATTATAAAAGCAATCGCGTTCTATATCCTTAAGTCCTTTACCCATGTTTTTTTCTTTACTTTAAGTATATAAAGACTCTTAGCATTAATATAGATGTTAACGTAAACGAGCTGGTAAAAAATGGCAAAAGGTTTCTCCTTGCCTTTAAGTAATAGTATTTATAGTTTTACCTTTAAAGCCCTGAAGCAGTAATATTAAACTTAATGGAGTCGGGAATAGGCCAATTATACCGGCTCTTTAATGACCTAGCCGGATGGGCTGTACAAGGTCCTAAAGTTCGCAAGGTATAAAAATATGGAATACTTTGCCCTAAAAGCCATTAAAAAAACTTTTTTACCACTGCTAAACGTATACTTAAGCCCTCCGAAGATTTAAGTATACATTAAAAGACGACAAAGACTTTTATTACAAGGTTTTCCTCGTTGTATTTTGCTTATATAATAAGCCTATTTTTTACGTCGTTAACGCCTAAACCTTTTTTTACAAAGCAACGTTTTAAAAATTCTTTTCGAAAAAAGCCATATAGAAAATACTAAAGAGATTGTAAATTAACACATACCTAGACTCACCTAACGTCGTCGTTTACGAAACCGGCACTAAATATACGGCGGCCGAGTTTTAGGAAGATGTGAAAATAGTGGGTATCTAGTGTAAACAAATTCCTGTGAAAGCCCACTAAAATATTAAAAAACTTAAAAGAGCATACGCCCTACTTCACCGAAAGTACAAGATCTTTACGCCGAAAATTAAAAGCTTTACGGATTCAGAGGCACGCCTTTAAATAGAGGTAAAGGTTTTAAACGATATTACGGGCCTTGACAGCCTAGTGCTAACGTTGCTGGTCTTGGAGCGTACCCACATCTAACAAGTGAATCTACGCTACTATCAAGTACCCAGAGATAAGCTACAACCTACAGTAAAGATTTGAAGAAATTACTAAGGGAATCGGTACGTCGTTGGGTTAATAATACCCTTAGAAACAGGAATAGCCTCAAAATAATCGACGTACTTACTTTGCCGTTATAAAGAAAGGTCCATATATAGCGGGAGCCGGGCAAATGGAAGGGCTCATACAAAACTTTGAATTTCATCAACTTTAAAGTAACTATTAAAACTGTTAACGGTCTTATATATTTTCGAATCACCCAGGTTAAACTTTATATTAAGGTTATGAATGATAAAAACCCTTAAGCCAAACACTCGAGCTGACAAAACTCTTACTTACCTGTTATCGATAAGCAGATAAAACGCTGACTATTCGAACGACACTTAAAAAAGAAACATTAAAAAGGAGAAATACATACCGAGTCGTATCTACAATAATACTTAGGTAATCAAGAAAAAGAAAGACGACAAAACTTGGTCCTAAAGTTTCGAATATAGGGCATTATTAAAACCTCCGGAAAACCTGTTAAAGAAAGCAACAAGGTTGAAATTGATAGCTTACTAACTGTAAGGATTGTATAGTTCATATTGAAAGACGATTTTAACTTCCGAAGCCTAAACATTACGATTTTGAAGTCGAAAATTATTTATTAAGTTAAAGTTAAAACCATGGGGCAGCCATACGAAAAGTTACGCCCAATCGCTTGAGGATATAGCGATAAAGGTAAAAGACTCGATCTTCATGTAATTACAAACGATCTAAAAGATTAACCAGCATTTAATGGTCTATTTAACAACAAGTTTATTAGTGAAGAGAAAAGGAAAGTTTATGTTCAATAGCATATAATGTAAGCTTATATGTAATCAGCAACAAATTTACATCAGATCGTATTACTGGAATTTCTATAGGAATTACAGCCTATTTACCTTTTGAAATGGTCATACAATGTATTAAGCTTTTATACAAACTGGTTAAAACAGGCGTTTACTAATTTCTAACCTACCAGTCGAACTTTAAATCACAGCAAAGTATGAAGTCTTCAATATACGACCCGCATTAAATTGTAACGTAAAAGAATGATTTTGGCCTAATAAATATAAAAATGAACGATACCTTTTTCGTCGAAACTATTAGTTTCGTGGTATCGGAACAACAAGTGATAAAAGACTTTAGGTTTTAAAAATATGAGCTGGTAACGACGTTAATGAAAGGCAATTGACTTAAATTTAACAGATTATTAATCAGTATACTTTGTATTATTACTAACTTTAGTTTTTTCTCAAAGGGCCAAGGTAATAATTTGGTTACGATCTATAAGACTAAAGTAGCCAAGACCTAGCGATACTTATAACAACGTGCTCGTGGCAGCTATATTGCCATATTATGCCAACCGAAAACATTTTACGCTATTTCTATTGCGACGTAAGAGTAAGATCCAATTGGTAACGACTTTAACCGGCTTAACAAAAGGATTAAATGGCAAATACAAAACCTGGATCGAGGAATTAATATGGTAACAATCAACTTATCAAGGGCCAAGTTGATAATATTCATGAATAGATACTTAGAAAAAATACCGACCTGTCTTTACAAATCTGATTTTAAATAACCCTTGTTAACTAAGATAGGCGGTAAAACAAGTTTAACATTATCGGTAACCTAATCTATGAGACCTCTGTCAAATACAAAAGGATTACGCGAAACGTATTAGTTTTTAAAGTCTATGGCACCATAATGGGCTTTAAAATAGGTATAAAACTATAGGGAACCGTTAACGTTATCACCAGGTAGTTCAAAATTCCTTAGATCCTAGTGGTAATTTGTACCGACTCGAAAAGGCTGTTCGAATTTCTTTCGAAACTCGGAACCACCAGCGAAAAACGCCTGATAATCGACGTAATAACACTCCGTAAAACCTAAAAAAGGATGGAGATTAAGAAGTTCCAATGGATTAACGTCAAGAATAATCATGTTAATACAATGACGAAAGTATTTCCAAACAAGGCCCTTGAAAAGGTTTGTGAATAACAATAGGTTAACTATATGTATAGAAGGCTATATTAATAGGTCTCCCGGAAAGCCAAGATCACGTAACGATGGTCAGGGATGTGCTAGTAAATTAAAAGACTGTCAGAGAATGAACAATATTAACTTGTTTACTTAGCGTGGTTAAAGTAAAAGACTATACAGTCTTATAGCAGAAAATCTTTTTATGGATATCGATAAAAGCGAACTTCGGAGCCGTGAGGCAATTGATGCCAATTATGGTTTATTTATATGCGATTAGTTGTAATTATATATGGAGGTTAATCGAAATTAATAGGGGTCTAGTTAGTTGACGAAGCCGCAGTTTAGTTTTTACCGGAAAATATTGGTTAACCACATTGGTGCGCACGTATAAACTAAAAAGCCGCCTATTGGAATATAAGTCAAATACAGTACAGTCAAGTCAAATTTACTTGCAGTAAAGTTGATTGTACGTACTGCAAATTGACTGTAGTTTGTGGAACTGTACTTCAAATGCCGTGCAGTAGGTGCCCACTTCAAAGTAGGGTACAGGCCAAAGTATTTGGTCATAAAAATCAATTTGCAGACCGGCAAGCGGTCTGCCAAACTTATAACTTACGAATCAATCAACAATATCAACTTAGCACCAGTTACTTCGACCACAATAATTCGAAAAGAATACATTGTAACTATAAAGTTCTACCAACACTGATTATTACTTATTAGGTTAAGCACAGATTGGCTAAGTAAAAGAAGAAGCTGCCTTCTGGTTGTTACGCCTTGTTTGGGCAAGGTAAAGGAAAAGTTTTTATGAATGGCCCCTATAGTACTGTATCATCTTCACCGCAGTATGTAGGGAAAGTTTTTAGATTATATTGTCTTCGTAGAAATTTAAATGTAGGACTCAGTATTACTATTTGAAAATACCAAGAAACCTTGATTAATCCTTTTGAACTGCGTTAAAATTAACCGCCTAAAATTCTTAAATATTACTAATTCGGAAAGTTAGCAAACGGCCAAATTAGTATTATTACAGGTACTATTACTATAAACTTTAAAGTAAAAACAACTAAATTTTACGACCTTTAGCTTATACTAACTTTAACGGAAAACACACGACTTACTACTTTACACCACTCCTGTTCCCCTTACACTTCTTAATTAACGTTACAATAACTTTAGAACGTGTTGAAATTAAGGGTATTACCAACCCTACTAGAAAAGAGGTAATTAAGGCTTTCGGTAGCATTTTCAAAAAGAGCTACGACGAAGACCTTTGGAATGCAGACGCCGAAAAATATTCTTCGACCGAACACCTTACTAATATAATAGACCGCTTTATTCTCGACTTAAGCCCTACCGGAATTAACCATGGACCTATAGCCCTTAACGATATTCAAAAATGGTTTTGCGACTGGGGTTGAAACATAAGGAAAAGGGCAAAAAAAAAAAAAGAAAAAAAAATTTAAGCCAAAATAAAAACAAAGACTAAACTATTTTCTCGAGGAGTTAAACTCCTTGCGAAAAAAGGGAATAAAATTAATATGGCCAATCTACTATACGAATACACCATGGATAAAGACCCTCAATGGACCTTAGTTAAAGGTAAATGTGTTTTTGGCGATAGTGATCTTTATCGCCTATATACACGTCTTGAAGGACCTGCCTAATTCCAGAAAAAAATTCCAAACCCTATTACACGGGATTTTCAACGTACTAGTATTACCAGACGTAAAGAATCAATTAACTTACGTACCGAAAGCATTTAAATTTACTATTTAATTAAATAGAAACCTCAACGGACCCCTTAATATCAGGAGGATTATTATTAAGTTCCTTGCGACTGAAACCCTTAAGTTCCCTTCCCTTAAGTCTTTTAACACGTTTAATTTTAACAGCTAAACACAGGGCGAACTGGCTTTATACGCGAGCCTATTATAGGTACGAATGCTAGCTTTTCTCCTCCAAACTCAGTTCAAGGTAATTATCTTGCCCACCAATACCAAGAAAATTGGTGTTTTCCTTAATTAAAAGATATAGAAGGCCCTTACTACTAGTACATTACCATTCTCCCTTAACGTATTTCCATAAAAGATATGGATTATATAGTAATTACTATGTTCTTGAAAACTTAGGGAACAGAGAAGAAAATATAACAATAAACCAAACAACTCCCTCAACATCAAATTACGTCCATTTTTAAATATATGCCACAAGATAAGGGTTAAATTACCAGGTTCTCACTCGTTATTTCCTAGTATTCTTACCGGCTAAGCCGAGGAGTACTAACTCCAGTACCTAACGAATTATTCCTCCTTTCACGAAATTTATAAAGGCCTAAAAAGCTATTTTAAGTACAATGTCAATTTTACCCATTATTACACTTATTGAAACATTAACAAGTGGTTTTACATGTAAAATTCCAAAAAAAAAAGTAGGAAAGTGAAATTGACTTCTTTAATTAGATACTTAATTAGCTAATATTTTGCCAATAAGTAATCAACAACGTGGAAGCTAGTAAAAATAACCTATGTTAATAGGTTCGGCAGCCTGTTACGTGTTATAAAGAGCTCGAATACGCCTTCCAATATCTTAATGCCACCTGTAAAGGCTTTTTTTAGCCAATTTAGTTCCTCGTTGGCGACCGTAACTACTCGAGTCTTCAGCTCGTTTGGTATATACCCTTAATCTCAGGAATTTAGTAGTGAAGAAAACGATCCTTCCTATATATACTATATTAATTGAAGGTATGAAAAGCCCGGCTAATACGGTTAACAAAAGGCCTAAACTTTTATCTACGGAGGAGAGTATTCCTCTTTCTCAAAGTCTTTAAACCGGCTAAACAATTTTACTCCAAACATTAAGAAATGCTGGATTTGCAATAAATAGGGCTACTAGTAAACATGTTACACTGTCGCCAAAAGTAAAACAAATTAGGTGATATATTACATGTAATTCCCCTCTACTTTTAATTGATACTATATCGATTAAGTTATACAATTTGAAGGAAATAAAAATAAAAAGGCGGAAAATAAGCTAAAATCCATCGGCTGGCACGAAGATACTGGCACCGGTACTAGCCCGAAATCAACGTAATAACTCGCCGACTACGCCTTTTTGTATCGCCTTATAGGTAAAGACCCCTAATACAGATATAATGGTGAAAACCCTGGCTTTACATACCTTTTCACCATTTAATATCGTTACGTAGAGCAGGTTTTTTAAAGGATCATGCCGGATACAGAGGGGATACGGTAGTCAATAGGAAGCTATTCGTAATACGTTGAATTATGAAAGGATACAAATACTGTTACGGAACTTAATTACGCAGACGCTGGTAAAGCTAAGGTTGGCTTTAGCCCTAGAAAAAGAGCTGTATTTACTGGAATCGTTGAGGGTTAAGACAATTATTAGCCTTATCGTTTTCTATATTTTGAAATCCCCTACCCTTTTACTTTTTTACCCCAAATATATGAAAACCCCGTCGTTGACGTTAATATTTAGATTGACGAATTAATATAATTTAAAGCCGGTTAGAGGTTTTGACTTAACCTTAGGTAAGGGTACCTTTGGTTTTATCCTAAAGGGTTAAATGTAGTAGTATTAAACTTAATAGAGGTGGAACTTCGTCAATTACATTGTAAGTTTAATTACTTATCAACTTATAGGCTTTAAAAGGTCTTAAAGATAGCTAGCTAAAAAGATGTTAACTTATTAACATTAAAGGTATTTAAACGGCTTTATTACTACTGTTGAATATATTCCTAACCCCACATAAAATTTATGTTTTTATAAAAAAAACTTTAACTCAAACCTCTTCGTAAACGTGTTTTACTTAAACGGCAAACCAGTATTACATGTTATGAACTTCACTACGGTCTTTTTCAGTGCTAACTTGCTTAAGACTATTACGGAGAAAGAAACGTGAAAAGTCTTACGTACATTATAGATTAATTCGTACCTTAGAACTCCAAATATATTAGTTCATAACATCGGTACTAACTTTGTTACGATATAGTATTAATTTAACGTTGAGATAATAGGGATTTAGTGTAAATAAGTCTCTGTTAAAATTTACTAGGGTATTAGTAAGGTCGAAAGGGCATACAGCTTTTTGCGAAATGCTTATAATATCGTTATACTAGAAATCGAAAACTTTACGAGTTAAAAGGCTTGGTTTTAAACAACAGTAGAATGGTTGAACGATATTATTAGCCTGAACAGATTTATACTAATTTCATGGGTATTAAGAGCCTAACCTCGTAGGATAATTGAGTTACCTCCTTCGTTAAGCATCCAAAAACGTATTATAATATATGGTAAAGCCTTAAAGTAGTTAAGGAAGGAATAGGTACGCCGTTAGGTTAATGATGCCTTTAACATTAGGAACCAACCTTTAATAACAAACTTATTATCTCTCCCTATATAAAGTTAAATCTTTATGTAATGTGAGATAGATAAATAGGATAAGCTATATAAAATTTGAATTATTAACAACCCAAAAGTGATAGTTAAAACTATTAACGGCTCCGTAACATTTCGAGTTTTACATAATAAACCATATAGAAAACCCTTTAGACCCCTTAAGTCTAATGATGATTTTCATATCGAGAACCTTCGAACCGAGCATATTAGCTAATATAACCCTTTTGCACCGATTATTAACAAGTGAATAAAATGTTGACGGTGTGGAAGACTACCTAAAAAAAGTATAAATATTGTAAAGAGGACTGCAATAGGGACTATAAACTTAAAAGAGTATATATAACAGCGTATGTATCTTAGAAAGAAAAGTCTAACGGAAAATGTGCCCTTAAGTTACGTCCCGAATACATTATTAATATACTGGATAAAACTTTTAAGGAAAGAGACTAAGTAAAGATTAACAGCCTCTTTTTACAGGTAGTAATATAATTTAGGCCGTTAACAAAATTTGAAGGGTAAAACATTATTATCTTTCAGTCGAAAATAATCGACAAGGTTGAGGGTAAGATCACGAACCGACCGTACGAAAAATCATACCTAATTATTTAAAAATACGGTGATAAAGGTAAGGATTAAATACCTAATTAATTACTTATGTTTTAAGAGATTAGTTAGCGTTTAATGGTTGTAATTATTACCAGTTTTACTGTTAGCATAAAAGATTATTTCACAATTGATCGACTAGATATTACATAAACGTACACGTAGTTTGCCACCGATTTTCGGCGGATTATACTATTAAAACCATTAAAAAAAATTAAAGAATAATTCTTCGGCCGGCACGATAATACATTGTATCAAGTCTTTGTATGGAGTATCCGAGGTAAACGTTTATTGGTTCCTAACGTAACAGGCGTATTATAGAAACAGGTTAGGCATAAAAAATTTCATATTTGACCCGTGCCTTTTAATTACAAAGGGAAAGGAATTCAATATTATAAGTATACAAACTTACGATACCCTGTACTTCTGAGATGCTAAATTTGTGGCGGCGAAATCACGTGTTATCGAAAAGTCAGGCTTTTGAAAGTATAAGCTAATCGAAACGTTGCCTAAAGGCATTAAACTTGACTTTAATAAATATTCAATCCGTATTCATAATATTAAGGCAAAAAACGGCATTTATATTAGTCTACACTAAAAGGGATAAGCTATAAACCTGAAGATGATGGATAAAATCGACGAGGTAAAATTAAAAAGATATTTGGAGTAAAGGGTTAGTACGGTTTACATCGTCACGATATATCAACCGAAAATATCGTACGACTTTTTTATTATGGCACAGGCAGAAAACCCATAAAACGAAAACTTTCATAAATTGAATAAACGCAAATAAACCATATCAAAAGAGGAATTAACACGGTTTTTGTAAATCTTAAGAAGGTGAAGCTAATAATCTTTACAAATAGGTCATTTGCCAACAATACTAACCTTACATAGTAAATCGGCTTTTTCATAATACTTGTTAACGAGGATAGGTCCAAAGGGAAATTTACAATTATTAGAAACCATATATACTGGATATTTATCAAGTACAAACGTGTAACTCGGAATGTACTAGCCTCGAAAGTCTGCGGCATAATAGCAAGCTTTAACATCGGTAAAATAATTAACAACACACTAAAGATTATTACTAAATATCTAGGACTTCTTACGATAATTATAATAATGTATATTAATTCCCGGAGCCTTTACGAATATTCATTGAAGTAGGGTTCTAGCAATAAAATACACTTAATGATAAACGTAATAGCTTTGAGGAAGGCATACGAAACCCAGAAAATTAATAAATTCCGGTAAATCAATGGTAAAGATAACCCCGATAACGCTATAACTAAAGCCACACCCAACGGCGCCCTAAAAAGGTTTATAGATAGCAATACGCTAACCGTACAAATCGAGGGCTACGTAGATCGCTTGGCACGTAACGTAAAGGAACAGGGTTACATTAGCGAACTGAAAAACTACTAGTGCAATAATAGCGATGGTAGTAAACTAAGCTACTGGCAAGAGGTACCTAAGTAGTAACGTACCTAAATTATACAAGATTATAAGAAAGAACTTGTACACGGGATTTAAGGAATAAAGGCCTTAGCGGGGTGAAGTAAAGGGGCTACAAGGGGCCGTAATTAAGGTTTATTTCAGTACAGATTAATTGGAATTGATAGGGGTAAGGCCTATTGTTAGCTACCGAATTAAGGAGGGATTTCAAAGGTTGCCACCAATTGATGGCAAGCCACGCTGGCGTATAAGCACAAAACAAAAAGCCGCCAGTATTAGAATAGCAGTTAAATGCAATACAGTTAAGTCAACTTTACTAATAGTAAAGTTAATTGTACTTACTGCAAATTGACTGTAGTTTGTGGGACTGCACTGCAAGTGTAGTGCAGTAGGTGCTTACTTCAAAGTGAGGCACAGGCTAAAGGGTTTAGCCATACAAATTAGCGTGCAAACCGGCAAGCAGTCTTCCAAACTTAGAACTTACACATCAATCAACAATATCAACGCAGCACCAGTTACTTCGACCACAGTGATTCGAATCGACTACGTTGCAATGATAAAGGCTTACCAATACCGCTAGTATTAAAATAGTAGTATTTGCAGTACATGTATTGTTTTGTGCAGGCCTACTGTATTGGTTTCAACGTAAGTACAGCATGTACCCACTTTACACTAAGGCACGAGCCAAGCAATTATCCATTCAAATTATAGTGCAGACCGGCTAGCAGTCTGCCAAACCTAGAACAATACAACCACCATCTGACTACGCAATACTACTGTTACTTCGACCAATCAAATCGACAAACGTTGCAACGTCTAAAGCTCTACCAACAATAACCTGAATACAAAATACCTCAATTTCTGTCAACAGGGGCGAGATAATAAACGAGTTAAAATCGACAAAACTAATGTAGAAGAGGCTTAATAATGGAAAAACACGCCTATAACAATTACATTCTGACTTTATACCAACCTAAAACATCGTAAAACCTAGTTGTTACGATATAATTCCAAAAAACAGGTAAGAAGAACTATAACGAATTAAACCAACAATTTGAATAATAGATAAATATGTGAAATTAAAAAAATCACATAGTGCCTATTAACATATTAAAGACCAAGTGAATGATCTTTATAAACGGATTTTCCGAAACAATAGAGAATTATATACATAGATTTCGTTATAGCAATCTTGAACAAACATGAATCACGAAAGAACTACTCTTATATAACTGGCAACCTAATTTATGAAACATTCATCAAATACAAAAGGGTTACACGAGACCTATTGACTTTCGAAATATAAGGTATAATAACCAACTTAAATATAGGCATATTTATATAGAAAACACTCAACATCCTTATCAAATAGTGAAAAATTCCACACATTCTGGTCGTTGTTTATATTGGTTTACAAAATCTATTCAATTGACTATATAAAATCTGAATAACGAAAAAAAAAACGCGTAATGATAGACATAATAACTCTACCCAAAGCCTACAAAAATACGAAGATTGAAAGGTTTTCAATGAATCGATAGTAAAGAAAATCGGCTAATACAATAACAAAAAGCACATTACATTAGGCTTTGAAACAATTTATAAATGATAACAGATTAATTATAAGAATCAACTACACGTTAAAAACCTATTTAGTAATGTGTTACAAATAAATGGATAGGATAGAAGGTAAGGATACCCTGGAAAACTAAAAGACTATTAAGTTATTAATGTTCTTTACAATACAAACTTAATCAATTGGAACGGTTAAATTTTATATGTATTCAAGAAGCGAAATACCTAAGTGATAAAGGACTTGTTTTTGGGATTTCAAATAGTATGAAATGAAACTAAGATATAAATAGTAGCGTGCAAAGTATGGAGAAATACTTGCGTTACCGAATAATGATCTTACAAGACGTACTAATACCACAACACCAAAAGTTGCTAATGTTGAAATAGCGTTGAAATATAATACAGTCAATGTTAACTGTACTGGCTGCAAATAAATTGAAATAGAGTACTCAATTCAATATGGGTTATAGACCAATCAATTACTTATACAAAGCAGTGTGTAAACCGTTTGGTGATCTCCCAAACTTAGAAGAAACAACAACTAACTACCTGACCTTTGCAATATTACAGTTACTTCAACCTCACTTCAAATAGATAACATTGCAACGTCCAAAACACGATCAACAAATAGGTTAGTAAAGTTACGAATAATCGTAGCAAGGTTTTTGAAAACCCGAATTATATTAGGGTATATATTGCGAATAACTGTTAGTAAAGCAAAGAAGTATTCTTTGAAATGTAGAGTAATTTAAAAAGCGTTGTAGGATATTGTTATTTCAAAATTGGGTCGACTAGGGATAGCGAAAAGAATAGGAACATCATTAATATCATCTAAAATTAGATGCTATCAAAAAAGATATATAGATTGGTTCAAGAAAACCAAAATATTTTAAGCAAGGTGGTAGCGTTTCTTAAACCGTTTTATATTGTTTTAATGTTCTGGTAGGATTTCAAATTTCAAGTTCTTAAATCAAGAGCTCTAATCCAATATCTCGTGTTTTTGGGCTGAATACGCTTATTTCATGGAATTTGAGTGGAATTGAGGGATAAAAACTGGGAATACCATGGATCAAGATAAATATACAAATTGTGTACCGATTGTAAAATATATCCTAAGATTATAAACAAAAGCCGTTTCATTACTATATATAAAGTATCTTTTAAAAAATACTTAAATGTAGAATAGAGAACGTAGCATTGAATTTGTTGCTATCATAACAGTGAGTAAATCATTTTTAGTTAGACTCATGATATTTTGAAGTTGTTGTACCATTTTCACTTGCATCGCTTTATTATATTACTTTTTATCATTGTGTTATATAGGTTTATTTCATTGTAATATATACGTTTACATTGTCATTTCATATTCGTTTGCATTGGTATACCATATGAATTTCTATTACACTACCTTATTAGCGATCATTGATATTCAATAAAGACTTGAAATGGAAAGGAACTATCTACCAATATAAACCAACATGAAATTTCAACTTAAATTACCACAAGATAAAAAAAAACCAAATTCAATACACATGAATAAAATATAAACATAAAGGATTTGATAAAGGTGATATTACAGGACTAGGAGTAACTCTATGAGTCACCTATTCAACCCTATTATATTATAATATGATGATTGATTAAGGAACAATTAGTACAAAATTCTATTTACCAGTGCGAAATTCTATTTTTATAAATGTGAAATTTCATTCAATTTAGTATATAGTTCGCGTTATTTAGTGTTTTCGAAAACATTTGAACATTTAAGTTATTCTATTGAGTTTGTCATTTTCTTGTATACTGTAATCAATTGAATAATTTAACATTTTTTTTACTTCAATATATTTATGCTCTATTTAATTGTTATTATTATATTCATATTTATATATTGAGTAAATTCATTATGAAATTTAGTTTCATTATATATATATATATATATATTACGAAAAATAAGGTCTTTTATAACAATAGGAATTGGAGGTTCTATATAGGCAAAAGTTTGAATTTAATATGTTCTTACTATTGGTAAGACTTTAGACGTTGCAACTTTGTTGATTCGATTGGTCGAAGTAACAGTAGTATTGCGTAGTAAAGTGGTGGATGTATTATTTCAGTTTTGGCACACTGTTAGCTGGTTTGAACTATATTTTGTATGGCTAATTGCTTGGCCCGTGCTCTAGTGTGAAGAGGAGCCTACTATACTCGACTTACACCTAATACAGTAAACCCATATAAAACAATATACTTAACTTACAATTAGTATAGTCAACTTTACTGTAAGTAAAGTTGAACTATTACGCTACATATAATATTATTTCAACACTAGCAACCTTTTAGTTTGTACACACACGCTAGTGAAGTTAACCAATCTTTTCCAGTAAGAGTTAAACTGCGACCTCGTCAACTGGCTAGACCCCTATTAATTTCAATTGATCTCCGCATTGAAATACCCCCATTAACATTCAAATTAACCCCAATTACCATCAGTTGCCCCACGGCTACGAGGTTCGACTTCATCGACTCCCACAAAGAGTTCCTTCACTGCAAAAACTTGCAAATTTCCACTTCAGTCGTGCCAATTAAACGATTCACTTTGGCCGTGCCAATTTAACAAGTTAATATCGTTAATTTCCTAATAGTCTCTTAGTTTGTTAGCCTATCTTTCAACCGCCGCCGCTATGTAACTTGGGCTTGCCAGGTGGTCTAGTAATGCAACCCTCGATGCGTATCGTTCGCTAATTGCTTCCCACAAACTTTTCTAGGGCCTCATTCGGCAACGCCTTTTCTATATCATTAGTAAGATTATCTTTACCATTAATCTATCGGAACCCCTTAATCTAACTCTTTTCATAAACTTTACGGAAAGCTGTTATATCGAGTATCAGGTGCTTTTTGCTGGTAGTTACAAGCTTTAAAAGGCATTCGAATAGGCGCCTCTAATCAATAAAAATTACCACTGGAATAAGAGTAATCTTTAACTGATTAGTAATAGGGTTAAGGGTTTTCTATAGTATTATACCTGTATTGAAATCTACCATTCTATCATCGACCTCCGAAACGAACAAGTTTCAAATAATATTGCTTTACTTAACAAAAATCTTTAAATTAATTTAAAAATAATGTTAAATTGTTTTTACGGTTTATCTTCGTTAAAGCAAGTTATTGAAAAGCTGATTTTGAAAACATGTCGATATTCTTCTTGAAAAACCTATCAGTAAAGATTATGAACTTAACTCTTAAGAGGTCAATTAAAACTATATTAATCCTTCGGTCCAAATTCCACAATGTCTATTTAATCTTTTCATTAAAACGCTTCAAGTTATCTTTAATTGGGTCTTAAGTTTACGCCGCGATGGAAGGGTTGTAAAAAGCCTTCAATTAACATAAGGTGGTAATATAACTGTTACGAGCACATTATTTTAGGTACTGTTAGGCTTTTGCTACGTTAGTATTGTCGATTATAAGAAAACCAATGCTCTATCCCTTTTGGCGAAAGCTAAGGCTAGTATTAACACTAAATATGCGGATTAACGATCCGTTATAGTCAAGTTAATTATTTTTTTGCCAACGTTGTTACTAGCTTGTAATTCCAGAACTTGAAGTCCTTAATCTCCTACTATTTTGATACTATAAAGCTAGCCGTTTCAACGAAAAAGATATTTATTAGTTTACATACCAACTAAGCCAAAGTTTTCTTCCTACGTTACCAGTAAGTATGGATCGTATATTAAAAAAAATATGCCCAGCCATAATTTAAAGTATAATCTGTTAGTTAAACTCTAATAGAAACCTACTAAAGTCAATCCATATAGTAGTTTAATATATAGTATCACCGTCCCTAACAGGTAAATAACTTGTAATTCCTATAACAACTCCAGTCATAAAATCAGTTATAAATTTGTTACTGACTACGTATAGGCTTACATTATATTATAGCCATTAAGTATACATCTGCCTTTAGTTTTGGCTTATAAACTGGTTGTTATAATCACTACCAAACGTTACTTAATCTTTTAAATCATAGACAACTGCGTGAAAATCTAGTATTTACCTTTATCACTATATCCTTAAGTGATGAGACGTAACTTTTTATACGGTCGCCCCGTAATTTTACCTTTAATTTCGTAGATAATCCGTGACTTGATGATCGAGAAATTCGGGGTTTAAAAGTTGAAATTAACCTTCGGTATAAATTATACAACTCCTAAAGTTAACAAGCCATGAATCTCAACGTTATCGCTTTTTTCAAAAGGATTGCCGAAGGTTTCAATGACCCTTTATACTCGAAACTTTAATATAAAATCTTCGTTATCCTTTCTTTCCCTACTTATCCAAGAAGTTTTATAGAAACAACCTGTTATATATTCCTCCTCTTTAATGTTCCTTTTTTTCGGGATAAGTTTGCGCTAGCGGTATTTCATCAACTTGTCAATAACAGGTAAAAAGGGTTAATATTAACTCGGTCGTTGATATTAAGGGACTTTATAGTTAATACCCCTAATATAAGGCTTAACCTAGGTAATTAGAAAATATATAAAACCGTTAACAATTTTAATAACTACTTTAAAATTTAAGATACTTAAAATCTTATATAGGACCTCCTATTTACCCGGCTCCCACCACACTAGGACTTTACTTTACAACGGAAAAGCAAGTATAGTAAATATTATAGGGATTTTTTTGTTGTTAGAAGCATTATTGACCTAACGGCGTGCCGATTCCCCTCGTATTCTTCTTAAATCTTTGCTGTAGATTGAAACACGTTTTTGGATACTTGTTAATGACGGATATTTACTCGTTAGGAGTAGGTACGCTTAAAGACCAATAGCGTTGGCAAAAGGCCATTAGGGCCTATAGTATAGTTCAGGACCTTTACCGCTATTTGAAAGCGTGCCTCCGGATCCGTAAAGCTTTCAATTTCCAACGTAAAAATATTATACATTCGGCGAAGTAGGGCGTATACCCTATTAACCTTTCTAATGCTCCAGTAAACATCTACAAGAACCTCTTTACACTAGATACCTATTACTTGAGCATATTTTTAAAACTCTACTATCGTAAAGTTAATACCGGCATCGTGGACGTCCACGTTAGGTAGGCTCAAGTACGTATCAATTTACAATATTCTTAGTATTTTTTATATATACTTTGCCAAAAACGACTTTAAAAAGTTTATTCCGTAGAAAAAGATCATGGAATTAACAACGTAAAAAATCAAGTATATTATCTAAGTAAAATAAATAGATGTAGAGTTTGTAATTAAATAACTTATCATCTTTTAATATAGACTCAAATCTTTGAAAGGATTAGGTATACGTTAACAGTGGTAAAAAAGCCTTAAAATTACTTTTAAGGAAAAGTATTCTATATCTTTATTCCTTACTGATTTTAGGACTTTATATAGCCTATCAACGACTGGGTAATTGAAGCGCCAGTATAATTAGCGTATTTCCGGCTCCGTCAAGTTTAACACCATTACTTTAAAGCCTTAAAGATAAAACTATAGGTTCCTCAACTTAAAAGATAAGATAACCCTTTAGTCGTTTTTAAACAGCTAGTTTATTTTAACGTCGACGTTAATGCAGAGGGTATTTATTTCTTCTAAGTATAGAAAAAAATGGTGAGGTACTTGTGGATATAAAATGTAATTACTATTACAATAGTTTAAACTACTGTTATCACCAGTACCGGTAATTATTCGCTTAATTCATAGCCAAGTTTTACTTTACTAACATCGTAACGATCTATCTTAATAGTTATAGTAATTTTCCTTCGTAGTGTTACGTATTACGAATAATTTTTTATTAAGTAACTTATTACCCACATAACTTGTACAATACCTCAAATTGTGTGTTCCGCGTAACTATCGCGAAGATTAAAGGTATTTAAAAGATTAGAGGCTTAATTAGGACAAATTCAAGTGTTTTTACAGCCCAAACAATATAGGAAAGCGTAGTCGGCTAGTTACTGAGTCGCGTTAAAAGTAGTATCTATATGCCACATAATTTGTTATAAGGCATTATCGCGGTTAATTCACTTGTCTCCTTCAAAGTTTAGAATTTAATCTAAATAATCATGTTTAGAAATGGTATGGTACAGGGTATAATACATTATCTTTTTGTTATTTCGCTCGGCAGGGGGTTACCAAGTTAACTAATGGCCAGATTTACCATAGATCCAATATCTTTTGCCATTATTACGACGATAGTAGTTACGATTAACAGGTCCGCTTAAACTTTGGACCTGTAAATGTTAAAGTGGCTAATACCTTTAGTTTGTAGTCGATAAGTCGAACTTTAGGCGTTAAAGGTACCCATAACTGTACTTACGATCGACGTAATTAACCATCGTAAGGTTTTTTTCGTCGACTTTATGGAAGTTACCAGTTTAAGGGTACATATTAAGTGATTTTCATGTACGTGCTTTTATAGTAATAAGCGAGGAATGTAACTGGTTGAAAAAGTCTTCGCAAGTAGTATCTAGGTGTCGTAAGGCGTATTTAAATTCGTGAACGCCCGGAACTACTTCCCGTACCTACTCGCGAAATATAGCTTCGCCAACGTAGGCCTCCCCCATTACTTATTAATATAACATCAGTTTGGGAAGCATCTAGTTAAACACGTGCATTAATATTTCCTTTTATGTTTTCTATATTATTATTATAGTTTCCCGTGTGGTAACCTAGTTTATATAATATTAGGCGAGGGAAACGTCGTATTTGAAGTAGCTTTTTATGTTATTATTAACTTCGCTAAAGATGTTTACACGCGTTAGGAAGGGTAGGTAATAAACTCTAACGT
This sequence comes from Anisogramma anomala, assembly GCA_038502455.1. NCBI lineage: Eukaryota > Fungi > Ascomycota > Sordariomycetes > Diaporthales > Gnomoniaceae > Anisogramma > Anisogramma anomala. Next base: position 6,170,765 of record JASMMZ010000008.1, on the reverse strand, counting down.
GCCCCATAAGGATTCCGAGAAATAGTAAATAAAAACTAGAGGGAGGGACCTGAATCTACTTACTGGTATTTTAAAAAAGGCATCATTTTTATATTGATAGGGTAATAAAGATTCTCGTTATCCTTTTTGACATCGTTTCAAATATTGGTGAAGTTCGTAAAAACCTTATCATTGATATTAATCTTCTTAATATATCATAGGGGTAAGTCGCGATAATTATCCCAGTTTTCTTTAGTATTTCCTGCTAATTCAAGCTTAAGAGCTTCCGAGGCACGGTATTAAAGGTAATTACCAATAGCTTAACCCGAGGGGTAAAGTCCTATAGTAGGACCTGTGGTTTTTCATATATAGGTAAACCTTCCATAGGAAGGTTCTTAAAGGGTCTTATTGGAATAGTATTACATGCAGTGCAATAGGTCAACTTTACTTATAGTAAAGTTAACTGTAATGTAAGTTGAGTGTATTTCTTTGTAGAGACTTACCGCATTGTGTGTAAGTCGAGTGCAGTACGCTGTACTTCACACTAGGGAACGGGCCAAGCAATTGACTATACAAATTATAGTGCAGACCGGCTAGCGGTCTACCAAACCTCGAACAATACTCTACCATCTGACCACGTTATACTAATGTTACTTCGACCAATCGAATCAACAACTTTATAACGTCTAAAGCACTAATAACACTAATTAGTGCTTATTAGGTTAAGCAAGGATTATCTAAATAGAAGAAGAAGCTACTTTCTGGTTACGCTCCATGGTTACGGCAGCTAGAGTAAAGGAAAGATTCTTTCGAAAGGCCTTTTTTAGTACTATGTTAGTCTTATAACGGTAGGAAAACAGAGAAGACTTTTTGGCTGTATTAGTCTTACAACGGCTAAGTTAATAATACTACGGGTGCTACTACTGTAAGAAACAACCAAGTCCCCATGTTAAACAACTTTTACTACCAATAAAAAACCTTCAACCTTACCCTCTACACCAAGCCTTTGCCCTTATTTTTTTTTTTTTTTCACTTTTTTCACGCTACCTCAACCATCAAGTTCGCTGTTTTAAGCGAAAATACCAAGCCACGCCGAGAAAGCCACGTCGCGCGACCTCATATCAAGTTACCAAGCTACCAAGTCGCCAAGTTTCCACGTGACTTTACGCTAAAAGCACTGAGTCCCTACGCCCAAGATTACCAAGTCCCTCATCTTATACGCTCACTAAGTCCTATAGAAGCCAAAACCTTAAGATGTCTACCGTAAACGCTCACTTTAATGACATTGCCAACCCCAATAAAAATGAAGTAATTAAAGCTTTCGGAACTGCTTTTACCAAGTTTTATGACGATGACTTTTAGGCGTTAGATGTAGATAAAGAATCAACAGAAAAATACTTTACTAACTCTATTGGCTATTATATCGTCGAGCATAGTAATATTTAAAATCCCGACCACACTTTTAGCAATTTTCACGAAATCTTTAGCGACTAGACTATTGATATATGGATTTAAGTTTTAAAAAAGGTTAAGTTAAGGGTTATAATAAAACTTAAACGGTAAGAAGTTTACGTGTTATTATAAAGTACTATAAAGTTTTCACAAAAACTTTTCGACTTAGCTTAGCTTTAAAAATACCCTTTAAAACCATACCCTAAGGGAAAAGGTATTAAGGAACCTTACCGCCCTTATAAACGATTCAGGAAACCTTCAATTTAGCTTTAGCTAAGTTAAACCTTTTTACGCGCTAACGATACGAAACCTGTTAACCTGCTCAAGAATTTAGTACCTCCACATGAGAGTATGGAGTACACCTTTAGCGGTGGCAGATTGCGTGAAACAAAAGCTGTCAACGCAGTACAAAGTATTAAAGTTAGCGCTTTATACCAGTTAATTAAGCAAAATCGTCAGGCCTCCTAAAACCTTTGAGTACCTATCGCCCCTTAGCAATGTAGTTGCCAAATCCCTTGAACTCATTTACTATTTACATTCGTCTATACGCGAAAGCTTACTACAAGTTCTACTAGAGGATTTTACCCCTCGGGCTAGGCAATTAGAAATTACTATTAATACTGTGCCTTAAAATATCTAAAGTTTAAACTACCCGAAAACACCCCTTAAGTTTAGGATAACTATCGTAACCTTCCCCCAAAACCTATTAAAATAGCTAACATTAATTACAAGTTCCTTACGAACTTCGCTAAGATTTGAAACAAAGTAGAGAAGTATGACGAAAAGCCTTATAACCTCTTCGACTATAACATAATGCCTTTATTAAGCTTTTAAAAATAAATGGAGGCTACACCTTTAGGTTTTCACTTACTGTTCCCTAGAATATTTACAGGGAACACCAAGAACTATTACCTGACCTAACTTATTGAAGCCACCACTTTTCACGAAATCTATAATGATATCAAAGACCACTTCGAATAAGACGTCCATCTCGCACAATATTACACAAAATATGCTATAATGCGGTGGATTAGAGTAATAACGAAGAAAAAAGAGGAGGAAATACTAATAAACTTAATTAGATGCTTGACAAGTTAATGTTTTGTTCGAAAGTAATAGGTAAAGCCCACGTTAGCGAAGCCACACTTCGCTAGTAGGTACGAGTAGTAGTTGCGGGCGTAAACGAGTTCGAATACGCTTTAAAACACCTAGATACCACCTGCAAAGGCTTTTTTTAACCAGTTACGTTCCTCGCTTACCACCGTAATAAAGGGTATGCAAAACTCGCTTAGTATATACTTCTAAGCTAACAACTTCTTTAAAGTGGATAAAAAACACCTTACGTTATTTAATTACGTTGACCGTAAACACAGGCGCCCACAACGCCTAAAGTTTAGCCTATCAACCTCGGCCCCAGACTGGAATCAACAACTACGTTGACGTCAATAAGGCCAAGCTTTAAGTGGACATGTCAACCGCCAGCATTATTGTTGTAATAGTAGTAAAATATATTAGATCTGTAGTAAAACTAGTTGTTAGTCAACTCGGCATCCGCTTGCCGAACGCAACAACAAAAAAGAAGTATATCACGCTTAATACTCTATTGCCTCCGAATAAAGTTATTTAAACCAAATCGCAAACTTCGAATGCAACGATTTAATTAACAGCGTTAATACCCTTCAGCAAATTAAGTGACACGAAATTATTACTCCTAATACGGCTTAATAACTAGCTGTACACGCCTTCTTATACCGGTTAGGTGGTAAAAACCCTTACCTTTGCCCTAACCAAGCCTATAACCTCTTATAAATCTTTAACCATTATAATCGTTACGCAGACTATACTTTTTAAGGTATCATGTCAGATAGAAGAGTAATAATATACTTAATGGGAGGCTTTTCGCAATATATGGCGTTACGGAGAGAAAGCATTACAACCACTGAAATTAATCGTTACGATATTAGCAAGATCAAAGTTAGCTTTGAACTTGGCGAATGACTATCATCATTAGTGATAATGGTAATTCAAATTATTATAAGAACAATTACGTTCTACATCCTTAAGTCCCCTACCTCTTTTTTACTTTACTTAAAGGATATAAAAACCCTCGGCGTTAACATCAACGTCAACGTAAATGAACTAGTTAAAAACGGCTAAAGGTTCTCATTTACCCTTAAGTAGGGGCACTTATAGTTTTATCATTAGGGCCCGAAAACAGTGGTATTAAGCCTAACGGAGCCCGATATACGTTAAATATATCGGCGCTTGAACTATTTAGCCGTTAATAAGCTATATAAAGTTTAAAAGTCCGCAAAACATAAAGATATAAAATATTCTACCTTAAATTCCATTAAAAAACTTTGTCACTACTACCAAATATATACCTAAGCCCCCCATAAATTCAAGTTTACATTAAAAAACGACAAAACCGTCAACTACAAATTTTTTGTTAATATTTTGTATTTAAATAATAAGCTTGTTTCTTACGTCGTTAACTTCGTAACCTCTTTTTACGGAACTTAGTTCGTAAAATCCCTTTTGGAAAAAGATACGTGGGAAACACTAAAGATACAGCGGATTAACACGTATTTGGACACACTTAACGTCGTTGTTTACGATACCGATACCGATTTTGCGGCGGTCAAGTTCCAGAAAAATACCAAAAATAATAAGTATTCACTACAAATAGATACCTATAAAAGCCCACTAAAGTATTAGGAAGGTTAAAAGGGTACACCCCCTACTTCACCAAACGTATAATACCCTTAGTTTAGAAATTAAAAGCTTTACGGATCTAGAAACACGCCTATGAATGGTAGTAAAGGGCCTGAACGATACTGTAGGTCCTAACGATTTACTACAAAATCTGCTAGTCCTTAAAATATACCCATGCCTAACGAGTAAATCTCTGCCTTCGGCAAGTACTGAAAAATGTACTGTGGCTTGCAGAAAAGCTTTAGAGGGAGATACAAAAAGAATCGACATGCCGCCAAATTAATAAGTCCTTTAATAATAGAAACGGTCCTTTAACAATCGACGTATTTACATTGCCGTTATAAAGTAAAGTCCTCGTGTGGCAGGAACCGGGCAAATAAAAGAGCCCGTATAAGATATTAAGTATTGCGAACTCCGAAGTAGTTATCGAGACTGCTAACGGCCCTATACCTTTCTAAATAACTTAGGTCAACCCTATATTAAGGCTATTAACGATGAAACCCCTGAAGCCAAACAACAAAGCCAATACGAACCTTTTCCACCTGTTATCGACAAATCAATAAAACACCGATAGCGCGGACGGTTCCTGAATAAAAAGAAAAACGTTAAGAAGTAGGAATATATACCGAGCCACATTAACAATAATTCTTAAGTAAATAGGAAAGACAAAGATAACGAAAACTTATCACTGAAACTCCGAACGTAAGGAATGATCAAAATCTCTTGTAAACCCTTTTAAAAAAGCGATATAGTCGAAATTAACAGCCTACTAATTTAAAAGGTTATACAATTCGTACCGAAAACTGATTTCAACTTTTTAAACCCAAAAATCACGATCTTTAAATCGAGGATTATCTACAAGGTAAATGGCAAAGCCATGGGGCGTCTATATGAAAATTTACGTCTAGTAGCTTAAGAATACAGTAATAAAAGAAGAGCCTAATCCTTACTTAGTCTCCAACGATTTAGAAAATGAACTAACGCTTACTAGTCTTTTGAATAGCAATTCTATTAGCTAACACGAAAGTTAAGTTTATGTTAAATAGCTTTAATATAACGTAAGCCTACACGCAATTAATAACGGATTTACAGCGGATCGTATTACTAAAACTGCTATAGGAACTCCGTATTATTTACCCTCTAAGTATAGTAATGCAATATATTAAGCTACTATACGGATTAGCTGAAAGAAGTGTTCATTAATTCCTAATCTATTAATCGTACTTTAAATATCGACTAGCGATAAAGTATTTAACGTACGACCTTAATTTACTGGTAACGTAAAAGAAAGACTTCGGTATAGTTAATATATAAACTAATGATACCCTTTTCGTCAGAACGGTTAACTTTATAACATTAAAATAACAAGCGATTAAAAACTCCAGGTTGTGAATTGTAAGTCAGTGATAACATTAAAGAAAGGCAGCCAACTTTACTTTTATAAATCGTTAATTCGCATGTTTAATATTAACGCCGGCTTTAGCTTTCGCCAAAAGGGCCAGGATGTTAATTTATCTATAATTAACAATACTAACGTAGCTACGGCTTAACGATAATTAGAGTAACGTTTGCTACCTTATATTAAAAGAAAGCCTTTTACAACTAATTTATCGCGGCGTAAGTATAAAAGCCAACGGATAAGGACTTTGACCGGTTAAACAAAAGGTTCGAGTAGTAAATATATAATCTGGACCGTGAAAATAATATTATCCTAATCGACTTATTAAAAGCCAAACTGATAATTTCCATAAACGGGTCTTTTACAAACAATACCGACTTGTTTTTACAAATTGGTTTCATAATAACCTTCGTTAAAGAAGATAAACGGGAAGATCATTTTAGTATTATCGGCAACCTAATCTATTAGATCCCCGTCAAGTGTAAAAGGATTATACGGAGCGTGCTGGCCTCGGAGATCTACGGTATAATAGCGGGCTTCAACATAGGCATAACACTATGAGAAAACCTCGATATTATCACCAAACAGCTACGAATTCCTCCTATCCCGGTGGTAATTTGTACCGACTCGAGGAGCCTTTTCCAATACCTCTTGAAGCTCGTTATCACCAGTGAAAAACGCTTGACAATCGACGTAATGGCAATGCGTAAAGCTTATAAAGGGAGGTGGATTAAAGAGTTCCGATAAATTGATAGAAAAGATAATCCCGTAGATTTCATGACAAAGGCGGCGTCAAATAAGGCCCTGACAAGGTTTGTAAACAGCAACAAGCTAACCATACGTATCGATGGCTACGTTAATAGGCCACCCGGAAAGCCCAAATCACGTAATGGCGTACAATGATACGGTGGAAAACTGAAAAACTGCCAGGGGATTAAAGGTAATCTATTTAAGTGATATAGTTGAAGTGAAGGCTTGTCAAGGCCTGTGGCGAAAAAACTTTTTGTAAAAGTTAATAAACTCAAACCTCGAGGCAACGGAGAAATGAAGGTTAAATAGGGTCAATTTGCATGCAATTAGATGTAATTCAGTATGGAAGTCAACTGGAATTGATAGGGGTTTGGCTAGTTAACAAGGAGGTAATATAGTGATGACCGGAAAAGATTAGTTAGCCATACTAGCGTACGCATACAAACTAAAAAGCTGCCAGTATTGGATAATATTACATATAGTGTAGTAGGTCAATTTTGCTTACAGTAAAGTTGACTGTACTGCAAGTTAAATGTATTACTTTGTAAAGACTTACCATATTAGGTGTAATTCGGGTACAGTACACTACACTTTATACTAGGGTACGGGCCAAACAATTAACCATACAGATTACAGTGCAGATCGGCTAGCGGTCTGCCAAACCTAGAACAATACATCTACCATCTAACCACGCAATACTACTATTCGACCAATCGAATCGACAACGTTGCAACGTCTAAAGTCCTACCAACAAGCCTATCAATTAAAGTGATAAGAGTGATAGGTACTTAAAGACTTTAGGGGACATAACTATTTTACTTAATTTACTGGTGTGAAACTCTAACGTTAATACCTTTGACTGCGTAGGCGGCCGCTATTTCACGTACTTTACCACCGATAAAGGCGTACAAGGTGTTTTCATATAGGGTTGTTAGTTTGCCGAACAGGTCAACAGGTTCCTTATTATCAATGCGTAAAAAGGCCTAACTTAACTAAAGATAAAAGAAAGGTCCCCTAAAACTTATATAGGGGTGTTAAGTTTTTTCAACACCCTTTCCTTTAATGAGTGGGTTTCAAGAGCATTCCTTATATTAAGCTAAGTAGAAGAGATCTTTTCCCAGTTTAGTAAAGCTCTCTTTTGATATGTAAATCCCCCTTCTATTCAGTTTTTCCTTTAGTTTTACCTTAATACTTTTTTAAACTTTTTTCTACATATCATCTATATAGTTGTCGAAAAGGTTACAGTATTTATAAAAAGCATTATCGCCGCGTTTAAGTTTTTCGTCTTTATAGTACTCGACGATGTAGAAGCTAATAAAGTTGGTTAAATGCCTTTCCGTTTATTTTTCATTGACATCGCCTCCCAATAATTCTTCGTTAAAATGCTTAATAAAGTAGGGTCCGAAGGTTTTAATTACCTCAATACGCTTTTAACTGAATACCATCTTGTATTCTGACTTGCATAGAACGTGTAAAACGTGTACAGCGAAGTACTTGGTGATCTTTAAGCGTAGAGACTTCGTTTTTAACATAAAGTCGCGTATAAACTTGGCGGTTTAGCGTTAGGTCGCGCGACGTGGCTTTCTCAACACGATTTGAAGATACTTGGTATTTTCGCTTGAAGAAACGATTTAACTATTAAATTAAGGTAGTGGAAGAGAAAAGAAAGCAAAGTAAAGGCAAAAGTTTAGTGTAAAGGGTAAGGTCAAAGATAGTTATTGGTAGTAAAGGTTATTTATTATTTGGCCGTAAAACTTAGTCGTTTTTATATTAATAATACATGTAGTAATACTAGCTTTACCGTTCACCAATTTGCCGAACTTTAAGACTTCTGACAGTTAATCTTAACGTCTTTTAAAATGATTTGTAAAGATTTCTTAGTATTTTTATTAGCGATACCGTCGTTACCTCCAAGTTTCCGTAAAAACCACCGCAACCTAAAAGTCTTCTTTACTCACTGCCGTAAAAACCACCGCAGTTCATAAGGACTCTTCGCAAAAAAAAAAAAAATCCTTTACCTTAGCCCTTGTTTAATGTAAAATGTAACTAGAAAGTAGCTTCTTCTTTTACTTAGCCAATCTGTGCTTAACTCAATAAGCACTGATTAGTATTAGTTGAGCTTTAGATGTTACAATCTTGTTGATTCGATTGGTCGAAGTAACAGTAGGATTACGTGATCAAGTGGTGGATGTATTATTCTAAGTTAGGAAGACCGCTAGCTGGTCTGCACTGTAATTTGTATGGCCAATTGTTTGGCTCATGCCCTAGTGTGAAGTGGGACCTACTGTACTCGACTTACACCTAATACACTAAGCACACACAAAACAATACACTCAATTGACAGTCAGTATAGTCAAATTTACTATAAATAAAGTTGATCTGATGCACTGTATGTAGTACTAATCCAACACTTACAGAATATTAGAGCGAAAGAGCGTCTTCTAAACCTATCTTAATCAAATCCCCAACCTATTTACTTGATTACACCGATAATGCTTTTATCGGAACCTAACCCTAACCCTTCAGCGCTAATTTCACTGACAATATACTTTCATTCCAGTATAATTAATTGTGTTTCAACCTATTTAATATCCGTTAATTATTACCAACTACCTTACAACTAAACCTTCAAGCTATTTGGACTTATACCAAGAAAAAGAATTCAAGCTTCCACGCGCAAAGATAGTTATGCTGAAGATAATTTGTGTTTATATATGTAAGTTAACTTAGAGTTAACGTTATTTATGTTTACACGTATTAAGCTATTTAGTTATAGGGCTATTCGAGTATATACTTATACAATTATTTAAACGTAGACACATGTTCATTTTTATTATCTATTGATATTTATTACAACTATATCAATCGCTGTACCAATTTGCGGTTACGTATATTAGAATAATTATTTCTAAATATAAACAGGATTAAAACTTTAAATATAATTACAAAAACGTAAAAAGTGGTTATACGCGCGCAAATAAAGTAAAAAAGTGGAAATTTTAATAGGGGTAGCTCTGTGGAAACAAAAGTAGCTTTATGGACCATCTACTAAATCTAATACCATATAAAAAACGAATCTTATAAAGGTTCTACTTATGTTGAAATCCATTTATACCTGTATAAGGACCATTTTTACTTCTTCGAAAGCTATTTGGACATGTGCGCATGGATGTTGTCAGTAAAAACGCTTTTTCCAAACTGGATTCCATACGATTTAAAATACTTTTATCTGTACATATATTTTCAAATTGTATCTGAAATCAATTTATGCTTATTTAGCATTGAAACTTCTAAAAAATTACGGCAACTTATGAATGTAAAACAACGATCAAATCAGAAATTATAAAAGTTTTTATTTTCTTGATTGAAGTACATTATTATTCTTTCGTATCTCAATATAGTTAGAACCAAAATAACCAATTTCTTATCTCATCATTTTCCTCTTTTTGCTGCAACCTTCTTTTCTATAAATTGGAACATCTCCTTTGCCGTAAATAATACTTTAGGAAATCAAGCCACTTGTTTGTAGGCCTTTATCGTTGCAACGTAGTCGATTCTAATCACTGTGGTTGAAGTAACTGGTGCTGCATTGAAATTGGTTGTCGATGGGTCGTAAGTTCTAAGTTTGGCAGACCACTAGCCGGTCTGCACGCTAATTTGTATGGCTAACTGCTTTGTCCTGTGCCCACCTTTGAAGTGGGCACCTACTGCACTGCACTTGTAGTCAGTATAGTCAAATCCCACAAACTACAGTCAATTTGCAGTACGTACAATCAACTTTACTACAAGTAAAGTTGACTTGGCTGTACTGCATTTGACTGCTATTCCAACACCACCTTCATACTCTATATTTACACAATCAAACACGGCGTTTCAAAAAGTAATAGAAATGCGTAATGAATATGAAATAGACAAAAAGGTATAGGAACTACAAAAAATTGAATTTAAACACGAAAAAAGTAAACAAACAACTACGGTAACTGAAGTAATAATATATGTTAGAGGGTGTTTTTCAGCGTTTGTATGTGTATTCACCAGGTTAATACACGTCGAATTTCACGCTCAACTGGGGTATTTAAGCATACAATGAGTTACCAAATGCTGCCCTATTGTATACGCTACATAAACATCACTCAGATCGAGAAAGCCCTGTAATTCAGTGTCAAGCGGAATAAATTTCAGCTTATTTGTATATACTTTTTGCAAGCCCGCGTATTTTGATGTAGATTTATGTTCAAGTTACTGTGGCTGTTATATAGTAGGAGTTTATAAGTGTACTCCCTTTATTTGTGTGGCTCCCTTGGTATGTTTTGCCAGTATTTCAATTTCTCGATAAGCCACTTGCTACACTTGTTGTTTGCATACGCGTAATGAAACAGAAAAGTGTATGGCGTTTGTATAGCTAATCTCCGATCGAGCACCACCTGCAGCACATCTGGTTTCCTCTGCCGCTGTCACATGCACGCGATGCTGTTTTCCTACGGGCCATCCACCGATGCCAGATAACATCCATCCCCTACGAAAATCTCAGTTTACATTACAATGCTACGCACGACAACTCCGTCGACTCCCAGGATCTCTACGCCTAGTTCCTCATGGATTTTGCCAGCCCTGACTCCCAGGACGAGGTCGCCGTGACGGGAAAGGTTATGCTCGACAACGATATCATCAAGGGGTTTGGGACGGAGCTGAGGGTATGGCACGATCGGCTTGCATCAGCTTGGCAGGTTCAATACTCAGAAGCCCATGTCTTCGGTCTATTATATCGCATTCTTGGACATTTCGAGGGCAACGAGCCGTGCGTGGGACCTGGTGGTCCCAGGTGAACGCGCCACCTGAGCATTCACTATGCCTCAGGGAGCCCAACAAGCCACTCGACTGTCCTCACAACCAGATCCTCAAAAGGAACAAAGCTTTTGCCCAGCAGCTCCTTCTCGGCGCTGGTATCAAGATTCGTAGCCACCGTCTTGATCTTCCCCTCTCCAGCAAAAGTCAAGTGCTTGGCAATATGCGGAATCCTTCGCTCCAAGATCTCCCTGCAATCCTCAAACCTGCACCCCGAGGGAACGCTCCCACCAAGCTCCCAGATCTGCAGTTTCTTGCCCGCTGGCAACGGCACCGACAACGACCGGACATGGGCCAAAACAACATCCTTGATATCGACCGCATCCCCACGGAACGGCGTCGGCACGTCCACCGGCAGCCCGTAGAAAGACGCGTTCACCAGCGGGCGCGCATCCACGAACAGCCAGCTCAGCGTGAGGTGGGCCGTCAGCCATGCCTGCGCCCGCGTCGCCACCAGCGGCGTCGGGCCGAGCACCCACCCGGGGCACAGCAGCACGGCCGCGAAGTGCGCGCGCGGGTGCGCGGCCACGAAGTCGCGAACGAGCTGCGCGCTGGCGCGCTTGGAGTCGCCGTAGCGTATGGCCGGCGGCGCGTCCGGCGCGGGCGCCGCGGCCGCCGGCGCCGCGGCGCCGCTGCCGGTGGCTGCGTCGAAGCCCACGAGGCTCGCCTGCGAGCCGGTGACGACGACGCGCCGGACGCGCGGCTCGTGCGCCGCGGCCGCGAGGATCGCGCGCGTGCCCTCGACGGCGGCCCGGCGCAGGTCCCGGGGCATGGGCGGGCTGGAGGGGATGGGCGACGCGACGTGGATGATGTGGTGGCAGCCCTGGACGGCGCTGAGGAAGGCGTCCGGTTTCGTGACTGGTGCGGTGTGGTGCGGTGCGTCAGTGTCGAATTCCAGAGGCAAGTCTCTAGTCCCGGCGGGTGGCTGGCAGCCTGGCTAGACTCACAGTCGGGAACGATGACCCATTCGATCTGGCTCAAGTACGGAGCTACGGCGGAAAAGGCAGAGGTTTTATCAATGGCATTTTGCCTCCGTACGACTGCCCTAACTGGATACCCGGACTCGCATAGAGAAACCAGGACAGCGCAACCGACGATCCCGTTGCCTCCGGTAAGGAGGACACGCTCATCGGAATGTGCCATTCTCACTGGATATTCGCTACAATAGGAACGGAAATTTGGCGCGTGCGTGTGCGTATAGTAGGGAGGGTGCAGAAAGAAAAAGAAGAAAAAAATTGGATGGCGCTGGTCGGCATATATATACATACATCTATATATACGCATACATATAGATACATATATACATATATACATATATATATATATGTGTGTGTGTGTATGTGTGTGTGTGTTTGTGTGTGTGTTTGTGTGTGTATAAATGAGAAAGAGCGTGGTACTTCGCGAGGAGCTAGTACGCCTCGTGTATGTAAGCGGGGCTAGTGTGTAAGACCGGCGTGAGGCCATACACATCAAGGTCTGCCACACTATTCCCAAGCTCCTCGCAAGCAACGCCGCTTACACACATCTGCCATTCCTCCGTCCACGTCACGAAGCTCACATAATCTGAGACCCGAGTCCTTCATACCGAAACCTTCTTATTGTTACAGGGGTCTGGGGTGTGTATCAAGTGGTCCCGAAACTGATAGATCTGCCGGGACGCCGACATGCCGGACGATCTATTCTTTTTCTTGGTCTCATCAATCCTATGCAGATTGTAGGTCTATGAAGATGGTTATCTTAATATCTAATTCTGTTGGTAGGACTTAGACGTTGCAACGTTGCCGATTCGATTGGTCGAAGTAACAGTAGTATTGCAATAGTCAGATGGTGGATGTATTGTTCTAGGTTTGGCAGACCGCTAGCCGGTCTGCACTGTAATTTGTATGGCCAATTGCTTGGCTCGTGCCCTAGAGTGAAGTGCAGCGTACTGTACTCGACTTACACCCAATGCGGTAAGACTTTACAAAGCAGTGCACTTAACTTGCAGTATAGTCAACTTTACTGTAAGTAAAGTTGACCTACTACACTACATGTAATACTATTCCAACACTAGCGGCTTTTTAATTTGTGCGCGTACGCCAGTGTGGCTGACTAATCTTTTCCGGTTACTACTGAATTGCCTCCTCGTCAACTGGCCAGACCCCTATTAATTCCAATTAACTCCTTTACTAAATTGCACCTAATTGTATGCAAATTAATCCCATTTGACCTTAAATGCTTCGTTACCCCGAGGTCCGAGTTTATTAACTCCCACAAACTTTTTTTTCGCTACAACCCTTTACAAATTCAATTGTGTCACTTAAATAAATTACCATTATTAATCCCCTAGCAGTCTTTTAATCTACTAGTACATCCCTATCCGCCGTTACGTAACTTAGGCTTTCCGGGTAGTTTATCCACGTAGCCCTCAATGCGTACAGTCAGCCTATTACCATTCACAAACTTTTCCAAGGCTTTATTTAGTAATGTTTTCGTTATGACATGAGTAGGATTATTTTTGCTATCGATTCATCGGAATTCCTCGATTTCCCTCCCTTCGTAAGCTTCGCGGAGTATTTTCACATCGATTATCAAGCGCTTTTCACTAATGGTTCCGAGCTTTAAAAGGCATTTGAAAAGGCTTTTTAAGTTGGTATAAATTACTATTGGGATAGGAAGAATCCGCAGTTACCTGGTAATATGGTTGAAGGTTTCCCACAGTGCTATACCTACATTAAAGCCCGCCATTATGCTATAAACTTTCGATACTAACACGCTTCGTGTAATCCTTTAACACTTAACGGAAAATTAGTGGATGAAATTACCAATAATACTAAACTGGGTTTCCCGCCTATCTTTATTAACAAAGGTTATTAAAAAACCGATTTATAAAGACAAGTCGGTGTTACTTGTAAAAGACCTATCCGTAAAAACTATTAGCTTAGCTTTTAAAAAGTCGATTAACATTATATTAATTTCTCGGTCCAGGTTTCGCATTTACCACTCCAACCTTTTATTTAGTCGATTAAAGTCTTTATCCGTTAGTGTTTATACCCATAGCGCAATGGACAAATCGCATAAGGCTACCGGTTAACATAAGATAGTAATATAGCTACCTCATATTTGCTGTTTCAAGTATCATTAAGCTTTAGCCTACTTAGTCTTGTCGATTATGGCAAAAACAACGCCTTAGTCCTTTTAACGAAAGCTTAAGCTAGCATTAACATTAAGTATGCAAATTAACGATTTATTAAAGTTAAATTAGTTTTTATTCATTAACTTCATCACCGGCTTATAATCTCAGAACTTGAAGTCCTCGATCATTTACTATTTTAGTATTACAAAACCATCTATTTCAACAAAAAAGGTATCGTTAATTTACATATCTACCATTCCAAAGTCTTTCTCTTACGTTATTAAGAAGTACGGATCGTATATAAAAGACTTTATCGCTAAACGGGATTTAAAATACGATTAGTTAGTTATAAACCAATAAACGCCTACTTTAACTAATCCGTATAATAGCTTTATATAACGTATTATCGAACCTAAAGGGTATATAGCACGGAATTCTTATATCAGTTTTAATAATATCATCCGTTATAAATTTTTCATTCATTATATATAGGATTACATAACTTTACCAATATTCAATATAAATTTATCTTCAGTTGTAGCTAATAAGCCTGTTATCAAGGTAATCACTAAACGTTAACTACTTTTTTAAAATCGTTAGTAATTATATAAAAGTTTAGTTTTAACTTTTATTACCGTATCCTTAAGCAATCAATCGTAATTTTTCGTACGGCCGCCCTATAATCTTACCCTTCACTTCGTGGATAATCCTCGATTTAAAAGTCGTAATATTCGGGGTTTAAAAGTTAAAATCGGTTTTCGGTATAAATTATACAACTCCTCGAATTGGTCAACCGGCGATCTCGACCTTATCTTTTTTTTTAAAAGGATTTGCCGAAAATCTGAATAATCTCTTATACTCTAAGCTTTACTACCATGTTTTTTTTATCTTTTTCTTTCCTACTTACCTAAACAGTATTATAAATACGGTCTAATATGTATTCCTTTTCTTTAACGTTTTCCTTTTTCTTTGGGGGTCGTTCGCGCTGGCGGCGTTCCATCGGCTTATAAATAACGGGTAAATGAAAGTCGTATTATCTCAGTCGTTTTACTTAAAAAGCTTCAAGATCTTCATTTTTAATACCACTAATATAAGGCTTAATCTAAGTAATTCGAATGGATATAAAGCCGTTATCAGTTTTAACAACTACTTTAAAATTTATAATACCTAATATCTTATATAACCCTTTCCATTTGCCTAACTTCCGCCACACGAGGACTTTACTTTACAACGGCAAAACAAATACGTCGATCGTTAAAATACAGTTCCTAATACTAAGGGCGTCATCGATATAACGGCGTACCGATTCCCTTCGTAATTCCTTTAAAGCTTTGCTATAGGTCGCAACACGTTTTTAAGTACTTGCCGAAGGCAGAGATCTACTCATCAAACGTAGGTATGCTTCAAAGACTAGAATCGTTGGCACTAAGCTGTTAGGGACTACGGTGTTATTAAAGTCTTTTACTACTATCTATAAGCGTACCTTCGGATACGTAAAACTTCCGATTTCTAACGTAAGGAATTATACGCTTGGCAAAGTAAGGCGTATACCCTTTTAACCTTTTCAATACTCTAATAGGTTTTTACAGGTACCTGTTTACACTAGATACCTATTATTTTAGTATTTTCTTAAAACTTTACCGTTGTAAAATTAATACCAATATCATGAACGACGACGTTAAGTAAACCCAGTTACGTGTCAATACATATCATCCTTAACGTTTCCTACGTATCTTTTGCCGAAAGGGACATTAAAAACTTAACTCCGTAAAAAATAGGATTACTATCCAAATAAAACAAATTAAAAATAATCTCATAATTAAAGTCCTTATCGTCTTTTAGTGTAAACTTAAATCTCCAGGGAGCATAAGTATATGTTGAACAGTAGTGGTAAAGCTTTTTAATAGCTTTGAAAGCAAAGTATTCCACATCGTTATACCTTACAGACTATAGGACTTTATACAATTTATTAACAACTAGGTGGTTAAGATGCCAGTATAATTAACGTATCCCCGGCTCCGTCAGGTTTAGTACTACCGCTTCCGGACCTTAAAGATAAAATCATAAGTACCCCCACTTAAAAGAAAGTGAAAACCTTTAGCTGTTTTTGACCAGCTCGTCTATGTTAACGTCCATGTTAATGCCGAAGGCCTTTATACCCTCCAAGTAAAGTAAAAAAGGGGTAGGGGACTTAAAGATGTAAAACTTAATTGCTTTTACAATAGTTTAAACCACCGTTATCCCTAATAATAATAATTATTCGCCTAGGTCAAAGCTAACTTTAGCCTTTCCCTCCTCGTGACGATTAATTTCAGTGACTATAATACTTTCCCTTCGCAATATCAAATACTACAAATCTCCTTCTATTAAATACCTTATTGTCTCTATATCTGGTATAATACCCTAAAACGT
Organism: Anisogramma anomala; assembly: GCA_038502455.1. NCBI lineage: Eukaryota > Fungi > Ascomycota > Sordariomycetes > Diaporthales > Gnomoniaceae > Anisogramma > Anisogramma anomala. Next base: position 6,154,098 of record JASMMZ010000008.1, on the reverse strand, counting down.
ATAATCCACATAGCGATCATATAGATTAAAAGTATATAAGGAATTAGGTGTATAATTAAGGTAAAGAAAATGATTTTTACCACCTAAATGGTATAAAAAGGCATGGTCGACTAGTAATTGAGCTACCGTACAAAAATTAATATCTTAGTATTACTTAATCTTTTTAAAGGCATTGTTATTAATATACTTAACCCCTTCGATATTCATAACTTGGTCTAAATATTCCTATTTCAAAATGGTAAAGTAATAAATATAATACATTACTTTTCTATTATTTCGCTCATCAAAGGGGTACCGAATTAACTAACAACCAGTTTTATTACAAATCCAATATTTTTTACCACTATTAAGACGATAATACAAGTGGTTAACAGGTCCGCCTATATCTTATTAGCGTTAACGTGGGTGCTGCCTTTAATCTGAAACCGAAGTCGATAGGCTAAACCTTATGTGTTATAGGCGTCCGTATTTACAGTCGACGTAATTAACTACCTCAAAGTCTTCCTTATTTACGTCAAGGAAATTACCGGCTTAGAGGTATATACCAAGCGAGTTTGGTATACGTATTATTACGGTGGTAAGCAAGAAATGAAACTAGCTGAAAAAGCTTTCGCAGGTATCATTTAGGCGTTATAAGGCGTATTCGAACTCTCTAATACCCGTAACTGTTACCTGTACCTATTCGCGAAATATAGCTTCACCAACGTAAGCCTTCCCCATTACCTTTTAACTCATTATCAGTTTATTAAACATCTAATTAAAAACATCCATTAGTAATTCCTCCTCTTTTTTCTTTATCATTATTGTAATCTACTACGTAGTAACTTAATCTATATAGTATTACGCGAAGTGGACGTCCTATTCAAAGTAACTCTTTATACTATCGTAGATTTCGCGAAACGTGGTAACGTTTGTTAGGAAAGTTAAGTAATAGTCTTTGGCGTAACCTATGAGGATTTCAGGAAACAGTAAATAAAAACCAGAAAGTAGAACATCTATTTACTTACAAATATTCAAAAAGGTATCATCTTAATATCTAAAAAATTATAAGGCTTCCCGTCATACTTCTCTGAATTATCCTAAATTATGGAAAAGTTCATTATCAGTTTCTAATTAATATTAACTATTATAATAGGTTTTAGAAAAAGGTTGCGATAATTATCCCAACCTTAAATGGTATTTCTTGGCAATTTAATTCTTAGTACTTTCTAAACACAGTATTAAGGGTAATTGCTAGTCGCCTAGCTCGAAGGGTAAAATCCTATAATAAAGCCTATGGTAGGTTTACACACGTAGGCGAATCTGAAAAGAGAAGCTTATTAAGGGTTTTGACGATTGAATTGCTAAGGGGTAATAGTCATTTAATTTTTTTAGAAATTTTAACGATATTGCTCAATTAACTGGTGTAAAACGCCAACGTTAATAACTCTAGCCGCGTGGGCGGCCGTTACTTTACGTGCCCTTCCACCGCTAAAAGCGTATTCCGTGCTATTACGTAGTGATATTAAACTATTAAACAGGTTAACAAGTTTCTTATTGCAAACACTTAAAAAGGCTTAACTTAGCTAAAGGTAGGTTAAAGATCCTTTAAAACATGTATATAGGAGTTAAGATCCTTCAACACCTTTTTCTTTTCCCTAAATACTCTAAGGATCAGAATCTTAAAGACAATCTTCCCATTACGCCAATTTAAATAAGGTTTCTAATAATCACACTAGTATTTTATCTGAAATGTAAATACCACGGCGTATAACCTACTTCTTTAACCTAGCCTTAACCGAGAGTTAGATTATCTTCCATATATTAAAAGTCCAGTAGCTAAAGGACTCGCGGAAGTCTTGGAAAGCACGGGCTCCGCGGTTGTAATCGTGACAGAAATCTATTTCGAGGATATACTAGTTAACATAATTAATCAGGTAAGCTTTATTAAAGGTCTTATTAACTTTTTTAATCTAGAGTTATTTGTTGTAAAACTTAATGAAAACTAATCCAAGGTTTTTAACTACTTCTTTCTAAATTAGGTCTGTAATGACCTAAAAATAAGGACTTATAGTAAACATTTTGGTGTTTTTCGCCTTATATAGGATTTGAAGGGCGTATAAGTCGAGTAACTTGGTAATCTTAGGCGTACGGAACTTGGTATTTTGGTATAAAGTCGTGTGAGAACTTAGCGATTCGGCATAAAGTTGCGTAATATAGCTTTCTTGGTATAATTTGGTGTTTTCACTCAAAGCAACAAACTTAACAATTAAAGTGAAGCGAGGAGTAAAAAGAGTAAAGCCTAAGACAAAGTTTAGTTTGAAGGGTAAAATCGAAAGCTGTTGTAAATAGTAAAAAGCGAAGGTTGTTTGTTATGGTTATTTAGTACAAAGACTTAGTTGGTTTTTACAGTAGTAATACCCTCAATAGTACTAACTAAACCGTTTACTAACTTACCGAACTTTAAGACTTCTAACAATTAATCTCAACGTCTTTAAGAAGGATTAATAAAACTTTTTTGGTATTTTCGATAATGATACCGTCACTATCCTTAAGCTTCCGTAAAAACCAACGAAACCTAGAAGTCTTTTCTACTTACTGCCGTAAAAACCGATGTCGTAGTAGACGCCTTTCGCAAAAATATTTCCTTTATCCTAATAGTCATATAAATTAAAACATAACCGGAAAATAGCTTCTTCTTCTACTTAGCTTATCTATACTTTACCTAATAAGCAGGCAAGCACTAATTATCATTGGTAGGCCTTAAACGTTGCAATGTTATCGATTCAATTAGTCGATGTAACAGTAGTATTGTAATAGTGAGATGGTATATGTATTATTCTAGGTTTGGCAGACTGCTAGCCGGTCTGCACTGTGATTTGTATGGCCAATTGCTTGGCTCGTGCCCTAGAGTGAAGTGTAGCGTACTGAACTCGACTTATACCCAATGCGGTAAGTTTCCACAAAGAAATACACTCAACTTGCAGTACAGTCAACTTTACTGTAAGTAAAGTTGACCTACTGTACTGCATGTAATACTATTCCAACAAATTCGATACTATGGGGGCCACTCAAATGAGACAATCTCTAACAGACTAACTGAAGAGTCAAGCATAACCTATTTCTAATAGGCGACTTAAACCTCTTCCGTATATAGGTAAAAATAGCATATTTCACCACTACTAAACTCATTCAATATATCAACTATTTACATCTAAATTTTTTTAATAAACAACAATTTGGTTTTTGAAGCAAATATTAAAAAATATATAACCATATATATGTTTTGTTAAACGGAAAATATAAATTTTAAACCGGTAATAAACTTGGTCAATGTAGTAATATTATAAATTTGTCGACTCTTGCTTTGCTTTCCTTTCATTGTTCATCAGAATAATGTTTTTTCAGAAACCATGTATTACTAGAGGTAAATCGCACATATTCTAAGACTTTTACTATTAAATCTTTATACATATCTATGAGTACTTGTAACCAGAGATAACCATAATATACTGATTGTAAAATCTGATAAGTATTGAGTTACTCGAGTTTTTGAGATCATTTACAATAGAGAGAACGCGATGAATTCTATTTGATACCAATGGGACGAATCCAGTAATATAATTTAAGTTTTAGATTAATGTATAGGAAAATAATGATGTAGTTCGATTATATAGAAATAGATAAAGATTTTAAGTCTAAGCGTTTACCTATAGCTTAACTGTATATAATATTAAGAGTCCTTAACCTTGAAAAGTATAGTTCGTTTAATATTCTTAGAAACAGCTAAGCTAATGTTGCATTACCCTCGTTGGAACCCAACAAATACCGGGTTTTTTAAAAATGATGATGGCTTAATTATTGCCCAGTCTATCGAAAAAAAAACAGTAAAATTTTTCTAAACATCTTAGTATTATCATTGTAAACTCTATTACTAGCAATGTTATTGCAACCATTATTTGAAGTCTTTGATTTGTTCCTAGTAAATTTTAGATAAGTTTAATGTTTCGATTTGTAATTTTTGGTGCGTAAAACGGTTTATATCGTAAGATGTTGAATTTGTATCTGTGATGACGATAATATTTTCGATATTTGACAAAAATTCGCCTTAATTTCTCGCTTTTTATATTGAGTTTAATATAGTCGAGTTTTACCACCTTATATAGTATTTATTTAGGTTTTGAATAGTTATGAAATAGAAAATATGAATGATAATATATAGCTTTATATTTCAAAGAAAATTCAAATTGAAAGCTTAATGTTTGATATCATTTACTATAGTTTAACAACTTAACCATAACGAGGTAAACTTGTTTTGATAATGTGACCGAATACATAATTTTTCAGTGTTTGGTAGAATCTTATAATCGATTGTAAAATTGTATTAACAGTAGTTTACGTTGTAAATATGTTTTTGATATATAGAGATATCATTTATCTTTAAGCAATCATAATGTTATAGGTCATTTCATATAAAATGAATGAAACTTTATGATCAAAGTGAAATGAACATTAAATTAATCATCGGTTGGTATAAATTAATATATACCATTATTAAATACAATGATTGAGTTTAATTATAATATTTTTATATTATGAATTTTATAGGATTGAAGACATGGAATGTGATCACGACTCAAAATCAAATTTATAGCCTAATTTTCGTATTCAATCCATATTTTTTTTCCACATGTTAATAGATGATCATTATAAAAACTTTTCCTCAAATGAAAATGATAATCTTATGTTTCAGTTCAAGAGAATCTCTTAGGGATATGCTGAATTGATTTATTAAAATTATTATATCACATTCATTGGTTATTTAACAAAGTAAACAATTGTGTATTTGGAACGAAAAACCTTTTTAGGTATTCATAGGTAATTAATGTAATGAAACTAAGTTCATTGCAACATATTTCATAGTATAATGTTCCAAAAGCCGAAAATTATCAATAACTGTATAAATAATTTACATAGTTATATGGAATGTTTTGTAGATTGAAATCGGATATAGTTAACCTGAAGGATTTCCAAATACCATGAGTAAAACTTGTTGATGCTTAGTGTAGTTGATTAATATATTTTTGTTTGTAGGAGAGTCAATATTTAAATAATACAGTGTATCAGAGGAGTCTACATAGTTATTGAAAGAAGATAATTATCAAAACAAGGGCACATTATGGTACACCAACTCAAAAGCGAGTTTAGTTTAGAAACGTTGAAAATAAGCAAGTTGTCGGTAAAGTCTCTGCTTATTCACGTGAACGTAAAAGAGTAGAAGATTAATCGTAAAAATTGGTATTATAGTAGTAAAAATAAGTTTTCAAGAGAGAAGAGGCATCCGGAGAGTACATGCCTTAGATGAGAGCTTATAAGCTCTCACCTAGAGCATGGTACGCTACCATACACTTTGTTAATGTCTTTTTTAAGCAGTGATATAAAGGGTGTATTCTGTAGCATAACACGTTATTATGCCCTTTGCAGGAGTGCACCATGTAGCATGCAAATTAGTCCCTATATATTCTAATTATAGTGATATATAATAATTTCTACACTAATTGTATAAAATAAACTGAGAATTCAAAAACCAAAATATTCAAAAAACGCGTTAACGTATGAATCTTATGCATAATAATAAAATTAGCAATATTGATTACATAAGTTTCATTCTATAATTCATTCACTATACTAAATATTATACATAATATAATAGTTGTACACGTTTTATATCTATAAGTAAAATCCCTTTAATATGAGATAAAGGTAGTGGCGTAATGTTTATATCAGGAAGATAAAACCGTTATAATAAATTGTAATATATAATAATATCTATGTGAACAAGCTTTATAGATTTTAAACTTCATATTTTATATGATTCTAGTGTTGGTGTGACTATATTATTTCAATATAGTAGATTCGAATCGAAGTTGAAGTAACTAATATATTACATTGAAAGTGATAATATATTAACTTCCAAGTTTGGCTAACCTCCAACTGATCTACCCATCAATTTGGATGAGGAACTGCTTAGCTTATGCACTGTAGTCAATTGAGAATTCTACTTTATTTGACTTGTATTTAATATAACTAAATTTCAGTCTATATAGTTTACTTGCCATTGATTTATTTAATTTAACTGTACTACAATCAACTGCTATTTTAATACTGGTGACTTTTAAGTTTATATACGCATGCTAAAGTGGCTGATCAATTATCTTTGGCATTTGTTGAAGTCATTTCCATGCTTATTGGTAAGAGATCTTCTAATCTCAATATGTTTCGCACTCAAATTAACATTAATTGCAGTATTTCGCTCCATAGTTCTGGATTTTGACTTCTTTTGTTTCCTTATAAAAATTTAACATTTTAAGTTTATATGTTATTAATTTTATATCCTTTTTCCATAGGTTTGAGTATTCATTTTGACGTTATCATTCTAATAGTACTTGAGATTATTAGTATATTCATATTTATTTGCGTCCCATATTAGCTAGTTTGTGAATCCTTTAGTTCGTATGGTTAATCTATTATAGTTTCAAAACCTTTCCCAAACGATATTAAACTTAGCTTTAATTATAATGTCGGCGGGTTTATATTCACCTTTTACTCACACAAATTTGATAATTTTTCAACATTTAAATTTAAATTTTAATACTACCATGTTTAAAATGAAATGTTTTTAGCTGGTTGATCGGAATTAAAAAAAGAATCCGTAAAGGTGACGAGAATCAATTTTGATAATTATAGATATAAGAGGTAATCCTATCCATCTATTCACAATTTTTAGCATATTATCGTTTACTATGTTGATGTTAAATTTCATTATTATAATATAAACTTTTGATACTATTACGTTTTGTATTATAAGTTTTCGTTTGATGGATGTTAATTGTGTAAGGTTTCCTTCATTCGTGAATTATGTGTCGGATCTCTTGTTATTAACAAATATCATAAGAAATATTATCTAGGAGGTGAAGTTGGTATTATTTACAAAAAACTCGTTTGTAATAATCATCAACTTCGTTGTCGATATATCTATCAGTATTACGAAAATATCATCATTCGAGTTATTCATTTAATAATTAATACGTGTTTTGACTAAGTTAAATCTTAATTTAAAGTAATTCAAACTTCTGTTAAGTCGGTTAGTTGTTAAATACCTGTGGTTAAGTTACTATAATGAAGTTAGTCATTCCAACCCTTTATTTAAGGTATCTTTATAGTTCAACATTATTAACTCCACTAATTTACGCTAAGTTAACAAGTTACTATTTTATATTTATCTCAAAATATAAGATAAGAACGTTGTTAATACCTTTTATACGGATTAACAATCTGTTGAAATGCAGTTTTATACATTCAGCTAACGTTTTAATTGTATTATATTTCAAAACGTTCAAATTTTATATAGAACGATATTTACCTGCCAAAAACCTATTCTTTCTTTCAAAAAGTGTATCTTTAATCCATATGTTAGCGATGACGAACTTTTCATCCTACGAAATGAATAAAATATATACAGGTTAAAAATTAACATCTTTATGTCTAACTTGTTCTTAAAATGAGTTTAGGAATTGACGAATTAATAGAAACATATCATGAATAATTTGTTTAGAGCTTTGATATATAGTTTCACTTTTTGAAAAGAAAAAATTATCCTCTCATATATTTGGCAATCTTGATGGTATAATATATTAGAAATCGGATACGAATTATATCTTCATTTAAGTATAATTACGGCTATTGAAGGTGAAATTGCCTCCTATATTAACAATTGACTTAGTATAGATTGTAATAAATAAACGTTGCTTGATTGTTTCGATTCTGAAATATTATATAAGAATTTAGTTATCATCTTTATTATTAAATCTTTAAATAATTATCTTCAATTTTTGAACGACCGCTTCATGGGTTTACTTTCATCTTAATGGATTATTTTTAATTTCAAAATCGTTCCGCTTGATGTTTTGAACTGTACAGAAGTTACAAATCAAAATACGCTGCGGGTAAAAAGGCCACCAGTTTCAAATCGATCACTTTCCTTCGAAGGCTTACCTGACGGACTCATAATGATTTTAGAGCGAAGCTCAAGAGGATAATTCGCTATTTAACTTTTTTCTTTACGATTTTCGGGCCATGATGTATATTTTCTCGGGCTTACAATCTTTGTTACTATCTTCTATTTTAGTGTATATACTTATTTTAGGTAATCTTCTACGTTTAAGTTAATCTATCAACTTGTTCACAACTAGATTGAAAGAGGTTTATAAACTGATTCGAACGGTTAAAAAATCTTAATTGAATTTGAAGGTTTTTTTTCTGGTTGATCTACATAATATAAAAGATAACAAAGGCGTTGGCGAATTTGACCACTATGTTTGAGCAGGCGATATTTAATATCTCATAAGGTATATTTCATTTGTATTTCTCTTTTATGTGAGGAATTTACTTTGAATACGAAAAAGCAATACGTTAGTCCTTCATGATCCGTTTCTGATATTAAAAAGAATGTTGATTTCACAACCTACGTTTTTTTTTATTTCTTCAAGGCTTCATTGTATAGTACAACTTACTTTTGTATTTTTAACCATAATGTATATATCATTGTCATACGTAAATATTCTTTAAATCCGAGTAAGATTAGTATTAAAACGTTGGAACCAATGATATCGTTAAAGATTTTCACTGCTATTTACAGTTTTACTTTGAAATTTATGAAAATACTAGTTTTAATTGTAAAACGATAGTAAGTGTTTCATAAGGACTCGAATTCATTTTAAATTTTTCATATTTTCCAATATGTTTCAATAAAATATTCTTTTTATTGAACTCTTATCCAATTCATATCAATTTGAAATTTCGTAGCAATAAAGTTGGTATCAGAATCGCATAATAGTACCTTTGGAAATCACAGATACTTATTATTATATAAGGTATGTAAAGCCTTCTATATTTCATTCTAAGTAATAGTTTTCAGGAATTTAGTACCATAAAACTGTATTACATATATTACAACGTAAAGTATAAGTTTGCTGTTTTAGCAAAATATGTTAAAAAAAACTTGAAAGTTCAATTTTTGATCCATTTTAAACCTTTACTTGGACTTAAGCAGGGTTTTGGAGTATGTTTGGCAACAGTTACAGAGTTTTTGAATCGCTTTACATTCGAATAAGCTTACATCTTTATAACCGAATGCCTTGAAGACTTTATACCACTTTTACGTCGGGGGGAAATTAAGCCGTCAATATAATTAAGTTAGTTCCAACTCAATCAAATTTAATACCGTTACCTTTAAATCTTGAAAGTAAAACTACAAATATTCATATTTCATATTAAATTAAATTTTTAGCTATCATTTTTAAATAGTTTGTTAGTCTAAACATCGATGTTTAGACGAGGTTTTCCATGTTTTTCAGGCAAATAAGAAAGAAGGTAGTGTCGGTAGGCCTTGCTAATGATAGGCCTTTAGACTTTGCAACGTTGTTGATTCGATTGGTCGAAGTAACAGTAGTATTGCATAGGTCAAGTGATGGATGCATTGTTCTAGGTTTGGCAGACCGCTAGCTAGTTTGCATAGTAATTTGTATGGCCAATTGCTTGGCCGTGCCTTAGTTTGAATCGGGTACTCCACTTGCAGTCAGTACAGTCAACTTTACTTACGGTAAAGTTGACTGATTGCACTGCAATTGACCTGCTAAAAATAGCAGTTAATATTCTTCCAACACTGACAGCTTTTTGTTTTGTGCGATTACGTCAGTATAGTCGACCAATTGCTTCCGGTAACTTCTGAAATACCTCCTTGTTAACCGGCCGGACCCCTGTCAGTTCCGCACTCAAATTGACTCCAATTACCTCCTTTTGCCCCACGGTTCCTAGTTTCGACTTCACCAACTCCAGTACATAAGTATTTTGCCACAAACTTATAAGCACCTCAAACTTAACCGTGCCAATCAATTAAGTCATCGACTTTAATTCCCTGACAATTTTCCAATTTTCCAGAGTACCCCTGTTCGTCGGCAAGTAACTTGACCTTGTCAGGTAACCTCGGGTTTGCCGGCCCTATTAAGTTTACCAGGCCTATTGGGTTTGTTGAGCTTACCAGGCCTATTACACTCTAGCCTCTTACACCTGCTAGGCCTATAGCGCCTATTACGCCTGCATCTCAATCTTTTGTTTAGTCATTTGACCAACCTTCTTTAAATCCTTCGAGGGTAGGCTAAGGAAGAACTTTAAAAAGTCTTCGGTGGTTGTCATATCATCGGAAAGGTTTTTATTTTGTGAATTTTGAAGGTTTTCAGTTCAGGGAACTTAAAGGTTTTCGTCTTTGAAGAGGGTTTTAACGATAAAAAGATTCGTTGTTTCATTTGATAGTATTTGGCTTAGCTCGAGTAATAATGAAGTCTGCCGAGTGACCGTATTCACTAGCTCAATTAAAAGGTCTTGGTATTGATAATGGTAGCGTTGCGATACCTTTCCTGAAGGATATTGCTCAGTACTAAACAACGCAAGTTGATGCCGTTGATGACGTCTTTTCTTAACTGTTTGTACTACTTAGAGAGTTGACTTATAGACTGTTTGCACCATCCACAAGCTGTTTGGCAGAGGTTTTAGTCCTCTCCTTGGTGTTGTTAATACCCTTTGCGAACTATTTGCACCGTTCCAAAAGTTAACTTGATAAACTGCATACGCTGTTTGTAAGAGTTTTTCCTCTACCTTGTAATTTCACAAAGCGTAACTAGAAAGTAGCCTCTTCTTTTACCTAGCCGATTTGTACGTAACCTAATAAATACTGATTAGTGTTGTGAGGACTTGCCAATGATAGGATTTTAGACGTTGCAATGTTGTCGATTCGATTAGTCGAAGTAACAGTAGTATTGCATTTGTCAAGTGATAGAGGTATTGTTCTAGGTTTAGCAGACCGCTAGTCGGTTTGCACAGTAATTTGTACGCCCAATTGCTTGGCCCGTGCCCTAGTCTGAATCGGGCACTCCACTTGCAGTCAATATAGTCAACTTCACCTACAATAAAGTTTACGTACTGGAGAGCAATTGATCTGCTAAAAATAGAAGTAAATATTGTTCCAGAGGTAGAGATTTTTAAAATATAGAAAACAATAAGTTTGACTATTATAGATATAGTAATTGATCTAAGTAAGGAAAGCTTGTTTCTATGGCTAAATCTAACTCTAGCCTTATCTTCATCTATATAGTTAAATTTCGTAATGACATTGGTAGTTTTTTGTATTAAAACGTACTACAAATAGACTTTTATTCAGTATTATACGTAATATTGTAAAAGAAAACTTGCTTTAAGCAACGATCACGAATGGTGAATAAATTCGTAGGTCTCAGATCATTTTCATTTCAATGACGGTAGGCGTTCTTAACTATTGAGGGAAACAAAAAAGCGTGATTATCAAGTTATTACGTTATTTTATCGCTAGAGCTGGTATTTTAAAACATGTGATAATTACAGGTATATCTTTCTTATCTTTTACCTCTGTATCTTGAAAATATTTCACCTGTTTTATATATTCTCAATTAAAAGTTGAGGGTTACTCACTGTATTATATGACCTTTTTTGATAGGTATTTGATAATGAAGCAAAGTATGATTTAATGGCTCTATTTACGACTCATTTAGCACCTTTTGGCGCTATTTCAAGTAAAATTATAGGGTACCTTAAAATACCTAAATCAGAGTATCTTTTTCCTTATATGCGTTTCCGTTTATATTTTTAATGCAAAGCATTTTGCTAACCGAACTATCTAGGTTTACCCTTCTTACAATCGATATAATAAGTTAACGCTATGTTTTCATCATTGTCGCTAAAATAATAATTGTAAAGACATATATTAGTTGAACATGATACACGTATCATTATAGTAGTATATAAAAAACGAAAATAACTAAAAAGGCTTTTACAAATAGCGTTAACGCACTATAAGGCGTATTTAATTTCTTTGTAGCCCGTAATGACCTAGGGAACTTGCTGGCGCAGTATTCTCTCTTAATCTCTTATATTCTCAATTACTTGTCGGTAAAACATCAGTCCATCTAACATTTAATTCAGGTGTTTCGTCTTGCTTTACGATTATCCTTTGTATTATAGCATGAAAAACCACTTTATAATATTTCAATTTGAATCATATTGGATAGGTTTAATATCATATTTAAAATAAATTTAAAATCATGGTAAAACTTCCAAAAAAACAAGTGGTGTATCAAGTACAAATGGTGATAATATTCGATTTACTTTATAAAGATACTAGAAAATAAGGAGTAAAAGACTTATAATTTAATGTTGATGTAACGGAAAATATTAAATAATAGTTCGAACTCAATATGAAAACGGTTATACGACTTACTATTATAATCTTTTTTGCTATCACAAATATTTAAGAAAGTCGTAGTTGCTGTATAGTCTGTATTTATCCTAACAGTATCTTGAATAAAAAAAGTGTTATATCAATCATGAGGTCCCTTTGGATCTTTCAACATGGGTCTTAAGGGTATTATTCATAGTGGTAAAAGTAAGAGTAGTTATATTTGATAGAGTTTGAAGGAAAAACGGTAGTAATTGTACTGTAATGATTTCACCAAATACCCGTGAGTATATAGAAGGTGTCAGAGGGTTTATGTTATCAAGAAGATAGCAGAGGTGCTGAGTGAACAATATCGCAACCGTGAAAGTAATGATCAAAAGCCGTGAAGCTATTCAGAATATACTGAGACTGAATACTTAGATTGATAACTGAAGAGCTATGAAGGAAATGCTATCTATGTGGTGCTGACCGTGTCCTTATATATCCGTGCCTTCATATCTTCTTCAGTACTGGATCACTTGGATCAGTGCTGATCCTACTGATCCTAATCACATGATTGACTTAGTCATTTCCGCTAACAAAGGAAAGGTGTTCCCCGCCTGATGTGTTGGACTTCGGGCTCAGCTGCACACTGGCTTGCTTCCTGACCCACTATCATGCTTGGGTTGTGACACGTACCCATAATAGATACGTGTAATAATCCACTTATTTTTTTGTAATTATTTTTGGTATTACTAAAGCACGTGATGGAATTGTATGTATTAAGATTTTTAATAATTATCGCGTACTTAGTGATAATCTTATTTGTACAAAAAAAACTTAGTACTGAGGTTTTTACTCAATCAATTCGTAGGCTTGAAAATTTTTCATGTTTAGAGTAATTGAGTTTTATTGTTAATTTCGGGATTGGCGCGTTGAGATCATTGAGCTCAAGGGTTTAAGAAATTCATTTGGAATTAGATTAGGCTTTTCAAATGTCTGTGAAGACGATATAGAGTGTTATCGCTAATGATACCTTTACTTTTTGTTATAAGATACTTTGTTATTTTTCGTATCGTGGATAATGAGACAAAATTGTTAGTTAAACTAGTCTCATGTCCAATCTTATGAAGAACAAATATATTTCCGTTATCAGATTTATTTCTCAAGCTAATATTAATAACCTTTATGTTATATTTTTAGGTCGCTAGAAACCAATGATTCAAATATTCAATAGAATTGTAGTTGGCGTAAATACTGGTATTAGTTCTTTATATGATTGATTCGAGGATAAATTAACCGTTATAGTTGATTGGATAATCTTGGGTAACGTTTTTAATTGATCCCCTTTACGACACTTCTTAAACGAAATATTTGGAAAGAATAGTACGGGCTTTTTCAGGGATTTATCGATATCGTTGTCGTCTATCTTAACAGTCTTATAATGAGGTGTTAGTAGAAGGAAAAAATTGGTGTAATATAATAGTTTATCAGTTATTTATGTCTAGAATAATCTAGAGATATAAAGGTTTGTATTTTTCTGTAATAATAGTAATAACTGATTAGCCGTTTGTTAATTTTAGTGACTCTATAACTTTAATACTCGCTTTCAACTCCCAAAATTGATGATCGAAAGAATTCATATTCATATTGAATGTGGTACTCCACTGTATTTGACTTGTAGTGAGTATTGTTAACTTGTAGTCATTACATTTGACTTAGCTATACTGCAATTGAATTTTGTTCCACCACTTATCTCCTTTCTTTTTAAAACCCTTAGACGAATGAAACAGCGTAATCCGATCGTTAGTTATAATGTTGTAAGTTTTGGTTATGATTTTCAAATGTGTATCGAGGTTAATCGAGTTATCGAAACTATTGATAGCGTCATTAATAAAGTTTATAGGTTGGATTAATTATGATATTTGCAAGAAATTCTCTGAAAACCTTAATAGTAACCCTATAAGTCAAAAAATATATTATTAATTAGGGGTATGCTCGCGTTAACTAACTAAAAGACCTAGGCTCTTGATGTTGAGTAACTTTTAACTATCTTTGAATACCTTTCTTTCTACTATTGAAATGGTATAATGGTTGATCATGTAGTCTTATCATGATTACCCCAAAATCGTCTAATATGAATAGCGTATTATCCTATAATCTAAGTTAGAATAGGCAATAACTTGAACAGGAATAGAAAAAATACGTTGATAACCTTTTAGCACCGTTTAGAAAATATTAACACGTCATTAATTTTTATGCTTTTTTTCATGTTTTCCTCATCCGTATCAATCATAAAGATATTATAAAAGACTTAATATTTAGGTGTCCATTTTTAAACTATTTAATAATAGCCAACATTTGTGTTGTTCATTTTGTAATTATACTTTTAGGTGATGTATATTGTAAGAAAATATTTGACTTGAGATAAAATGTTACCGTCACTAGATTAAAAAGAGATATCACCGGTCATTTAATAATCTTTTCATTCTATAAAAGCACACTGTTTATGGTTAAACATAATAAAAACAGCTTAAATAGAAAAAACCGTTTTTAGATTGATATATGTGTATGATTTGGTTTTATTCTAATATTGATACCAATTAAGTTTCAAAATTTGGCGTAGGAAGACTTAAATTTTCAAGTTGTTGGAATAGTACTACCTGAATTATAGTAGGTCAACTTTCCCGACGGTAAAGTTGACTATACTGAATGTAAGTTGAGTGTATTATTTTGTATGAGCTTACAGTATTCGGTGTAAGTCGAGTACAGTATACCACGCTTCACACCAGGGCATGTGCCAAGCAATTGGCTATACAAATTATAGTGTAGACCGGTTAGCAATCTGCTAAACCCAAAACAATACATTCACTACTTAACTACTATAATACTACTATTACTTCGACCAATCGAATTGACAACGTTAAAATGTCTAAAGCCCTACTAACACTAATTAGTGCTTATTAGGTTAAAAACAAATAAGTTAAGTAAAAGAAGAAGCTACTTTCCAGCTGTTAAACTTTACATTATCGCTAGGTTAGAGGAAAGATTCTTGCGAAGGGCTTCTACTACTATGTCAGTCTCTATAGTAGTACGTAAAAAACCCTTTAGGCTCCGCTAATCCTAATGGCAATTAAAAGTTAACGATGGAATCTCTGTTAAAAACACTGAGAAATCTTCACAAAAGATTCTTCTTAAAAAACGTTAAACTCAACCGCTAAAAGTTTTAAGCCAGAAAGTTGCAAATTCCTAAGTTAGTATTATTATGGGTATTACTACTGTAAAAAGAAAAAACCGACTTAGTTTTACGGTTAAAATCATAAGTAACCTTCAAACCTTTCTTTACAATAATAAGCAACCTTCGACTTTTATCTATAACAAAAAACGACCTTCGATCTTACCCTTTACATTAAACCTTTATCTGTACTTTACTCTTTTCACTTCTTCTACGCTATTTCAAGTGCTAAGATCGCTGGTTTAAGCGAAAACATTAAGAATCGCTAAGTTGCACCCGAAAAGCTATGTTACACAACTCAAAGTTAAATCGCCAGGTTCCTACGCGACTTTACGACAAAAAACCAAGTTCCTTTTGTCTATAATTACCAAATTCCTCACTCTGCACATCTACCAAGTTCTATCTAATCCTAAACCTTACGATAACACCACCCTAAGAACTTTAAAAAGGGATTGAAGCCCTCGGGTCCTTCTTTTCAAATCAATATAATAAAGATCTCTAGAGGTCAGATATCAACAAAATTTTAACCGAATGGCACCTAGTTAACTTCATCGGCCACTTTGTTATTAAACAAGACAACGGAGAAGAACTTAACTGTAACGAATGCGTTTTTCGTATATATTGTAAGTTTTTCGACTATTAGATCATTAACATGTGGAAAAAGATACAAAAAGGGGTTAAGTCCTACTTAAAGGCAAAACTCGAGCGACTAGTGATTTACGTATCAGAAAAAGGCTTTACCACGCTAGTAAAGACCTTTTTTGACCTGGCTCAACTTGAGGAATGTCTTCAAAACTCACGCCCTAAGGGAAAGGGTATTAGAAAACATTAACGCCCTTACATACAATAAAGAGTACTTCCCCTTTACCCTCAGCTAAGTTAAACCGATTTATACGCCAACGATAAAAAACCTGTTAACTTTCTCAGCAGCCCAATACATCTACAAAAAAGCCCGAAGTACGCCCTTAACAGCGACAGAACATGTAAAGCAATAACCGCGCATGCGGTCGGAGGAATTAACGTTAACTCTTTATACTAATTAATTTAACAAGATAATTAAGCTTTTTAAATCCTTCAGGTCCCTCTTCCCCCGAAAAACTTTAATCAAAATCACCAAGTCCCCTAAAAACTCTTCTACGGCAAATTTTTCTAAACGCGAGAGCCCACTACAGGTCTTACTATAGGACTTTACTCCTCGAGCTAAATGGCTGGCAATTATCCTTAATACTGTGCCTCGAAGGCAGCAAAACTTAAACTACCAGGAAACACTAATAAAAACTAAGATAAATATCGCGACCTACTCACAAAACTTGTCAAAATAATAAACATCAATTACAAACTCCTTACAGACTTCGCTAAAATCGGGAACGATATAAAAAAGTATAAAAAGAAGTCTTAAAACCTGTTCAATACGGAGATAATACCCCTTTTAAATATCTGCAAGTAAATGGACGTTCACCCTTTAAGTTTTCACTTACTATTTTCCGAAATCCTTATGGAGTATGCCAATAACTACTGCCTAAAATTCTTCACCAGAACAACTACGTTTCGAAAAATGAAAACCGAAATAAAAAGCTACTTTGAATACGATGTCCACCTTATGCAATACTATACAAATTAAGCTACTACGAAGTGAGTAACAATAATAGTGAAAAAAAAATAGAAAATATTAATAAATATACTTAACCAAATGATTAACAAGTTGATATTATATTACAAAGCAACGGAGAAAGCTCACTCCAACGAAGCCAAACTTTACAAATAGGTATATGAAATAGTTACGGGCATTAACGAGTTTAAACATGCCTTACAACGCCTAAATACCACCTACAAAAGATTTTTTAATCAGTTGTGTTCCTTGTTTACTATTATAATAACACGTATACTAAACTCTCTTAATATATACTTTTAAGTCGGAAGTTTTTCTTACGTTGATAAATAAAACCTTACGGTAATTAATTACATCGACCGTATATACGGTTACGAGAGTTCTTAACACCTAACATTTAGCCTATCGACTATAAACTAAAAGTAACAGCCACATTAATTCTAACAGAACCAAGATTGAAATAGACTTGCTAACCGTAAACACTGTAGTTGTAATAGTATAAAAGATATTAAATTTATAGAAAGTCTGATTATTAGTTCACTTAAGATTCCCCTGTCGAACGAAACAACAAAAAGTTAATATATTACATTTAATACCTTAATACTTCTAAATATGATTTCTTAAATCAAATTGCAAACTTCAAAGGCGATAAGCTAATTAACAGTGATATTTCCCTTAAGTAAATCAATTAACATAAAAATACTACTTTAGATGCGACCCAATACTTAGCCAACTACGCCTTCCTATACCGCTTAGTTAATACAAACGTTCACTTTTATACTAACCAAACCCTTAACTCTTCATACACCTTTAATCTTCGCAATCTTTAGATAGAATACACGTTTTAAGGTATTATTCTAAATATAATGGTAATAAGGTACATAACAAAAGGCTATTAGCAATTTGTAATACTACGAAGGTAAAATACCACAACCATTAAAATCGATCGTTACAATGCTAGCAAGGCCAAAATTGGACTCGGACCATATAAGCAACTATTACAACTAGGGATAACGATAATTTAAACTATTATAGAATCAATTATATTCCCCATCTTTAAGTCTCCTACTCCTTTCCTCCTTTACCTAAAGGATATAAAAACCACCAGCGTTAACGTCGACGTTAACGTTGATGAGCTGGTTCAAAAAGAGCTAAATGTTTTCCCTCGCCTTTAAGTAAAATCATTTATAATTTTATCTTTAAAGGTTTAAAGTAGTGGTGTTAAACCCAAAGAAACTAGAAATACATTAACTATACTGGCGCTTTAACCACCAAGCCATTAACTGGCTATATACAGTACTCAAGTTTGTAGGATATTAAGATATGAAATATTTCTCCTGAAAAACCATGCAATAGCTTTATCAATACCACCAAAGATATGTTCAACCCCCCCAAAGATTTAAATTTACATTAAAGAGAAATAAGAACTTTGATTTCAGAATTTTTGTTAATATAATTTATTTGGATAATAAGCCAATTTTTTCCGTTGTCAACTTCGCAACCTGTTTTTGTGAAGCTTAATTCTCAAAATCTTCTTTGGCAAAAGATACGTAAAAAACACTAAAAATACTGTGGATTAACACGTACTTAAGCCCACTCAATATCGTTGTTCATAATACGAGCACCAACTTTACAGCGGCGAAGTTAGAGGAAAATACCAAGATAATAGATATCTAGTGTAAATAGATACCTGTAATGACCTATTAAAATATTAGAAAGATTAAAAAGGTAAACGCCTTACTTCGCCGAACGTATAACATATTTACGATAGAAATTGAAAGCTTTATGGATCTAGAGGTACGTTTTTCAATAGCGGTAGAAAACCTAAACGATATTATGGGCTCTAACGGCCTAATATCAACAATATTTGATTTTAAGGCGTACCAACAACTGACTAATAAGTATTTGACATTAATAGGTATCCAAAGATGTATTACACCCTACGGCAAAACTTTAAGGAAACTACGAAGGGAATCGGTACGCTGCCAAGTTAATAATACTTTTATCACCAGAAACGGCCCTATAACAATTAACGTAATTATTTTATCATTATAAAGTCAAGTCCTCATATAGCGGGAGCCGGGTAAATCAAAAGACCTGTACTATATTTTGAGTATCGTAGATTCTAAAGTAGTCATTAAAATTGTTAACTGCTTTGTATCTTTTCAAAATACCTAAGTTAAGCCTTATATGAAGGCAATTATCGATAGAAACCATTAAGGTAAACGACAGAACTAACTAGAAGCTCTCTTATCTATTACCGATAAGACGATAAAACGCCACCGATATGAACGACCTCTAAGAAAGATAAACGTTAAAAAAAGAAATATATACCGGGCTGCATCTACAATACTATTAAGGTAAGTAGGAAATAGAAAGATAACCAAAACTAAACATTAAAGCTTCGGGAATAAGGGATTATCAAAACGTCCGGTAAACCTTTGAAGGAAAGCGACAGGCTCGAAATTAACGATTTACTAACTCAAAAAGTTATATAATTCATGCCGAAAACTAATTTTAACCTCTAAGATCCGAATATTACGATCTTTAGGTTGAGTATTATCCACAAGGTCAAATGTAAAACCATAGGGCAACCGTACGAAAAATCTCGTTAAATATTTTCAAGATATGGCGACAAAGGTAAAAGCTACATCTATATATAGTCGCTAATAATTCAAAAGATTGGCCAATGTATAGAAGTCGATTGAATAATTTTTCTGCTAGCTAAAACTAAAAGTAAATTTACTCTTAATAGCTATAATATAACTCAAGCCTACACGTAATTAGCAATGGATCTATGACAGATTGTACTACTAGAGTTTCCACAGAAACAACGTGACATATACTTTTGAGGGACGGTAATACGATGGATTAAGTAATTATACGGATTAGTTGAAACAAGCTTCTATTGATTCCTAATCTACTAACCGCAATTAAAATCAAAAATAGGTCTAAAGTTTTAAATATACGACCCGTACTTACTAGTAACGTAGGAAAAATACCTCCACTTGGTAGGTATGTAAACCAAGAATACCCTTTTCGTCTGAACGGCTGGTTTTATAATATTGAAATGATAATAGATTAAGAATTAAAAGCTCTAGAACTATAATCCGGTAATGACTTTAGTGAAATGTATTTAACTTAAATTTTACGGATCGTTAATCCTTATACTTAGTATTAATACGATCATTTATTTTGGCTGAAAGAGTCAGGGCATTAATTTAACCATAATTAACACAAATAACGAGGTCAGAGCCTAATGGTACCTTAAATAACGTGTTTATGTTAACTATATTGATACCATATACCAACTAAAGGCATCGTACAACCTATATATTTCGGCATAAATATATAAGTCAATGGATAAATATTTTAACCGGCTAAATAAAAGGCTCGAATAGCAAATGCGAAATCTAAACCGAAGGATTAATATGGCGTCAAAAAGTTTATTGAAAGCCAAATTAATAGTTTTGACGGATATATCTTTTATAAATAATGCCAACCTATCTGTACAAATCGGCTTCCTAATAACCCTCATTGACTAATATAAGCGAGAAAACAAATTAAGTATTATCGATAACCTAATCTATTAAAATTTTATTCACTATAAAAATATTATACAAAACCTACTAACTTCGAAGATCTACGATATAATAAGAAGCTCCAACTTAGGCATAATATTATGGAAAACCCTTAACTTTATTACTAAGCAGCTAAAAATCCCTCTTATCCTAGTAATGATCTGTATCGACTGAAAGAGTTTATTCGAATGCCTTTCGAAACTCGGAAATACCACCGAAAAACATCTGATAATCAATGTAATAGCACATCGAAAAGCCTACGAAGGGATAGAAATTGAGGAGTTTTGATATATTAATGGAAAAAACAAAATTAGTAATATTATAACGAAGGAGTCTCGTAATAAGGCATTGGAGAAGTTTGTAAACAGCAATAGGCTAATCATACGTATCGAACATTACATTAATATGTCGATCAGAATGCCTAAGTTACATACCAGCAGTGAGAGACGTATTTGAAAATTAAAAGACTTCCAAGGAATTAACGATATTAACTTATTTAATCGATACAGCTAAATTGAACGGCTATATGAGTCTATAACATATTTTTTTTTATAAAAGTCGATAAAATCGGACCTCGAAGCCGTAGTACAACTAACGGCGATTATGGTCAATTTACATACAAATAGGTATATTTCAATGCAAAGGTTAATTAAAATTAAAAAGGATCGGCCCAGTGGGCAAGGTCGCAATTCAACGCTTACTGGAAAAGATTAGTTAACAACACTAATGTATGCACACAAACTAAACAGCCGCCAGTTTTGAAATAATACTACCTGCAGTACAATAGGTCAACTTTACTTATGGTAAATTTGTCTATACCAACTGTAAGTAAAATATATTATTTTTTATAGGCTTACTTTATTGGGTATAATTCGAATAAAATATACCACACTTTACACTGAGGCATGGGCCAAGCAATTAGCTATACAAATTACAATGAAGACCGGCTAGCGTTCTGCTCAACCTAAAACAATACATTTACCACTTAACTACTGCAATACTACTGTTACTTCGACTAATAGAATCGATGATGTTGCAATATCTAAAGCTTTACCAACACTCGATTTATTTTCAAAGTTTTTTTTATAAGTTTTTTGATAAGTCCTTGCAATGTTTAAAGTCAATAAAACTTACACATTTGTTGTCTTGAGCTGAAAATCTCGTTGATTTTATATGAAATTGAATTTATTGAATAAAATAAGAACACTAGTTAAGTCATTTATTTAAGAAATTCTCAACTTTCTATATATACTTATTATCATAGCGCATCATCAAAGTAATAGAATGAACACTTCGTATGAAAATTTCGTTCATTCGAATATATATACAGTAAAAAATACTGCCGCTAAAATAAATATTAAAATTTACTGAAAGTGAAACGTGAAATTAAATTCTTCTACTTAATTTATAGGAGTAAAAACCCACGAACGAAAATAGGTAAGGTTTTCTTAACAATGAGAAAATTTGTACGTGTCATTCATTTTGAGCTTAATTCAGTTACTAATC
The DNA here is from genome assembly GCA_038502455.1 of Anisogramma anomala. Lineage (NCBI taxonomy): Eukaryota > Fungi > Ascomycota > Sordariomycetes > Diaporthales > Gnomoniaceae > Anisogramma > Anisogramma anomala. Next base: position 6,131,884 of record JASMMZ010000008.1, on the reverse strand, counting down.
TTCAAGCAGTGTGATCAAATATTCGTATGAAACCTTTTTTTTTTTTTGGAGTTCGTAATTACAATATATATCGTTAATTGGTAACGCCTTTTCCAATATTCATGTACAAAATATATGTTAAAATATTTTTAAGGTATAAAGGCAGCAAGATAATCTACTGAAGATAGTAATTTGAAACGCAAAAAAAAAAAAAAATAGTGAATGTTTATATTAATGATGGGAAAATAGTTATTGGTAAAATTCGATTGTAATGTTCAAATATAGTAGTTTTTTGGTTATTTTAAGTATTAAGTCACATTGGATAGAAAAGCTAGTTCCATAACCTGATTTCTTTTTGTTGATTGACTTTTTGGTTGTAAATAATATGTTATTATTATAGATTACTTCGTTTGAAATATTATTTACAATCTTGTTCAAGAACTAATGAAAACTTGAAATTACGATCTGGAATTATTTCTCTGCGGCGTAGCTAGTTATATAATAAAAATTATTAAAATGAAATTACAGCTTATTTGATAATGATACGAATCCTATTCCTTCGAAAAAGTAACAATTTCTCGATATTTTGTAAGTTACCAGTGTAATACCGTTGAATTCGTTGGGTATAAGTCAATATTATAATGATGTCGATAAAAGAATTAATGGCAAAGTTACAACAACATTATTTAAAATAGTATATGAGAATTCCTTGTAAAGTTATATTAATTATGACGTATTTATAATATTTCCTTGGAAATTTTTGAATTAATTGCATTGAAAACAGGTTTTATAGCATCTTTCAACCAATAGATGTTTCAATAGAAAGTAAAGATTATTTCAAGTCATTATTATACGTTTAGAATAAATGTAATACTATTTATCGAAAATATGGGCAATAATTTTTTAAATTATAGTAAACTCCAATTCTAAACTCTTTCGGTTCACGGTATATGTTTTGAATATTTCAATATCGAGCAAGTCGAAAGGGTATCCGAGTTTTAAAGTCGAAACAACGTTTTAATGTTCCTAAAGATTTTAGAATGTGGTTTTTAAAACCGACTAAATATGATAATAGAATGAGAGGCGAAAATTTAGTTAATTTCATATTAATTTAATAATTTTATGTATAATCAAAAATTTTTTGTGATTAGATAAGATAATCTTTAAATATTTGCTTGAAAAAGGGACGATTGTTTAGATAAGATTAATTTCGTTTTTGTAGTTGATAATTTTGACAATGTATTTAGGCTGAGTGTGGATAGGCCTTTAGACGTTCCAACGTTGTCAATAAAAATCTCTTGAAGTAACATCAGTATTGCGTGGTCAATTGGTGGATGTCTTATTCTAGGTTAAACTGATCGCTAGCCCATTTATACACTAATTTATATGGCAAATTGCTTGGCCCGTACCCTAGTCTGAATTGGAAACCCCACAGTCAATTGATTTGTAACCAGTACTATCAACTTGAGTATGCAATGATTGATTTTATAAAAATAGTCGTTGATATTATTCTAATACCGACGGCTTTTTGTTTAAGGTGTTAGTGTTACTATTAGTATGTTTTGTCAGAAAACCTTTAGGTTACGTAAGTCTTTCCCTTTACAAACTCCACTGCCTTTTGTATGTTAGGATTTTTCTTACCACTTGTATTCCTGCCACCAACTATTATACCAACATTTGCACTCAAATTACTTAACTTCCATATAATGAACGCCTAATTTCAATGTGTTAATTAATTAATTTGTATTAAAAGTAGTTTCAATATCTTTGGTGCTTTCTAATTTGTTAGGGTATCTTTGTCACAATTTCTGTTTGCCGTCACGTAATATATTGATAGTTAGTCTTTTGACGTAGCTATCGATTCATATGGTTAGGTTCTTACTGTTTACAAATCTTTTCAGGGCCCTTTTTGGTGCAAACTCTGTTATAGCGTTAACTGTATTATTTTTGCATTCTTTTTATTGGAATAATTCAATTTCACTGCTATTTTAGCATTTGAAAAACGTTAATAAGTTGATTATCAAGCTTAATATTGTTTTTTTTTAATTGGCAAAGTATTTAACTAGATCTTTCGAATCTCTATAAATGACCACCGATATATGCATAATATTTAATCAACTGGTGATGATATTAAGTTTTTTCTATATAATTATGTCTATATCGAAGTCGGATATAATGCTGTATATTTAGAAATTCAGTACGTTTCGTATAATTCTATTGTATTTGATTAAAGATCAATATATCAAGTTTCTTGTGATAGTGAATGGGTTTCCTAGTGATTTATCCTCGTTGACGATCGTTATAAGGAATCTGAATTTTGACCACAGGTCAATATTGATAATAAAGGAGATATTTGTAAAAATTATTAGTTTAGACTTCGATAGATTAATAAGGATGATATTGATTCGTTAGTTTAAGTTATTTATTTACTAGTTTAATCGCTAATTTAATCGATTGCAATTTTTATCTGTTTATTTTTGGGCTTGTACCGCAACTTATAGATCTTGAGATGCTTACGGCTGGTATAGGGTTGCGATGTAGCTGTTACGAACACGTTGTTTTGATTAATTCCAAGCTTTTTCTCCGTTAGTTTTGTTAACCATAGCTAGGCCAACGCTCTTGCCCTTTTGGCGGAAACTGAGGTAAACGTCGTTAACGTTATGTATACGGATTGACGATTCGTTGAAGGTTAGATATTTATAATTAGTTGAAGTTTCGATCGGCTTTCAATTTCAGAACTTTAAGTTATTAATCTCACGGTTTTTCCAATGTTTCAAAGCTAGTAGTTTTAACGAAAAGGGCATTATTAGTTTGTATATCCACTACACCGAAGTTTTCATACTGCGTAATTAGTAAGCATAGGTTGCAGGTTGAATATGTCATTCTTTCCTTGGATTCAAATTACGATTAATAGGTTAGGAACTAATAGATACCTGCATTAGCTATTTTATTTAGTGGTTTGACATATTGGTATAACCGTTCCTAATAGGTACCAATCATGGAGTTTTGAAGTTAATTACAGCAGAACTATCTTTTATAAATCAATTGTTGATTAGATATACGTTTGGTTAATATCATGGTTATAAAGATCAAACTTATTATTAGACTTTTCTACTAGACTTGTTGTAAATACGACCACTAGACGTTGGTCAATTTTATGGATTATTGGATATTGTATAATGATTTCGGTTCTGACTTCATTACTATACTCTTTAGCGATTAAATGGGACTTTTTGTACGGTTTTCCCATGGTTCGGATTTCTACTTCGTGAATAATAATCGACTTAGAGGTTGTAGCGTTAGGGTGGAAGAGGTTAAAGCCGTATTTTTGTATAGATTGTATAACCTATCGCATAAGGAGATCATCAGTATGGGCTTTGTCTCTTTTATCAAGAGTGTTTTTGAAGTTTTAATCATCCATTATATGAGGTTCTTAACGGCCAAGGCTTGATTGTCCATTTCTTTCCCGATAACCTAAGAATTTGTATATATACGTCCCGGTATGTTTTTCTTATCTTTATCTTTAGTATTCTTTAATTTTAGTAACTACCGTTGCTACCATCGGTTTATCAGTTGATCAATTATGGGAGGAGGGTGGTTTCATTAAGTTATTCAGGGTTTTTTTTTTAAGAATCGTTACCTTTAGTTTCCGTGGTATAGAGTTCATTTTGGTTTATACAAAACTTTGTAGAACTGTTATCAATTTTAAGAACTATTTTTGGGTTATCTTATTATCCTAGCTTTCATCCCTCGAAAACTTTACTTTGTAATGATAAATTTAGCACATCGATTGTAGTGGAGCCGTTTCTGGAATAAAGTAGTTATTGATTTGGCGCCTGGCGACTTCGTTTCACAATTTGTTTTCAGCTTTATCATACGCTGTATCCCTCTTTTTGGTTCTTCATAATGGTATTGATTCATTGGTTAGACAAAGATATGGTTCAAAAACTTGTAACGCAAGTATTAGACCGTTAAGTTCTACGATTTTATTCAGGTCCTTTACCGATATTTGAAGACGTACCTCATAGTCTATAAAGAGTTCAACATCTAAATTAAAGATGTCATACACCCTTAGAAGTATTGCATGTTCTTCATCGATTGTTCTAATACCATAGTGTACTTTAACAAATATTTATTTACATTAAATAACTATTGTCTGAACATTATATTGACATCTTTCCGATATTAATTTAGTGTTATCTTATTGAATAATAACGTTCATTAACCTTAGTTATATATTAATTTACAGTCCCTTTAACGTTTCTTCAAGTATTTATCGGTAATATGTCCTTCAATAAGTTGATGTTATAAAAATAGGTTGTCGAGTTTACGATGTAAGGAATAGGTTTATCATACAATTTAAAAACGTTACTTAAAACATTATAATTTAATTCCTCATTATTTTTCAAACTTATATTCTACCTCCTCGTCGTTTGGTAGTAGGTTTGAAAATGGTTGAAAATCATTCTGATAACTTTTAACACTAAATTATCCATATTTCTGTGCCTTTCAGACTTGAAAACTTTCAATAGCCTATTTACGGTAAGGTAATTGAAATGCTGGTATAAATACCATAGTTAGGATTCCGCCAAGTTAATTATCTTTATCTTTAGTTTTTGAAGGTTAAATTAAAAAAAACTTTTTTTGGATGCGAAAGAAACCCTTTGGTTCCTTTTAATAATCTTATCAACGTTAATATTAAAGTTAATACTAATGGTATTCATGTTTTCTTGAAAGAGGAGGAATGAAGTAAGAGATTTATGAATGTGGAAGGTAATCGGTATAATAAATATGTGTATAGTCGTTAATCTTAATAACAATAGTTTTCTACCTGGGCTAATATTATCTTTAGTTTTTCCCTCATTTCAACAATCTATTTTTATGGTTGTAGTGATTTTCAGTTATAGTGCAATATACCTTGAATAGAGTTTTGTAAAGTACCTAATTGCTACTATATTTGGTATAATTTCTTAAAACGCGTGGTTGGTGTATTAATTTCCAAGATGAAAGGTGTTTATAAGGTTATGTATTTCTATTTCATGGCTAATATAAGGGTTTTCACTAAATAGGCGGTGTAAGAAGGTGTGATCGGCTAGTTCCTGGGTTTATTTAGTAGTAGTATCTTAATGTTATATGGCTAGTTTTGATGCGTTATCTTCATTATTCGAAGCGTTTTTGCCATCGAAGTTTACTCCACGGTTGAAGTAATATTTTGATGAATCATAGTGTCTTAAGTTTCATATATTACTTGATGTTTGTAGTGTTTAGTATCGGGTTACACCTTAAACAATAACCTTATTTTCCATAAATCAAACAATTTTTGATATTATTACGACGATAGTGCTTGCGGTCGCAATTAAAATGTTTGTTTAAGTTTGGATTATGTTTTTCTCATTAGTTTCGCTTTTAGTTAAGGGGATTTAGACTAGATCTCAAGCGTGGTGGTTTTTCGTACTTGCGATCGATATATTACGTAATTAGAATATTTTAGATATCACAGTCTCGGAAGTTATTAACTTAGAGGTATGTATCAACTTAGTTTGGTATATGAGTTATTAATGTCGTAAGCGAGGACTGTAATTGGTTACAAAGCTTTCATAGTTGACATCTAAACGTTATAATTCATATTGAAGCTAGGAAACATTGGTAACAACTGTCTGTAGCAATTTACGAAGTTTGGTATCGTTCAGATACGTTTTTTCCATTGTTTATTGATATAAAATTAATCTGTAAAGTATTTGGTTCGAGACGTTTATTATCGTTTTCTTATTTATTTTTTCGTTATTATCGTCGTTCACCTCGTAGTAATCCAATCCGGGTAGTATTGCGTACGGTGGATTTGGTAATCTAAGTTCCTTCTCGTTTTGTTACACATTTTACGGATGGTTCATACATTAATTTAACGGGTTAGGTAATAGTCATCAGCGTAACTTAGAAGCACTTTTGGTAATAGTGAGTCGAAACCTAATGGTGAGACCTCTATTTACGCTTTAATATTACAAAATGGTATTTTTTTCGTATAAAATAGATTGTATGGTTTTTCATTACTTTGCTCTGTATTATTCTATATTTTAGCAAAGTAGTTAATAAGCCTATAGTCGATATTAACCATTTTTATTGGCTTGTAAAATGGGTTACAATATTCGTTCAAGTTGTCGATAGTGTTTCTTATAAATTTTAATATTCAAGTTATAAAATTGATGTGATAGGGGTGATTCCTAATCGCCTAACCCTGGGCATCAACTTTTGAAGTAGGACTTATAATATACCTATGTGTATAGATACCGGCATACTTAATACACGAATTTTTACTTTAAAAGACTTGATGAATTGTTAGTAAATCGTGAAAGACTAGACGATTTTGTGGAAAATCTTGAGAAACTTGACGATCTTAATGAAACGTTGGATAGCGCTGATGTCGATTCCTTTTGTGGCATTGATACTCGCTAATTCATGTAGTCTACTGCCGCCAAATGCATACTCTGTGTTATCGCAAAAGAGGACTGGACTTTCAAGAAAATCAATAGGTTTTGTTTTTATTTCGGAGTACAAAAATTCATTTCCGGGCGGGTTCGTGGTTCAAATTATCTGTAGATTAAGTAGTAGTATTTTGAAACGGGAATAAGAGCATCAATAGTTGTGAATACCCTTTCCTTTTCTTCATAAGTTTTTAATGTAAGGGTTTTAAGGCTAATTTCGAAGTTGAATCAGTTTCAAAAATGCTTTTCCGAGTGCTTTGAAGATGTTTTTTGAATATAAATACTACTTAAACAAACCTTGGTTTTTAACTTGAATTGAACCACTCTTTAAACTATCTTCCACATATCAACAGTTTAATCGCCGAAAAGGTTACGGACGTTTTGAAAAGATTAAGTACTCTACCCAGATTTTTTTCGACCTTCTGATTGTAGATATAGTGGCTAATGTAGTTAGTTAAATCAGATTTACTCAATGTCCTGTAAATGCTAATACACTAAAACTTTTCGTTAAAATGATTAAGAAAGATGAGTTCGAAGGCCTCGATTCCTTTCATTTGTTCTCAATCGTACATTTTAAAGTTTCAACTGTAAAATTAACGTTAATTTTGGTGGGGTGGGGACTCGGTAATTTGCGAGACGGTATTTGGCGATTGAAAAGTGGTGTCACGTGGCTTTTTGGCTCGACCTAGCGATTTTTAAGTTTTCTATTATTTTATCAATTCAACGTTTTTGCTGATTTATTTGATGAAAGATCTTACGATGGAAGCGCATAAAAGACTGGTTTAAAAGGAAGAAATTGATGTAGAGGGTAAATTTTAAGGTTGTTTGTTATTAATGTTGTTAGTTGTTGTAGGGATTTGTTGAAAATACAACAGGTACAGTCACTTCGCACACTCAACAACAGGGCTAGACTGTACTTGGTACAACTTTAAGTACTTGACACGTCTCAAAACCAAAGATGAGAAATTCACCGGATATGTAGATATCTCTAATAAGTACTAGTATGTACTAGTACAAGTACTAGTACTAACTAGTATGAAGAATTAGCATAGAGATTTTGCCTATAATAGTACTTATTAGTATAGAGGAACGAGTAATTACTATTATATACTAGTATTGACTAGTACAGAGTCTCGACCTCGAACTGAAATTTTTATGAGGATCCACTTAATAATATATCAAGTCCCCTACATAGATTCGAAAATACTTGAATCTATTAGCTTATACAATATCCTTTTATATATTACCTTTATTACATTATTAGTACGATTGTACCCTACTGTTTTACTATTTTACCAAATCAGTCCTATACTATCTTTTGCACAAATCAAAAAATTCTCCTTCTTTTGGACCTTCTCATACCTTTGATAATGTTCCTTAGTATCCCCAAAACGTGGATCTTTGTTTTCACTACCATGATTGTTTTACGGCTATATCAGTAATAATAGTCTTCTTTCCAGATTGTTATTACTTCCGGCCCCTCCGGTCCGTCAAAACTTACAGGTTCTTCTGATTCTTCGGATGAATCCATATCTGTAGGGTTCCTATGCTTTAGGACTACTCCCGTTACTTCAAGCACTCTAAATCATGAAGCTTTGTTAAGAAAATAAGGAAAAGCAGCTTTTAATACCCGTAAAGCTAAAGTTAAACAAAAACTTTAAGCATTTAATTCTAATGATCTTGCTGATAAGGGAGTAAAAGCTAAATAAAAAATAGTTGATACTATAAACCATCCAAACAAGTAAAAACTCAGGTAACTTATCTATTTATACGGTAGATTAACTACTAATCTTCATGGAACGCTGTTAAAACCAACAAAACATGAACCATTTAAACCGATAGCATTTATATCGATAAAGAGGAAAATAATATTAAAAATCCCCTATTTAATGTTCAAACGAGAGATAACTATTAAGGACTAAGTTACAATTACTTAAGGTTTTTTTTTCTTTATATAAATATAAATACTTTGCTCTCCGCAATTAAAGTGATTTGATGTTAATACTGACCGGTTTAATAGTTTGGAGGGTACTGTCAACATTGAAATGAATATAGTCTTTATCAAAACAGAATACATTTATCTGTTTACGACCATCGATTACTGATTTGTAAAAACTTCTAGAATTATTCGTATATAAATCCGGTCCTATAGCCTCATTACCTTTTCCATTGGTCTGGACTTTTCAGCCGTTATCGTGGATATTAAGGACTTGTGGGTGGCACTTTGAAAGATGATTATAATATACTAAGGTACTGAATCAATCTATTATCAATATTTTTGTTGGTAGGGCTTAGACGTTGCAATGTTGTTGATTCGATTGATTAAAAAAACAGTAGTATTTCAGTAGTCAGATGGTGGATGTATTATTTGAGGTTTGGCAGACCGCTAGCTGGTTTGCACTGTAATTTGTATAGTCAATTGCTTGGCCTGTGCCCTAGAGTAAAGTGTAGCGTATTGCATTCGACTTACACCTAATGTGGTAAGTCTCCACTCAAAGCAATACACTTGCAATACAATCAACTTTACTTTAAGTAAAGTTGACTTATTGCACTACATGTAATACTATTCCAACACTGACGGCTTTTTAGTTTATGCGTGTACGCAAGTGTGGCTAACTAATCTTTTCCGGTTAGCGCTCAATTGCCTTCTCGTCAACTAGCCAGACCCCTATTAATCCCAGTTGGCTTCCGTACTAAACTGCACATAATTACATACAAATTGACCCCTATTTAATCTTAATTGCTCCATTGCTCCGAGGTCCGAATTTATTGATTTTTACAAAAAGTTCTTCCTTCATAACCCTTTGCAAACTTCTACTTTCACTATGATACTTAAACAAATCACCATTATTAATCCCCTAGCATTTTTCTAATGTGCTAGTATATCCCTATCCGCTGTTACGTAACTTAAGCTTTTTGGGTGGCTTGTTAACATAGACCTCAATATGTATAGTTAGCCTATTACTGTCTACAAACCTTTCTAGGGACTTTTCTAGTATCGCTTTCATTAAGGAATTTGCGAGGTTGTCTTTGCCATTGATCTATCAGAACTCCTCGATCTCCCTCCCTTCATAGGCTTTATGATGTGTTATCACATTAATTATCAGGTGTTTTTCGCTGGTGGTTCCGAGCCTTAAAAAGTATTTGAAAAGGCTTCTTAAATATATATAGATTACCACTGGGATAGGAGAAATCCGTAGCTACCTGTTAATAAAGTTAAGGGTTTTTTTACAGTGTAATGCCAATGTTAAAGCTCGCTATTTTGCCATAAACCTCCAATATTAACAGGTTTCATATAATCCTTTTACATTTGACGGAAAACTAGTAAATTCGATTGCCAATAATATTAAGCTGATCTTTCCGCTTGTTTTTTTTAACAAGGGTTAATGGAAACCCGATATGTAAAGATAAGTTGGTATGATTTATCAAAAACCCGTCCGTAAAAATCATTAACTTAGCCTTTAAAGGGTCGATTGGTACTATATTAATCCCGTGGTCCAAGTTCCATATCAGTCACTTAAATCTTCTATTTAACCGGTTAACGTCAAGTAGCAGTATAGTTACTCAGAGCATGTTATTTCAAATACTGTTAAGACCTAACTTCATTAATTTTGTTAATTATAACCAAAAAAGAGCTGAGGCCCTTTTGGCGAAAGTTAAGGCTGGTATTAATACCCAATATTTGGATTAACGATTTATTAAAGTTAAGTTGGTTGTTTTCCGTAAGCATCGTTACCGGCTTTTAATTCTAAAACTTAAAGTCTTCAATCGTTTTCTATTTCAACGCTATAAAGTTAACTGTTCCGACGAAAAGGGTATCGTTAGTTTATATACCTATTATAACAATATCCGTTTTTTTTACGCTACTAGTAAATACGGATCGTATGTTAAAATATTTATCGTTAGCCGGGATTCAAAATGCGACTAATAGATTATGAATTAGTGGAAACCTCCTTTAGCTAGTTTATATAGTATCTCAATGCACTGTATTACCATTATTAAAGGATAAATAGCACGTAACTCCTGACATAGATTCAATAATATAATCCTTTACAAATCCATTACTAATTACGTATATGCTTACAAAATATTACCGCTATTAGAAGTAAACTTGCCTTTAGGCCTAACTGATAAACTTGTTATCAAAGTAACCACTGGGAGTTGGCTGATTTTTTAAATTATTAGCGATTATGTAAAGATTTAGTCGTTACCTTTATTATCGTATCCTTAAGCGATGAGTTGTGATTTTTCATACGGCCGCTATGTGGTTTTGCTTTTAATATCTTGGATAATCTTTAACTTAAATATCGTAACGTTTAGGTCTTAGAAATTAAAGTCGGGTTTCGACACGAATTATATAACTTTTCTAGTTAACAGGCCGCCAATTTCGATCCTGTAGTTTTCTTTAAAATATTTACCGGAGGTTTTGATAATCCCTTATACCCTAAGTTTTACTATCAAATTTTCGTTATCTTTTTCTCTTCTACTTAACTAAATAATATTGCAGATACGACCCAATATGTATTCCTCTTGTTTTTCGTTTTTCTTTTTCTTTGGGGGTCGCTCGCGTCGGCAGCGTTTTATTGGTTGATCAATAACGGGTGACGGAGGTTCGTATTAGTTCGGTAAATTACCTGAAGGGGCTTGAAGATCATTATTTTCATTATTCCTGATATAGGAATTTACCTAAGTAATTCGGAAAGATATAAAACCGTTATTAGTTTTAACAATTTTTTTTAGAGTTTATAACACTTAATATTTTATATAAGTACTTTCATTTACCCTGCTTCCGCTACATAAAGACTTTACTTTGTAACGGAAAAATTAGCACGTCGATCGTTAATAAGCCGTTTTTGATTTTAAGGTCGTTATTAACCTCGCGGCGTGTCGATTTTCTTTGTAGTTCTTTTAAGGCTTTGTTATAGACCGTAACAAGTTTTTAAGTGCTTGCCGAGGGCAGAAATTCATTCGTTAGGAGTAGGTATGCTGAAAGACCAGGAGCGCTGGCATTAAGCCGTTAGGATTTACGGTATCGTTAAGGCCTTTTACTGCCATTTGTAGGCGTGCCTCCAGATCTGCAAAGTTTTAAATCTCTAACGTAAGGATATTATGCATTCGGCGAAGTAGGGCGTATGCCTTTTTAACCTTCCTAATGCTTCAATGGTCTTTTATAAATACTTATTTATATTGGATATCTATTATCGTAACGTCTTTTCAAAACTTTGCCGTTGTAAAGTTGGTACTAATATCGTGAAAAACGACGTTAGATGGACCCAAGTAAGTGTTAATTTACAGCATCCTTAACGCTTCCTACATATCTTTTGCCGAAAGGAACTTTAACAACTTAACTTTGTAAAAAAAGGTTACGGAATTAGCGACGAAAAACTGGCTAATTTCTAGGTAAAATATATTAATGAAGATCTCGTAGTTAATGTCCTAATAATGTTTCAATGTAAACTAAATATCTGGTGGGTCTAGGTTTACGTTTGACAGTAGTAGTATAGTCTTTTAATAACTTCTAAGGCAAAGTATTTCCCATCGTCATACCTTATGGACTTTTGGATTTTATATAGCCTGTAAACAACTAGGTGGTTAGAACTCCGATACAATTAACGTATTTCCGGCTGCATTTGTTTTAATATCACTAATTTAAGACCTTAAAGAAAAAACTATAGATGCTCCTACTTAAGGATGAGTAAAAAACCTTGGCCGTTTTTAACCAGCTTATATACCTTAACGTTAACGTTAAAAGTTTCTATATCCTTTAAATAAAAAAAGAAAGGGGTAGGGGATTTAAGGATATAAAACGTAGTTGCTCCCACAACAGTTTGAATTACCGTTGTCCCTAAAAACGATAGTTGTCCGCCTAGGATGAAGCTAACTTTGGCTTTACTTGTATTATAACGATTAATCTTAGTGGCTGTAGTACTTTCCTTTAGTAGTGCTATATATTACGAAGAGTCTCCTGTTAAGTACCTTGTTTCTCCTATGTCTGGTATAATACCTTAAAACGTATATTCCGCATAATGATAGCGGAGGTTAAAGGTGTATAAGGGGTTAGGGGTTTAGTTAGGGTAAAGGTAAGGGTTTTTATTACCTAAATGGTACAGAAATACGTGGTCGGTAAGTTAATAGGCCGTATAGGGAGTAATATCCTCGTATCATTTGATCTACTTAAGAACTTTGACGATGATGTTAACTAGATTATCGTCTTTAACGTTTGAGATTTATTTTAGGTTATCTCAATTCGAAGGAATAGGGTATTAGGCGTAGTATACTACCTTTTGGTTATTACGTTTGGCAGGGGGGTAACGAGTTAATTAGTAGTTAAGCCTGTTACAAATCCAATATCTCTTGCTACTATTACAATGATAGTATTTACGGTTAATAGTTCCGCCTAAATCTTGTTGGTGTTAACGTGGTTTATATCTTTAGTTTAAGGTTAAGGTCGATGAACTAAACCTTAGGAGTTCTAAGAGCTCGTATTTACGATCGATATAATTAATAACTGTAAGGTATTTTTTATTTACGTTAATAAAGTTGTCGACTTGGAAGTATATACTAAGCTAGTTTAGTATACGCATTATCACTATGAAAACCTAGGAGTTCAACTAGTGAAAAAAGCTTTTGTAAGTAATATCTGAATGTTATAAGGCGTATTCAAATTCGTTAACGTCTGAAACTGCTACCCGTACTTGTTCGAGAAATGTAGCTTCGCCAACGTACGCTTTCCCTATTACTTTTTGTCGAAGTATCCGCTTGTTAAATATCTAATTAAGCATATTTATTGATATTTCCTGCACTTTCTTCTTCTCCATTATTATAGTCCATCTTGTAATGACTCAGTTTATATAGCATTATACTAAGTGAACGTCGTATTCGAAGTAGCTCTTTATATTATCGTAAATTTCGCGAAACGTAGTTGTTTAAATTGAGAAGGTTAGGTAGTAATTTTTGGTATACTTCGTAAGGATTCTGGGAAAAAGTAAGTGAAAACTAAAAGGGGGAATTTCCATCCACTTACATATATTTAAAAAGGGCATTTTTGTGGTATAAAAAGGGTTGTAAAGCTTCTCATTATACTTCTTTATATTATATTTAATCTTATCTAAGTCTGTTATAAGCTTATAGTTAATATTAACCATTTTGATAGGTTTTCGAAAAAGGTCACAATAATAGTCCTAGCCTTAAGTAGTGTATCCTAACAATTTAAGCCTTGAAGCCTCCGAGGTACGGTACTGGAAGTAATTGACAGTTGCCTAACCCTAGGAATAAAGTCTTATAGTAAGACTTGTAGTGGGCTACCGCGAGTAGGCGAATCTGAATAAGGAAGGTTTTTAAAGGGCTTAACGATTCAATTACTAATTAATAATAGATACTTAGAGGTTTTGAAAATGTTTACGGTCCTGTTTAATTAACTAGTGAAAAGCATTAATAGCAATATCTTTAGCCGCATTGGAAACCGCTGTTTTATATGCTTTGCTGCCGTTAAAGGCGTGTTCCGAGCTGTTATGTAAAGGTACTAAATTGCAAAGTAGGTTACCAGGTTTCTTATCGCCAATGTATAAAGAGGTTCAATTTAGCTAAGGAGAAGGCGAAAGTCCTTTAAAGCGTATGCGTAAATGTTAGTATCCCTTAACGCCTTTTCCTTTTCCTTTGAGGCTTTAAGGATCCGGGTCTTAAAGGCAGTCTTTTTGCGAAACCAATTCGAAAAAGGTTTCCGCCAGTCCTAATGAAGTTTTCTTAGAAATGTAAATAATGCAACATGTGACCTCCTTCTTCAGCTTAGCCTTAATCGTACGTTGAATTATCTTCCACATGTCTGGTATTTAGTAGTTGAAAAACTCGCAAAAGTCTTAAAAGGTGCGGGTACCGTGTCCAAACTCTTTACCAGCGTCGGATTCGAGGATGTACTAGCTAACGTAATTAGTCAAGTAGGCTTTAGTTAAGGTTTTATCAACACCCTTAATCCAAAGTTGGTAGTTGTATTTGTTAACGAAAACTGATTCGAGGTTTACAATTGCTTCTTTTCAAGTAGGGTCCATAATAGCCTTAAAGTGGGCGCTGGCGATAGACATCTTGACAGGCGTATAAAGCGAGAAACTTGGTGATTTTATATATATGGACTTGGTGGTTTTGGCGTAGTGTCGTGTGAAAACTTGGCGACTTGACAAGAGGTTGCATAACATGGTATTTTTAGCACGGCTTAGTATTTTTGTATGAAATAGTAAACTTAACGATCGGTGTGGTGTAGAAAGTGGAAAGAAGTAAAGTAATGTAAAGGTTTCATGTAAAGGGTAAGGTCGAAGGTCGGTGTTAGTAGTTAAGGTCAAAGGTTATTTGTTGTGATTGTTTGGCGTAGGGACTTAGTCCTTTTTTCACAGTAGTAATACTCGTAGTAATACTGACTTAGCCGTTTATCAACTTTCCGAACTTTGAGACTTTTCATAGTTAATTTTAACGTCTTTAAGAAAGATCTTTGTTCAAGATTTCTTAGTGTTTTCAATAGCAACACCGTCGTTAACTTCTAGATTGCCGTTGAAAAACAGACGCAATCCAAAAGTCTTCTCTGTTTTCCTACCGTTAGAAAATTATAGTAGTACTCATAAAGGCCTTTCTCAAAAATATTTCTTTTACCCTAATAGTCGTTTAACTTAAATCGTAACCAAAAAGTAGCCTTTTCTTTTACTTAGCTTATTTATACTTAACCTAATAAGTACTAATTAATGTTGGTAGGCCTTAAAAGTTACAACGTTGTCGATTCGATTAGTCGAAGTAACCGTAGTATTATAGTAGTCAGATGGTGGATGTATTGTTTTAGGTTTTTTAGACTGCTAGCCAGTCTGCACTGTAATTTGTATAGCCAATTGCTTAGTTCATTCCCTAGAGTGAAGTGCATCGTATTGCACTCGACTTACAACTAATGTGGTAAGTCTCCACATAAAGCAATACACTTGCAGTATAGTCAAATTTACTGTAAGTAAAGTTAACCTACTGCACAGTATGTAATTCTATTTCAACAGTTTTTTTTTTTTTTTTTTTTTTTTCAAAAAAAAACTTTGTTTCTTACGCCCCTCACACTATTCCGCCTCTGCCTTTCTTTAGTAAGGTAGGAGAATAGATGAAGTAGTCTGATTTATTAAAGTCGTTAGGCTGAGGATATTGAATATTTTCTTCAGTTTTTGACCTATACTAGACCTAAGTTCCCAGTCTTTACTGTCCGTATACGAAGTAAATTAGAGAAAGCCGTTCTCTTAACACTACATAAACTATCGTTGGACTACGAAAACGGAAACCAGCTTGAAAGAGGAAAATAAATTATAAATTGAATCTTGTCAAAAAACCGAAAAACAAGCCTATTTACTGTAATCTATGTATTAGTTAGTTTAGGAAGGATGGCTATTCCGGATTTCACAACGTTTACACCGCACAGGTTGATTAGATACTATACCCAAACTTCCGGCCTTCCTTTTCTGGTAAATCTAGTAGTAAAAAGGAAGAAAAAGCGGATGCTAGTACAATTAATAACGGTAAAGTAAAAGACTCCCGCTATATGTAACATTATAAAGTGATGGTGCTCTTACTTACAATTGCATGGGTTTCAATTTAATTTGACTTGTTTAATGCCTAAGACTCTATACAGGACCTTATGTTGGAGAATTTTATTTATTTTAAGACCGCCTCTGACACGGGTTTTCCTCATTAAATATATTTACTTTTTATATTAAAATATTTATTCTTAACGTTAAATTCTCTACTTTCGACTTTAAAGGCCCCACTTTTCACAACTTCAATTTTGAGAACTTCTAAAAGCTAATTAAGGCTTATATTGTCATATCTTCTATGATGAGAAACAGGTCTTTTATCGTAAAATACAAGGCGGAACCTACCTCAGATTACGAACAAGAAGTAGTATTGTTTAACCTGAAGGATAAGGTACCATATATATATTATCCAAATTTTATAAACGTTAAAGTTACAATACTCTAGCCACTTATTTCTGTTTTTGTTACCCTAACTTTATTATAAACTTGATCAATTTGTGAAAGCTTCACAACCTAAGAATTAAAGTTAGAGATCTATCATTGTTTAATTTACTGATTAAGGAAATAGTCATTACTATAACTGGCTATAATATCATTATATAAGCTATAAAGCAACCGTTTTATGTTAATTTGACCGTCCGAAATCCTATTAAGTCATTTGATACTTTTCTTTGGTATATTAGGTTGTGTTATATCAGCCGAGGGTTAGTAGAGAAATTACTTCAGTTTTTGGAAGTTTTGCAGAAAGACCAGGAAATGGAAAGTTTCAACCTTATTTGGGCTCTTTTGAAGAATTTCAAAAATATTCGACGGCGGCCAAAGTTTCAGTACGGAACCCTAGAAATTAGAGGGTCTATCTGGACGTTTAATAGCTTCTTGAAAACAACAGCTGTCTTAAAAGGCTAATACCGTAGCCTGATCGCTACTAAGGTTAGATATTGCTTTGATGTTTGTAATAAAATTATTATATCTTTTGGAAAAGGGATAAAACCCGTTTATCATTTGTCAAACATGATTATTTCATGTAAATATTGGGTTTATTATAAATGTCTTGATTTTAAACGAAAGTAATGTATTTGTTGATTTTTTTTTTGAAAATTTTTTCAATATGAATTTATTTACTTCAAACTTTTTTATTATTAAACATTTTTCAAGAAAATGAGATTTCCGAACGTTTTAACAAAGTTATTTTTAGGGAAGATACGAACCAAGATCCGTTCTAGAAAAGTTAACTATTACTTGTGGCTTTGGATATTTCAAGTAATTGTTCTTATAGCCAATTTGACGGTTAATAAAAAGAGTAGGATTCAATATAACACGTTTTATTAGGGTCGTTACTATGAAATTAAGGGATATGTGGGTTCAAGATACAACATTAAGTTTGCTTTTACTTCTATCTTTGCCATCATCGTTCACATGCCCTTTGTAAAACGAGAAAAATGTTAAAGGATGAAGTTTACAAGAAATAACAGAATCCTTCCTTCGTGCTCTTTTTTTAATATTGCAAATTCTTGACAAATTTTCAAGATTTACTTGCTAGAATAGCCAAGGAAATCATCCAAAAAAATCCTTAGTACTTTAAGTCTGATGGTCATTGGAAAGAATATTACAGGACTGTACAAGTTTGTTATAAGGGATGGATATATAAGGGAGGCTATTAATCTGGATAATATTATAACAGAAGCTTGAGACTTCAAACTATAAAGAAATATGCACCAAACAGTAATGAAAACAGTAAAAAACCTGATGGAAAGTCTGTTAGCAAATTTTGTTGATATTCATGTAGATTATTTTGTGCTTTCAATCAATAATTAAAAGAAAAAACTGATTATAAAGAAGCTTTGGAGGGCACGGATGCCGAACATTGGAAAAAGATCGTTTATAATGAAATACGGAGTTGGCTATCCCTTAGAATATTTAAGAGTATTAAAAGGGCAATTAACCGTTATACACTAATCATAAGAAAGGTTATTAATATTATGACTTGTTTGAAAGGTTGAATCAAGAGTTATAAGTTTAGAATCGTTATATAAGGATTTGAAAAAAGATATTGAGTTGACTATACCGAGAGTTTTGCAGTCACAGCAAAGTCTTGCATGCCAAGGATCCTCATTACCCTCGCTAATTCATATAGATACGATATCCACCAAATCAACATCGATTCGGCTTTTCTGAGTAGATAATTTAAAGAAATGGTCTTAATGGAGATCTTAGACTTTATTGACTACTTTTTCTTGGAGTATTTGGAAGAAAATAATACGTGTTTTAATTCTATAGTTGACTAGGTTTTTCAGCAACTACTAGCCTCCTTATGAGGGCTTAAATGGGCTTTGAAATAATTTTTAAAAAGGTTATAGGTAGTATTCAACGCCATTGAATTTTAAAAGAGTTGAAATATAACATGTATAGTCACTCAGCATACACAACAACAGGGTTACAACAGGGTCAGTCAGTACTTAGCACAGTTACAAGTACTAAACACGTCTTAATACCAAAGGATGAGGAATTAAGTAGGATGAGAAGAACTTAGCTGAAGATGATGACATACACTAAAGGTAATAGTATTAACTAGTATAGAGGCTAGTACGAAAGACTAGTCAGCTGGAAGCTAGCTGACACTAGTACTTACAAATACTAGGGAACTAGTACTTACTATTATAAATCAGTAATAACTAGAATTGAGTATCGAACTCTATGAGGATGCACTTCATTTTATAGCAAGTTCTTTTCCTGCATGTGGATTCTAGAATGCTTGAATTTAGAAGTTGACGAAATATATTCTTATGCAGTGCCTTCAAAAAAAGGTTAGGATTTGATAATGCTTTATATATTAATTATAGCCGTTAGCTTATTATCTTCATTTACGTTCACAACTATTTTATCGTGTGTTATAATCCTAAAGCTATTCAGGCTTTTAACATCGAGGCTATGAAGAACTTCAAGTTCAAATATATAGAGAGGAAAATCATTTCCTAGTCATACGTTTTTTAGATAATAGAGATATAAACATGATCATTTTAGCATAAGATTTGTATATCTAAATAGTTTTGAGCTTGGGGGTAAAATAATAGAGAAGCCATCAAACCTATATATTTATTGCTATTGAATTACTCGTTCATACCATGTTACATAAAAATCAAACTAAGATATTATCAGCCGAAAAGTATTTATCAGATACTAGAGCTCTTAGATATACAATGTACCCAATTAGTCTTGATATTGTCTTTCTTATATCTGTACTCTTACGATTTTGTCATGATTCTTACATGATTACTTACAACTTTAAATACTTTAAATAATATAACAATTATGAGTTATAGGTAGATCAAGAATCATGAGTACTTTCGAATTGAAAATCTATAAAATTGAGTCAAAATCACTATAAAGACTTCTACAGAATTCAAATTAACGGTTGGTATGAATTCAACTAGAAGGGGAATAATGCTATTAGAAAGTCTACCAATGAATACACAGCTTAAATTGTCAATAACACAGGAAATTGGGTATTAAAACGAGGATTCAGAGTATAACTTTTTTTTTGGATACTGAAAGCGTGGCAGTGATTGTTATGACCGAAGCACGTGGGCGGGTCAGGAAACAGGCCAGCATGCAGCTGAGCTACCGAGAGCCTGAAGTCCAATACATCAGGCGGGGAACATCTCTTTGTCAGCACCAGACTAGGCAACCCCCCAGGGTTAGGGTTATCTAGATCACAAGTGCTCACTAAGCTTCAGTAGGCACCGGTGAGCCTCAGTGAGCACTGGTGAGCCTCAGTACTGAAGATGGTATGAAGGCACGGATATATAAGGACACGGTCATCACCAAACAGATAGTATTTCCTTCATAGCTCTTCAATTGTCAATCTAAGTATTCAGTCTACACACCTGAATAGCCTAACGGCTAATGATCATCCCACAGCACGAACACACATCTTCTTGATATTGTACCTTTGTTACCTCTGCTACCTTACTGATAACATAAACCTTCTGACACCTCCTATTTACTCACGGGTATTTAGTGTGATCGTTAAAGTGATGAGGATATTTAGAATACCCTTTGGATAAAGAACTTGTTTATAGAGCTAAATATCCCTATTATCGTTACGATATACTATGATAATCAGGGTATTATCGAATTGTCTAGGAACCCTGAGTATTACAAATGTATTTAATGTATCCACTTTAAAAAAAACTTTATAAGCGACAAACTAGCGCGTGGCATCATATATATTAAGCGGGGTTCTACAGGAAATTACTAGCCGATAGGTTAATAAAGCCATTGTCGAAGGCCAAATACAAAGTGATTATGTAATGACTTGGCTTCATTAACCTAGGTTCAGATTGATGATATGGTTTATAAACTTTCATGCTTTAAGTTACCTGGTGGTATTGCGAGTATTGAATGGTAGAGTGGTTTTGTTATAAACTTTGAGATATTGACAAAGTACTATGAAGGTTTTTGTGTGTGTGTGTGTGTGTGTGTTTACGTTCACCGGGCAGCGCCGAATACCAGAGTCGCACTAGCTGCTACGAAATATTCCTGTAGAGACCAGCGAGAGAGATCGTAACGCAGGCTCTGTTGAGGTCTGTGCGGGCCCGCGGGACCTTACACTATCCCTCCAATCAAGTCCTTAGATTGCTCCACAAATCAAAGACTCTTAGGCGTGTAAATGCAGCACCTGGTTTGGAAACGTAATTTTGCCATCTCAGTCCTCGCCCAGCGTGTATTTACGCCGAGAAAATAATAGTATACGTTTTCGAAAATGAGGCCTTATAAAATTTTTAATATCAAAAGAAAAACCCGTGTAATGATGAGCGAAAGTAAAACGTATAAAGACGCGTAAAAGCATGTACGCGTGTACATATAGCGTATGTGTATGCGGGTTGTAGCTTGTTATCATTGAAATATGTTGTAAAAGAACTGTTGTACATAGGGAGGCCTTATATTGAATCCTGAAATATAATGGAACCTCTTATTTACACCGCCTTAAATCCTAAACCTATTCCTATACAATACTAAAATTACGTAAACTTTAATAAATGCCCTCATCTTTTATATCTAACGTTTTAATACCTTATAGCGTGTTCTCCTATAATATAGGTCCCTATATTAACGTTTACAATAGTATTATCTCGTAAAACCCGCTCTTCATCTTCGACTTTACATCAACTTTCTTGGCATGGGTGCACGGACCACCTTGTAAAGGAAGGTAAGGGGCCTACACTGTAACCCCTAACAGTGTCCACTTCTGAGAAAACTCTTCAGGTACAGCCGCTATTAACACTATCACTTCACATGCACCCCCTTTCTCTACAATATTACTAATCGACTCTGTTACCACTTGAATATTTTCTGGCGACCCCTTTTTGGCTATGAAGATCGTCGTCGGCCCGGCGCACCGCTTATACAGCAGTGTATCCAGAGAACAGCTCTTGTAACCAACGATTCCGTCTCTCATTACTTATATCAACATGGCCCTTCAGACTTGCATTACGGTGCAACCAAAAGTCTGATTCCTTTTGCGTTTAAAGGCTTTAAAAGCCTTCAATTAAAGCTTGCATTTGACGGCTCTATTTATTTATTTACTTTTGAACCGTCACCACCTATACTGGCGCTCCGCTCGCTTAGCGTAGCCTTCAACTTTACTTTAAATACATTTCTTTAGCTATTTACAAAAGAATATTCACGTCACACCACCCTTTCAATGATGTACTTTATTTTACGATTCATTTACATTTCTCGGGTTTACTGCCCGTGGCAAAAACGTAATTCGCTAAGCGAGTTGTGGAGTATATCTCTCCTATCGACACGGGTTTTTAACTAAGATATATGTGTTTTATAATCCCTTTACTCTCTTAGAATTGCTAGATCTTCGATACTAGTAGGAGTCGAATGGGGACTAAAATAGCTGCATAAGACAGCCTAGCCAAGTTTACAGTTTTTATGCCCTTATGGGTTTCTAAACTATAGGGTATATTAAGGCTTGATTTGGAAGGATTATTCAAGGTTCTTTTTCCAGTTAAAGAATTTACTTGAAAAAAAATTCAATAGACTAAGGCTGTGTTTCTTATATAACAGGTATGAGGTTAAAATTTAATATTTAATACACTTAGTAGTATATATTCTTTTTTTTTCTTTTTGCAATCATATAAATATTACCAATACAGATGCGATCCACATTCGTTATGAGGGAAGATTTATTTATGAAGCGGGGACGTATATGGTGGATATAAAGCCCGTTTGGTAGGCATTTACAACTATATATAATAAAAGGTTCGTAAATTGAACACAAATATAGAGGATGTATTTTCAGTTCATATACTTATATCATAAGGAATAACGTAGTTTGTTTAACGTATTGAATAGTATAACCTAGAGACAGGGAACTCAATAGGGTGGTAGTTGTGTGAGGTGAAAATATCATGTTGCTAGCCTTTCTACTAACATATGTAACTTAACATTAGCGAGGGTCACACTATACAAACTATATAGTAGGCTCAGCCCGGTATTAGTAAATTCTTGAAGAAACCTCTCTTAACGTATTACACGCCGTCGTACGCACTTCTAAGCCCTTTTTAAGTGACTTATTACCCTTAGACGGTTTTTTTGCGCCTGTAGCTGATTTTCTTCCCCACCCCTTTTCTTTTTTTAACTTCCCTTTCCCGTAAGCATTCTTCATTCTTCATAATCATACTGTATGTATCTTCATATCAATTATATTAAATTCCTTTTCAACAAAGGCTGACAATAAAGTTTATATTAAAAGAGAAGGGTTGTGAATTCGATACCCCTATTATGTTTGTAAGGGCTTTGCTGTTCTTTTACAATGGGGGGGGGGGAGGTAGAATGTTAATAGATAACGGTAATTAAACTTAACGGCGGGCGTATCCCTATCGATATCGGCGCCGCGGAGTCTCTAGCTAATCACAGCGAAGCAACCGTCGTAAAAACGCCTTTTAGGCATTTAACCGCCTTACGGCAACCCATTTGCGCCGCCGTTAAAGCGGTGAAAAGTAGCGCGGCATAAGTCGCGGCCGCGGCGTTAATATTTCGGTAAGGTATTATTACCGCTAGGGAAGGGGTTAACGGAGAGAACAACAACTTTAGTAATGGTAGGAAGATAAGATTTATCGTTAATAAGCCCGTAACAGCCGCCCCTATTCTATTCCTTTCCTTCCCTTTTGCCGCCGGATTTTCCCTAGTCCTCGGTCTGTCCCTAGGATTTACCTTATTTAATAGGTATGAATACGGTCGACAGGCGATAGTCGAAAAGTATTTAATAATAGAGAAATTAAAATTGTTAAATAGATAGAATTTTAGATCGGATAACGTATATAGGGTAGGTCGTTGAGCCTAGAACGTAAATAACGTTAACGAACATAAAACATACTCTTTATCAATAGGCGGAAAACGCGGGTTTATATAAGTTAAAATCTCAATTCATTTTTACGTTCTAGAAAAAGGATTAAATATGTATAAATGCTTAGAAATTGGTAAAATTGGCGAAAACCCTATACATATATGCTTTGTGAGTCTACCCATCTGGAGGCTTCTTGGAAAATCGTAACTATCATTTTAAACCTTCAAAAAAACTAAATAATTCACTAGGTACACGGCGGTTCGTTTTCTGTCATGTTGAGAGTGATATATAGTTATGGTATAAAGCCAAAAACGTTGATTATATAATTTTAAATCTTCATAATTTTACTTTATACCTTGAAAGTAATAAAATAAAGGTTGTAATAGAAGTAGTAAAAATAAGGAGGGAATCAAAAGCCGGAATTTTCAATATTACCTATCGGGTTTGATCTAATACATAAAACCCTAGATTTAATATTGAAAACCCAAACCACCCTAGTTTTAATTATATTTCTACTATTTTACCCCTTTGAAACGTATTTGAAGGAATAACTTTAACCCGTTGATAAAAGGTTGGTTGTTATCGAAAAGAAATGTGGAAGGTTTAACATTAATATTCGCTAACTTATTCGCGACTTCGTTTCCGTTAAAGCCTATATAACTTAAGTACTATGTCACTACAACAAAGATTATGTAAAATTCGATCACGACTAAAATTCATTTATAAACATATTGGAACGAATTAATCTAATTTTCTTCTAAGACTTTTATTACAAAGATGTTATAGATACACACCATAATTTCATCTATAATGATACGCATAATGTTTCTTAGGTTTTGAATTATATCGATAACTTTTACGTCAAAAATATATATGGTAGGATAAAGTTCGCCTAATCCCTCCATTATATTAAAATCTTTACAGTGATTACGTATTTGTATCCGACTTCTTATTACGTATTCGAAAGTTTTTTTGGAATCATTTGTTGGTACTGTGATTCAGTTTCTGTTAAGATGATATTTTTTTATAAACTTATTTATAAAGGAATCCAAAGATTTAGTAAAATATTGCGAAAAAAATAAAATTAGTCGTAAAATTCTACGCGATTTCCCCTCAGTCATGAGTAAATGTGGTAATAATTTACACGTTGAGCGTCTTCATCCGGGTGAAGATTATGAAATTAACAAGGATGTTATATATTATTAAAATTATTCGGAGCCAGGTATTGCGCTGGGAAGCTGCTATAGTATAATAAGCCGTTATTTAATTGTCTAGCGTAACGACTTAAAGTTAAAACGAGGCTGTCAACGATAAAGTGGTAATTGACGTGATAATCCGTTATATTACAGGGTATCGAAAATCGCAGTTTTTTAAACGAAAAGCGAAGTAGAAACGCTATTTTTCACTGGTAATTTTACTCAAGGCAAACCGAAATTTTTAAAAACGACAACGTTGACCGAAATTTTATGTAACTAAATAATAGCGCTTACCGTAAAGATTAAAAAAACCGCATTTCATATCGTAACACCCTTTTACCTATCTTCATAATAACAACGTTTGGTATAATATATAAATATAGGTACGACTACAATAGTAGTTACTGGACGTAAAAGGTGTAGCGAATGTCTTTATTCTATACGTGAAATTCTCTTATAATATCGGGCTACCTTTAAAGCCCTTACCTCACGTCATCTGATGTAAACCCTGCTTAATAGGGTTTTCATAAATTAAAACCCAAGTCATCGTATATTAAAAAGTTTAGTATCTGATAATGGATTTATAATGGGGTGTAAGGGTTTTATAACCATACATACGTAATGGTTACCCCGTTTTATAATGTCGAAAGGAAATCAGCTTCCAATAATATATATAAACTGAAACTTTTCCGGGGCGAAAATTAATTTATTATCAG
Source organism: Anisogramma anomala (assembly GCA_038502455.1). Classification (NCBI taxonomy): domain Eukaryota; kingdom Fungi; phylum Ascomycota; class Sordariomycetes; order Diaporthales; family Gnomoniaceae; genus Anisogramma; species Anisogramma anomala. The sequence goes on along the minus strand of JASMMZ010000008.1, from coordinate 6,106,609 downwards.
CCGTTTATTGATTCGTTTTCTTAAATTAGCTTTATACCCTTTAACGTTATTTTCTGATGAAATGTAAATCCGAAGAAAAGAGATGTCGTTAACGTACATAAAATGTAATTATAATACCACTTAGTTGAATATGATATATTAACCATATAAAGAACCGGAAAAGGAGTGATGTTTGTTAAGGTCCTACCATTGAAATTTGAATATCTTATAGTTATCGCTTAATGACGAATCATTACCATGTTACTTATTGAAAAGCTTTTGACTAATTTAAGTAGGTTTTAATAAAACTTTACACGTCTCATCAATTGAACTGAGCAAATATGAAACAGAATGTCGAAAGCGCCTTACATGTTATATGAAAAGATTGATACGACCTTCTCTTTGGTTAAAACGGATTCGATATTAGATATACGGGATATTGCTCAATTTAAAGCAAATCGTTTTGGAGTCCCTTTCCCATATTGATGGTTTATAATAAATCGGGTAATGAACGGGAAGAACATTCTTATGACTATATTATATTTCGAACCTTCAATATAAACTGGTTTTCATACCAGAATCTTTGACGATCGTAACCTCAAAAGGTTCCGGTTATCGATTTTCGATATTATAAACACCTTCGATTATATATATACCTATGAAAAAAATGCATAATCTTAAATATTTGTTGTAAACCATTCGAAAAAAAATATTTCAATTAAGTTCAATACATTTAAATTAGTCGTACAATAATATTATTAAGCTCGACCGATGTACTACGAATAATGATAACATTACGGCGAATCTTTTTGTGGGAAACATCGAACCCCTAAGAGACGATATACTTGAACACGTTTCAATTATCTAAAAATTCTTCGTCGATATTTTTAATCACTAAAAACCTACTGAAAAAAAGTCTCATGAAATTTAAGCTTGATAACGAGCGTTAAGAATAAGTTGACTATCTATTTATAGTCAATGGATTCGAGATGGAAAGGAAAACTTATATCCATTAATAATGAGGTATACCATCATTAAATTACCAGCCTGATAGAATTTAATCTTTAATAAACCGGCTTTTACTCGTTGCACCTCGGCTAGGAAATTTTGATATTTGATAAATGTCTTGTTACACGTTCACGTCTCGTCATATTTCCTGATTCATTAATGAAACCGATACAACTTCAAAGTTCACTATTCTCCAGCCTTTAAATATACCATAATAGGTATACCGATCACTAAAAAAACGTTATTATACAATCGGATAATAGCTCTTATCTACTCGTATATTGTTATTTAGTTTTCAATATCGGTAACACGTAATAAAATAGCTATACTACAAACGATCAGTTTATGAAACCTAAGTATGATAGTTTTCGGCATCGTAATCCGCGAAATAAATAGTACATAAGACCCGCGTGCAAAAAGATTCGCCAATAACACCTTATAATCAGAGCTTTCATGAAGATTAGAACGGATTACCGGAATAACGCTGGTAATATTGGTAAAAGTAAATTTTAAACCGTATTGCAAATAACAAGTCAAAACTCTCACCTCATCGTTAAAGCATATACTAATTACAAAACCCCAATTATTAAAATAATATCCCCCTTTAACTTTAACTAATATAAATTCCGCTGAGCTATATATAAAATTGAAATCCCTACCAATAATACTTTAAAATCCGGTTACTGAGACGTAAATATTCACTAATACATCGTTAACAAGTTAATCTTGATATAAGTTAATTATATGAATACTGTTAAAAATTATTCATAACGAGGTTATTTTTCCTTCAAAATTCGAACGTATTGACGTAACGGCAAGGAAGGCACCTTTCAGAATATAAAATGAAAGTTGAAACCGGGTTGCCAAAAGCACCTCACACCGGCTTTTCTACATGAAAGTGGATTCGCCCCAATTTAAAACCAGTGAAAAAAAATCGTAAACCGAGTAATATTACGTGAAACTCTAACTATTATCTCTTTTTACTATACAAAAGTTTCTATACATTTATAATATTCATACTTTTGTTCGTATAATCCATAAAAAAAACCTGATATAAAATTACCATTTCATCTAAATTTACCCAAGTGATTATAAACCCTATATTTTTAGGCGTTTGATAACACCTAATCTTTCTTTATCTGATTGATATAAAGCTACTTAAAATTTTGTAACGATAACTTTAGTTCAGATCAAAGGTGAAATAAAGTCCTTAACCGTCACAACATTCCAATTCATAGAGTTAATTATAACCTATTGGTTGCCAAAGGCGTTAAGAAGTAAGGGGAACTCAAATTTAAACATGAACGTAACCAAATCTATCGTCGAGAGACTCTTATCGTCATAAACTTTGAATACAATAGTTAAAACGGGTTGAAACCCAGCTATTAAAAGCTTTAAAAACCTGAAATTGGTGTTCCAAAACTTAAAGCACCTTGACCTAATAGTATTCAATTTAAATTTAACAGTAGGTTTACCAACTAATTGAAAGCTGGAGCTCCGCAAAATAGTACTACCTTCATATAGCGCGGGAAACCAAAACCCTATAACAAAACGAATGGAACGTTCTTCGGTAGAATCTTGTGTAACCGTATTTACTCGTACAATGATAGTATAGACTTCCTCGTAAAGAATAGGATTCAGAAAAAGGGGTTTACTTAATGAAACTGCACTAATCTGTAAATCCAAGTAACCTTTAAAACCAAAGGTGCATGTAGAAAACGCGGGTTAGGCCGCGTTTTTTTTAGTGAAATACTAGCATATACTGGTATATAAAAACTGTTGGAACGAGGTGATGGTGATGGTGTTTTGGACTGTATGGACCAATGATAAAGGAAGAAGAAGCTAGGTTTAAACTGACTGCAGAGTTTGCAGTAAGTTATGTAAAACAATAAAGAAGGAAGGGAGGGTTGCTACCCTACCTTAGTCCAAAAATTTGCCGGGTGAAAAAGGAAGCAAGATGTTTCCATAATGAAGCAATTAAGCGAGAATTCCATTATTTCTCGTGAGAACAGCTTCTCACGAAAATGGATATTCACGAGAAGCAACACTCGTGAGAAACTCATTCCAAACTTTTTTTCTCATTCCTTAATTAATTCTTCACAATGCTTCAGATCCTTAAAAATTACCTATTCATGATTCTCTGCAGTGAATCCTTGTTTAATTCACGGGATATTGAAATTTTGAGCCCCCACGGTAACAACTATCAAATATCTTGTCCAATATCTTCTCAAACTCCTATTTATTTCTATCGCCTGCTTATTTGATGAGTGTCGGATGCGGAGCCAGTCGTTTAAAAGTTTTATTATCCCAAGAAAATTTAAGGTATAAAATACTAATAGTAGGATAAATTGTTAATTTCAAGGGAAATGTAACGTAAAAGCTAGTTTTATGACCTTTTTTAAAAGTAGTAAAAGGTCCTAGGCAAGGAAGACACAGTTTTCTTTTTAAAGATAAAAAGGCTTGTATATTCGGCCAGTTTTAAACCAAATTTGATTACCGACTTTATAATTGTACCATAAGTATTTTTAATTTTATATATTCTTAACTTTTCCATCTCCAGTATCCATTATGAATGCAAAATCCCGCCCCCAGTATTCACTTACAAAACGAATATAGGTTTATTACCAATATATAACGAGAATGAGAAAATCAATCAGTGAGCGACGCGTAATTACGAATATAAATTTATAAGGATTAAAGTTGATAGTCGGAAATTAAGCGTGATGGAAATGATATTCTAATTCAAGAATGAAATTGATCAACAACTGCTTAGTATACTAAGCTCCATGTTATCGCAAAACAAGTTGCACAAAATATTTGATTTTCGGATGCATTGTCTTTCAATGAATAGTAAACTTTTATTATGATTGATTGTCTTCCCAAATCTTTTTTAAACCTTTTTTTAAAAAAATTATTAAAATATAAAATCCATATAGTAAATCATTTGTTGCAGGTAAAGCTAATGAAATAATGAAAATTATTTTACGAAATTCTTATCTATTCTACAACGATATATTTGATATATTTCGTTAGAAGAAGTATGTTCTTTTTTGGATATGATGGTTTGAAGTTCCTTTCATACAATGGGACTGAATAGCGTTTATGATCAAGAAAACCTTTGACACACGATAATAAAATCCATATAAATTTTAAACATAGGTTTTTGAAAACCTTAAATTAATTAAAACGTACCTATGGGTTTTAAATTATTATTTTATAATAAATTTATAGTAGGGGTAGTTTCGATAATAAAATTATACGTGTTTATGTTCAAAATGAAAATGAAAGCTATATCAACTTGCTATTCTACGTTAAGAACCGAAGCAATAACGTTAATTATTGTTATTTACGGGAAATTCCTAAACGAAGCTTAAAGAAAAAACGAAGCGTTTGCAACTCACTCAATCTCGGGTGTGAAGAAAACGATTGAAAAGTCTAAAATATAGCCTAGTTTTAGTACTACAATAGTATTTTCGTTTTCGTTATCTCGTTTTACTTTTTCCAAATTGCCTCTCTATATGGGATTAACCTAATATCAGAAACAAAAACATTGTTTAAAGTTTCCGATATTTAAGCTTTAACCAGGTATATAAGCGAATGAAAATATTAAAAACCATTAAAATATTGTTTAATATTCGATTAGAAATAGGAAGATCTTTTTATGTACGAAATATTTCATGTCAGGGCTTTCATAATCTTGAAAAATTATTAAAACCAGAATTCAAACTTCTAAAAAGTTAAATAACTACTGAGTTAAGTATACTAAAGTCAATAAAATAATGAAATAACTTTCTACTCGCTTTATCCGTCAAAATTGTATTAGGTAAAATTCAATTGACCAATCCTGTAATTGATTTGTAAACCGTAAAACCCATATTTATGTGTGTATCACTAGTTAAAATGGTTCGAAGGCGAAGATAAGCCCTCACAAGACACTTTATCATAGGAATAGAAAGATTATGTAGTAATTCAGATTTAATAAGATATAGGTTGAGGAATAAAATTAGTTTAATTTCTACAACCGGAATATAGTAACTAGAATACCAATGGAAATCCTTTTTCAATTAGAAAACCATTGCTTTCAATACGCGTTTAAGACTATTATTAATATTAAGTAAAAGAAGGAAATGTGAATTTAGATGATGAAGACGTAGACGCTCATACAAGAATTTCTCAAGCTTATCAAAACAAAATTATTATTCGGGCGTTGAAACTACTTTCGTAACTTATGTAAAATATTATCGTTTACCACGATTTCTAATTTCAAAACCTCATATACAACGGCTCCGGGCGAGTAGATCCGTTTTAAGTATTTATAAATTATTAGAAAATGAAATGAAGTAGGGTATTATCATCCTAAGAAACCCAGCTACTTCCAAATATGTTTCCAATGCTTTTTAATTACCGGAAAAAAACTTTTTGCGAAAACCCTAAATGTCTTTCTAAATAGTGGTATTCCGGAGCCCAACGTTGTAAAAACCCAGCAATTCCATAGATTAGAATTGAATATAAGGTTTGCATAGTGACAAAAAAACCTCTACTTAATAATAAAGCGAGTATGAATGTTCAATAGACAAGGTATTCGTTGAATATGTCTGAAAAGATTATGTTATTGATAAAGGTTTCGTAAAATTGACTCAATTGCTTGAACGTATTGTTTATGTATTTTTATACATAAGATGGTAAATTAGGAAAATCAATAATAACTACTTTTAAGATTTCACACAATTACTAACTATAGTATATTGATTTTGGTAATTTAAATCGAGAAAACTAGGAAATTAAATTTGTAGTATTTACCATGTGAACCCGGTTCTTTTCATTTCAAAAATCGATGATTTAGCTTCAAACCGGTAATAGACAGATTTTCTAAACGCTCTATTTGTTAAATGATTTAAGGTTCACTATAACACTTATTTTTCAACTGTTATATACAAAGCGCGAAATACGGAAGATTGGTAGTGCCAAAGGAAAAATCTTATTTGAGTGTTCCACACGATTCTATGTATAAATTATATTGAACCATTATTCCGAACGGTTTTTTTTACGTTTAGAAACCGGATAAGATTAATAATTCAACTTGGCATATTACTAGTCTTTTACCAAAAGCACCTTTATTTTTCTGTTTTTCGAAAGTTTGCCTCACGCTATATATTTCCACATTTTAAAAAATTGCTTACAATCTCTCAAAAATTGTAAGGCTTTTTTACATCGTTGGCGGTAATACACATATTTCCAAAAATAATGATTATAGTCTCATTATCAAAATATTCAGTATTGAAAGAATAGGAAAGTATACGATGAATATAATTATCTAGCCAAACTTTATTGAAATTATAGTTAACCGGCAGCAGGTAAAACAAAACGTCGGTAAAAACGAATTAGCGTTTTCGGATGGATAAAAGCCTAGTAAAAACTTGTAGGTCATGTAAAACCTATGTAAGTGAAATGAGGACTTAAGTTAAATTATGAACTGAACGTGAAAATTGGCGCATTAGCGTTAATAATTCCTAAAACCGCAATGTTTACCACATAATAACTTAAAACAACCATGTAAGGTTATATTACCAACGAAAAGAATGTCCTCAATTCATTAGCTCAAATTAACGCTTAAATTTCATCCTTGCAATTTGCTTAAAAATATAAAGAATTCGTATATTTGACTATTATCCTGAAACCAATACGTCGCAAAATTCTTATAATGACTTAAATATGTTTTGTGTTGAAATAATATATAATATATTAAAATCTATAATAACATTCAAAATCATGGAATCATGGATATCATTAGATATTACTATATATAACGTTCGAGAAGTGCATGATGGTGTGACGCGCCCCAATAGAGATATTGACAGGGTGTATAGTAGAGTGCTACACTCTGAGTAGGAGCTTATAAACTCTCGCCTGAGGAGTTCACTCTCTGAATACCTCTTCTCCCTCTTACTATCTTGTATCAATATTATCAAGTTTACAATTCTAAATACTTTTTTCTTTTTAAGTTATTCTATAAAGATTTTACCGACACTGATCAATAGCTTATACAATCTACTATAAATAACTCGGTGGAAAAAGACGAACCTTAATTAAATAACTATAACAAGATATTATAACTATCCCAATTGTTCTATGCTATAATATTACGACGTATAAAAAACACACGGAAATGCAAAAAGATTAAAAAATCCGGCGTTACTTTGAAAAAGAATAACTTTCATACGATATTATTCACTCGAGTAGTACTTTTCAAATATTGAAAACCCCGATACACTATCCGTTAACTAGATTGACTTTACAATCGTATCCGAGTACTTCTTCAAAAGTACTCTATTTCGCATCAGTCGCGTAAGCCAGAACCATTAAGTTTCGGACCCCGTTATTAGGATTCATTTAACCAAAAACAATATTTATAACGCTTATGCACACTACGAAAACAGTTAAAACAACTTTTGAAGCGCTTCGACAAGCACGGAAAGCGCTTAAAGCACCTTTTAAAACGCCTCAACTCATTTAAAAAGCGCTCTAAACAACTTCCGAAACGCTTGTACAAACACACATCAAACGCCGAAAGCAGCTTTCGAAGCGCTTCAAAAAAAATTAAAAGCGCCCAAAACAGTTTTTCAAGCGCTTCAATATATTTCAAAAGCGCTCAAAACATTTTTTCAAGCGCTTACACATCAAAAACGCCCAAAACAACCCCTGATGTTTTCATACCATTTTAATTCACTTTTACATATCATTTCAACCTTTCCTTACAATTTAACACTTCAAACACTTTACATTTTGCCCGTTCGCCCTATTGAATTCCACGTATATACATTAATGTGTGTAAAGTTTAAGATTAATAATTATTCAAGTAGTATAATGTTTGTAAACGTTCAATAATTATTTTGAAATGCCTCACTAGTTTGTAATCATAATTTATGTATATTCAATTCATTTGAATAAGCTTCAAACGCAGTATTTCGAAAGTTTTTTCTCATTTTCTTTATATTTATCTTCGTATCATGGCTTTCATTTCCTGTTTTTCTTCGGAACTTTTTTGAATATACGATCTTAAATGCATAAAACACCCTATGACTTCGCCACTTTTATATCAACTCCTTATATACGACAACCTCATTTCCAGAGCGCTACTTACAATAAGACTAATTGAAATTAGTGAGTACATGGATATCCTGTTCGTGGGCATAGCGTTTCAAAAAAACGTTTCGAAATATATTGATTTTGACCCATGTGATAAGGTTATTAAGTAGCCGGTGGAACAATTAGACTCTTGGGGGGTAAATAAGTATGTTATCAACTTAGTTTGAGTTATTAGAAGAAAAAGACTGAGAGACATAATATATTTGATAATTTTCTAGAGGAACTTGCTTTCTTTCCCTTTGGAAATATATCGTTCGGTGTAACATTTCACTTCGAAAATGTAACCAATATAATCATGAAGTAAAGAAATCAATACACCAGGTAGAAAAAAGCGGCCGTAGTGCAAAAACATTCATTATTATAACTTGATTCAACGAAATTCCGGATTGATAAGAAAAAGAAAGTTTTAAAGTAGACTTTATAAAGGGGAATTAGTTAGCGAAAAAAAAACCATCTTATTAATGATATACGAAATAGTTTACAATGTGGGATCATTCAACGTACGTAAATTGTAAGACGTTTGAAGATGTTAGCCACGCCCTAAGAAAGGTAAGCCAAGTTTAAGGAATCAACGGAATGAGAGCAACAGTCCCAAAGGTTAATTTTTATTTGGATTAAGTATATACACGTTTCAATAATTTTTTTGGAAAAGAGACATTAGTTAAACCAATTCCAAAACGTACTTCACGCCCTTTCCAAATATATTAAAAACGACTCTAATAAGGAAAACAGTGTTTTCAGATGTAATATAAAAGGCGATAAACGATTATACAAATCTTACGGCCTGATGTCTACAAATCATGACCTATATTACGATCTTGCACCCTACTAGTTTCCCACTTTTTGGAGTTACATTATAAATTTTATAAAGTTCGCTAAATTTTCAATGGTACCAAAAGATACAATGGGTGGCTTTACGATGTAACTAACAATACGATTTATACGATATTAAATACTTGTGAAACCTTGAATATTAAACCCTGACAATTTGGTATAATTTTATCCGGTAAAGTAACTGAGAAAGCCAATAATAGTATGGATATTGTTCATTGTAAGTAGCAAAATTTGTAAATCTTTATAAAGGTTAAGAAATAGATTTTAATATAGACGTAAATTCCGAATCGCACGATATATACTAAACGAATATTTCACAGGAATTCGTCAGAAATTACCGTAACCATAAAAATATAATACCATTAAAAGTACGTATTTTTTTATTAGTGGGATTTATAAATCTTTAATTGACCATTAAACCGAAGTTTAATAAACACAAAATCTTCATTTAAATGCTTACGAATATATACAGAAGTAGTTCGAGCTATTAATTTAAGTTGTTTTAGTCGGAAAAAAATTGAAAGCTTTTTATACGAGTTTGAAAACAGTTTTGAGAACTTCTAATTGTCGATAAGCGAAGTTAAGATCAACGATTAAAACCGGAATGGCTAAAAGCAAAAACCCGCAAATTATAAAATTGGACTTTATTAATATGATTTACTACATTCTAGATGAGCGATTGAAATTTTATTTCTGGAATAATAATCATGAAAATCCTTGATACGGATGTAGAGGAAAAACATATTAGAGAGTATATCCCGGAGATCGAATAAAACATGAGTATTAACAAAATTTCCTTTATAATTAAAGACGAGGTTTACTACAATATTTACGAAAGATTCTAAGAGGTTTTATGGGTATTTAAACAGTTGTTTCATATGCAATTTTATCCTTTATTAGTCAATCAATTACCTAATATCCTAGCAGATTCATGTTGAGCGAAAATTTTGGATTGATTACCAATTGAAATACTAAATCAAAGGTATTTTTATAATGTATACGGCGATTACTCAGGTTCTACATAGAATTTTAACGGGTACCTGTACAAATATATCTTTAGGCAATATAGGGAGAAGAAAAATATTTATATCATAACTTAAAATAAACAAACAGATTAGCGAGTATTGACAGGTTCGTAAAAAACTTTATTTTAATATAATATACACTTGAATATTGAAATTGAAATATTAAACGCTTTCATAACATTATAATTTCTATAGTTTGATGGTCATAGTTGCCAGTTTCAGGGAATTATGCCAGATACTGGTGCGGTATGTAGTTTAACCTCCAGAAAACGCTAATTTGACGTTTTCGCGACGATTTTACAGAATTCTAACTAGACCGAATAAGAAAGTATAGCTCAGGTTTTGTTTAATAAAGGAAAATCGTTATCACTCGATAAAATAATAGTAAATATATGATTCAGACCAGTTCAATTCTATATGTCGAAATACCATTTCTGTTTTCGTTAGCTAATATAAACAAGCTTGGAATTAAGACACGAAATATCATAAATCCAGTCGTTCTCGTTTTCAATCGCGTATTTATATAGTTTCGTCTGAAGTTTAAATTCTTTTAGTTTTTTACGGCAGTACATATAATCGAAACCGCTTACTTAATACAACCGGAATTGCATTATTATTCAAACTTTTAGGATACCCGGTTGCAAAGAAATTTCTGCGGATCATTTACATAGCGTGTTATACTCATGTAGGAAAAAGAGTTTTAGAAGCTACAGAGAAGTTCTTCCGAGAATATCCACTACGTATATAAACCTTAAAACAGTTTAAAGTTCACCTTCAGAATGATGGAAACCGGGAATACGAGTTTAATATGAAAATAATATATTTTAACGGATACCCCATTTTCTACTCAGTTGACGTTATATTGTTATTTCATGCCTCAAAGTTTTCCCTGAGGGTTTTAGTAACGGATTATTACATTTTTTTAGTAAATTGTTAGATTGTCATTTACGGCTTTGGGATTAGATTACCAACGACGAAAGTACGGCGTTCATCTCGAATAAATGGCGAACTTAGGTTAAAATATCTGGGAACGTATGTAGACAAATACTGGTGAAGGTTTTTAGAGAGTCGATAAATTCTAATCATATTACAAATCGTTGAAATGTTTTTCACGGTTTTTTCAAAGGTATAAAAAGAAATAAACATAATGGAATCAATGACATAAATAGCCATGAACTCTATAAGCAATATTTTGAATTAAGTTAACAAATTATTTTACTCCTTATATTTGGTTTCTACCTTTTGGTTGATGTGAATTCTGTACTATTATATAATAAGGATTTGGAAACAAACTTCATGAAAAAATTTACAGTATTTTTACAATTTTAAGGCTACGAACCGATGTTTTCGACGCATTATTAATAAAAATCGTCCATCGGGAAACGAGTGTTTGGAAATTACCGTTGTTATTTGAAGTCTTGATTTGGAGGACAAAAAAGGGTGGATAAGTTTTTTAAAGATTATCGGTATTAACGGATACAATGTATTTTTTTATTTGTTAAACGACAGGATTTCATTTTGCTGGTCAATGATACGAGAGTATTGAAAGGAAACGGTAGAGGTTAAAGCTCCAAAAGTATAACCCGTTGTGTGGTAACTATCACGCCACTCCTGTAATAATACAAACAGCCCTCCCCCGGCATTTATATACCCTCAAGATACCCCTTTACAACCTCCGAAACTTTACCAAAACAATCACCTTAGGTTATAGGTTAGTACCTATGCTAATGTTCATCAGAGATCTAGCTCTGATGATTACTATCCACGCTCCCACGGTGATCTAGAGCCGCTTGGGAGCTATACGGGAGCATTCCCTCACCCGTCACGTAACCCCGTCACTACTCTTTCTACAGTTTCGAAACAGTTCTATAGTGTAATGATCACACGAAATACCCGTGAGTATATTGAAGGTGTCAGTGGGTTTATGTTAGCAGTAAGGTAGCAGAGGTAACAAAAGGTACAATATCAAGACTGTGTTCGTGCGAGTGATGATCAGAAGCCGTGAGGCTATCCAGGGTAGACTGAATACTTAGATTGACAACTGAAGAGCTATGAAGGAAATGCTATCTATGTGGTGCTGACCGTGTCCTCATATCCTTAATCCTTCATACGCTTTCAATGCTGGATCATGTTGGATCGAAATATGATCTCAATGATCCTTAGTGCGTAACCCTAACCCTAAGGTTGCTGACATAAGAGATATCCCCACCTGATGTGTTGAACATCAGGTTCTTAGTGGCTTAGCCCCATACTGGCCTGTTTTCTGACCCTCCGATGTTCTTGAGTCATAACATATAGCAAGGTTATCTCCTTTTTTTCTCTATCGAGGATTATAATTATAATTCGACTACCTTAAACCATAGCTTTGGCTTGAATGTTTTTAATATGATCCTCAATGTTTTTCCTGACGGTATTATAACTATTTATCAACTGATATTGCCTAGGTCTATTATTTTCTTTTCCGACCTTTCGAATTGCAACCCTTAAGCCTCAAAGTAGGTCCTTCACCTATGCGTTTGGTAGCAGCTTTAAAACGTTTTAACGGTTTAATTCGATCATTTTACGGTTTAAAATCAACGTTTAACTGATATTTCACGTATAGAATTTCTTAGGTGGGATTAAATCGTTGGCGTGTACACTTTAGATTTGGAATAACGTAATATTATCGTATTAAACATGTTTTAGGAAATTATTCACTAATTCTCAATTACCGGTACGCTTACGTTTTCAAAATAAACCCCTCCTCAAGGAATTCTTGTTACGTTACCTTCGAAAAACGTAATTATTATATAATTCGCTACTGGATACCGTGTTAACGCTTTAGACGACGATAATTTGGATTTCTTTCACTTCGAATACAATAGCGGCACCCTGTTCGATAAACGTTAATAACGTAAATTTAAACTTTTGAATTATCTGGTTCTATTATCTGACGTTAAATTACGTTGTTTGGTATATAAGATTACGATATCTGGAAATTAAGTAAGGACCAAATCTTTATTGGTATTAAAAAGGAGTATTTGTATATTATTTTTCAATGTTCTAAGGGTTTCATAAAAAAAATTATTAAACGCTATTACGTCTTTCGAAGCGATACCTATACTAGCTACCCCTATACCTTTATGGTCATATTTTGCGTTTATCATTACGATTTTAACGTGGTTAAAGCCGTTATCGTTTAGCTTACAACTATAAAATAAAGATATCGCAAAGGGATTTTCGTTTTTTCCAATACTTAGGAGGCTTTATTCGTAAAAGCTAGCCACATAGCTCGTGAGTCCGCCGAAAAACTCGTTATTTTAAAGGAATTATTAAGGATACCTTGGTTCATATGTAATTCCCCCTTAATATATCCTCGAATTACAAAGAATGAGTCGCCCGAATTTAACGTATTGATAAACGAATTTTTAACCTTTATATTCGGAATAATAATATTAGCTACGTCAATGTTATGATTACCATAAGTACTATACATAACTGGAGTAATATTTTCGACGTGCTCGCCCGCGACAATTAAATGAATGTTATTATAACAAGCGTAAACACCTTTTCAACCTCTTTGAAACAACGCATTACCTAGGTTAATTTCTCGGAACCTTTCTATTGTAAAATCCTAGGCTTGTATCTACGTTGTAACGTGAACGGTTATCGTATCCATACTAGCGTATTGGATTTGATATAAAGCTCGGGTGGCTTTAAGATTAAAGTTACTATATGTATCTTCCTTATTTCGGCCGAATATTTCATTAACTGTTAAATGGAAAAAGCGTAACTTCTATATAGGCATATTGATAGGAAGCAAAAGAATTTTAATTCGACCTGATAGCTTTGTTTTTGTTTTTAAATAGCTTTTCGTTTATAATAGCTTTGTTTTGAAATTTGATTTAGTTTACTAATGTTTTCGTAAATTCCATATATAAATATTATAACGTTAAATTTAATTCATATATTCATCGATGTGAGTTATTATATATCCATATTTTCTTTCTATAACTCGGCATATTTATACGCCATATACCTAATTCTGCCATATGATTTTTTAATATTACATTTAACAATTACAAGAATCTAATATAGCTTTATATTATTTCCCACTTTTTATAAGTCATTATTTCGATTAAAACTTGGATAAAATATAGATATGTGATTTACTACGCGTTCAAATCTATATTACGTTTAGGGTGAGTAGGTATTAATTACGTTTGAAAGCTAGGGTTTGCCCTAGTATAACAAGCAATTAAAGGAGTGGGTGTTGCTACCATTGATATTATTTTCCGAACGCTTCGGAGGAACTAAACCGTTACTACGTGGCTAGTCGCTGTCTATTTTGAATACATTGATAAAGCGCTTCCCCTGAAGTTATTTTATTTTGTCAATGATAAATTTCCCGACGCTTTTAAAGAATTCGTGCCTTTGTGAAATAAAGCCTTAGGGGATAAACTACCCCTTTACTTCTTCGAAACCGATTAAGAATTTATTTTTTCAAATCAATAATGAAGGTTAGCCTTACATTATTTAGTAGGGCCATATATACTGTATATCGCGGTTGGAATATTCTGTGTTAAGGAAAAGAAAAAAACCGAATTATTCAACTAAATTATATTCACATGAGTTACGTTTTAACGAATACCCCCGTATTTGTTGTCGCCATCCTCGAGGTTAATTTTCTTTTTTATATTAATTATCGTGAATTTAAGATTATAATAAAGTTGAACTATTACATTCTTCTTTTGATTAAAGATCCGATTGAAAATATCTTCTATGTTCTATAATTTATGAAGTTCAATATTTGAATCGTTTTTTAAGATTTTTATTAAGGACGGAGATAAGTTAAAGATTGCGTTTCGTGCACGTTTTTGATTTTTCTAATAACTAATTACATCATTTAGATTTTTTGGTATACTAGTTAACTTTTTAACAGGATATTAATAATTTGTTATGTCTCTTCTTCGGTGTTTTTCCTTTTTCTGATTTTGATGACGTTTGAATGTATTTGAATAGTATCTTTAACGATTATCATATCAATTTTCGATTAGTCATGAGCGCCTTAATAATTACGTGCTTCAATTTAAATATATTTAAATACTGATTCGGCGTTGAGAACATTTAATATTTTAGGTTTATTATTATAGTTGGGATTGACGTATGTATGAGCCCGAAGGAGCTACTCGTTATCCGGGCAAGTAGATTCCATGTTTGTATTATATGTAAGCTTTTTGTTGGTAGGGCTTTAAACGTTGAAACATTGTCGATTCGATTGGTCGAAGTAACAGTAGTATTGCCTAATCAAGTGGAGGATGTATCGTTTTAGGTTCGGCAAACTGCTAGTCGGTCTATACAGTCATTTGTATGACCAATTGCTTGGCCTGTGCCTCAATATAAAATGTGGCCATTTTGTACTTGACTTGCAGTCAATACAGTAAACCTACAAAACAATACACTCAACTTGCAGTTATTATAATTAACTTTTCAGTAAGTAAATTGAACCTTCTACACTGAAAATCATACTATTTCAATACTTTCGGCTTTTCATTTTGTGTACGTACAATTGTGTGGTTAATCAATTTTTTCCGGTAAATACTAAACTGAGACTTCTTCAACTGGCTAGACCCTTGTAAATTTCCATTAACCTTTGTATCGAATTGCAACCATTTTTACTTAAATTAACCCTAATTTCCGTCAATTGCCACACGAATTCGAGGTCTGACTTAGTCGACTTTTACAAAAGGTTTTTTTTTTTTTTTTTGCTACAAACCTATATAATACTTCGCTTTATCCGTGTAAATTAAATAAGTCGTTATCGTCAGTCCCCTAACAGTTTTCCAGTATGTTATCACGTGTTTGGTTGCCACCGTTACTTGATTTTACCTTACCAGGCGGCTTATTAATGTAGCTCACGATACGTATAGTTAACCTATTACTGTTTATAAACTATTTAAGGGCTTCATTCGGCGATGAAATAGTTATAGTATTAATAAGATTGTCTTTACCATTAATTCACCGGAATTACTTAATTTTCCTCCCTTCATAAGCTTTGAGGAATGCCATTACATTGATTATCAAGCGTTTTTCACTAGTGGTTCCAAGTTTCGAAAGGCATTCGAATAATCTTTTCAAATTAGTGTAGATTACTACCGGAATAGAACGAATCCGTAACTGCCTAATAATAACGTTAAGAGTTTACCACAGTATTATACCTACATTCAATCTCGTTATTATAACCTAAATCTCTCAATCTAATACGCTTTATGTAATCCTCTTTCATTTAATCGAGTTCTAGTATA
This sequence comes from Anisogramma anomala, assembly GCA_038502455.1. Lineage (NCBI taxonomy): Eukaryota > Fungi > Ascomycota > Sordariomycetes > Diaporthales > Gnomoniaceae > Anisogramma > Anisogramma anomala. The sequence goes on along the minus strand of JASMMZ010000008.1, from coordinate 6,090,333 downwards.
TCGGGCTACCGATAATATTAAATTAGTCTTTTCATTTGTCGTTATTAACGAGGGTTGTTAGGAAGCCTATTGATAAGAATAGATCTGTATTATTCATAAAAGACCTATTCGTAAAGATTCTTAACTTGCCCTTCGACAAGTTCATTAAAACTCTATTAATCCCTTTGTTTATATTTCGTATCTATTATTCAATCCTTTCTTTTTAGCTGGTTAAAGTCGTTAATTATGAGATCTTATATTCATATTGCGGTAAAGAGGTTATTAAAGGTCTTCAGTTAACATGGAGTAATAATATAGTTGTTAAAAACACGTTATTTTAGGTAACTTTAAGCATTAACCACGTTAATCTTCTTAATTATGGCTAAATTAATACATTAGCCTTTTTTGCTAAAATTAAAACTGGTATTAATACTAAGTATATGGATTAACAATCCGTTAAAAAAAAGTAGATTGCTCCTTTTTTACTTCGTAATCGACTTATAATGTTGAAACTTAAAGTTTTTAATCGCACGCTATTCTGATACTATAAAGCTTGTAATTTCGACGAAAAGAGTATTGTTAATTAATATAACTACTAGATTGACGGCCTCCTCTTACTTTACTAGTAAATACAAGTTGTACATGGAAAGCTTTATATTCAGCCATAATTTAAAGTTCGACTAGTAGCTTATAAATTAGAGGACTTTTACTTTGGATAATCCGTATAAAGGCTTAGTATATCGTATTTACGTTTTTAAAGGGTAACTAATGCATCATTACTATGGAAATTCTAGCAGTACAATCTATTATAGGTTTGTTCTTGACTACATATAGGTTTACGTTATATTTAGGCTTTTAAGCGTAAATTTTCCTTTAGTCTCAGCTAACAACTTGTTATTCAATCTATTATTAGACGCTATCTTATCCTTTAAATCGTTAGTGATTCAATAAGGGTTTAGTTTTTACCTTTATTACTGTATATTTAAGTGATTAAACGCGATTTTCTTTGCGGCCTCCCTGTTGTTTTCCTTTTAACTTCGTAAATAATCCTCGATATAAAGATCGTGATATTTAGGGCTTAAAGGTTAGAATCGGTTTTCGACATAAATTGTACAACCTTTCGAATTAGCCAACCTTCGAATTCGACCTCATCGCTTACCTCAAAAGGTGTGCCAAAGTTTTTGATAATACCTTGTGCTTGTAGTTTTAATATTAAGTTTTAGTTATCCTTCTATTTTCTTTTTTCCTAAACAGTATTATAGATATAATCCAGGGTGCATTCCTGTTCTTTAACGTTCTTTATATTCTGGAGTCATCTGTACCGGTGGCGTTTTATTAGCTTATCGATAATTGGTAAAGGAGGTTCGTATTGATTCGGTCGTTTGGTTGAAGGGTCTTTATTGTTAGTGACTATAATATAAGGATTGACTTGAGTAATACCAAAAGTTAAAAAACCGTTAACAGTTTGAATAACTATTTTAAAGTTGGTGATACTTATAATTTTATATAGGCCTTTCTATTTGACTGGTTTCCGTTATATAGGAACTTTACTTTGTAAGAGTAAAGTTAGTACGTCGATTATTATAGGGTTTTTTTTTTTATGTTGTGAGTATCGTTAACCTGGCCGCGTGTCAATTACTTTCGCAGTTTCTTTAAATATTTTCTGTAAGCTATAAACCGCTTCTAGGTATTTTCCAATGGCTGAGATTTACTCAATAGGGGTGAGTACGCTTTGAAAACTAGTAGCGTTGGCACTAGACTGTTAAGGCCCATAGCATAGTTTAGGCCCTTTACCATTATTTAACCACTTGTTTCCAAATCTGTAAAGCTTTGAATTTTCAGCTTAAGGATATTATATGTTCGGTGAAATAAGTTATATTATCTTTTAACCTTTCTTATTCTCTTGTGGGCCTTTATAGGCACTTGTTAATACTAGATGCCTATTATTTTACTTTATTCCAAAACTTTCATTACTGTAAAGTTAGTGCCGATATGGTAAACGGTAACGTTAAGTAGGTTTAATTAATGATGAATTAATAGTATATTTAGTGTTTTCCACGTATCTTTTACTGAAAAAAACTTTAGAAATTAGTCTTCGTAAAACGTGCTTGATAAGTTACCAACGTTAAAATCAGCCTTGTTATCTGAATAAAATATATTAATAAAAACTTCGTCATTAAAATCCTTATAGTCTTTTGGTGTAAACTTCAATTTTGGGGGGTTTTGGGCATATGTTTGGCAGTGATAACAGAGCTTTTGAATGTCTTTAACGGCAGGAAATTCCATATCTTTATGCTTTACAGATATTGAAACTTTTTATAACCCATTGAAAAATGGGTAGCATAAACGTCGGTGCATGTAATATATATCTGACTTCGTTAAATTTAACACTATTGCCTTGAGGACTTAATGATAAAATTATTGATGCCCCTATTTTACGGTAAAAGGAAATCTTTGGCTATTTTTAACTAGTTAGTTGGCGTTAATATTGAAGTTAATGTTAAGAATCTTAAAATCTTTGAAGTAAAGAAGGAAAGAGGTAGGAGATTTGAGAATATAAAACGTAATCAACCCAATAAAAATTGAAATCATTGTTTTCTTTAGTAACGATAGTTGTTTGTCTGGTCCGAAGCTGAATTCGGCTTGGCTAGTATTGTGACGATTGATTTTAGTAGCCGTAGTATCTTTCCTGCATTGTACTATGTATTGTGAATAGTCTTTTATTAAGTATTTTGTTGCCTTTGTATATGGTATAAAATATTGAAAGGTATGATCAGCGTATCGACCTCGAATTTTAAATGTGTATAAGTGGTTAAAATATTAGTTATAATAAAGGTAAGGATTTTTACCGCCTACACGATACAAAAAGATATGGTTGGCTAATTATTAAGCCACATGAGAAGTAATATCTTTATACCACTTGATTTGTTTAGTGGTATGATCACTATCAATTGATTCGTTGCCTTCGAAGTTTGGAATTTTGTGCAAGTAGTTAATGTAAAATTAATAGGGTACTCGATATAATATATTACCTTCTTATGATTTCGCTTGGTGGGAGGTTGACGAGTTAACCAATAGCTAGATTTGAGATAAATACAGTTTGTTTTACTATTACGACGATAATATTTATGGTTAATGTATCTGTTTGAATTTTGACCATATTGGCGTTAGCGTGACTGTTGCCTTTAGTTTAATGTAGATAGGTCAAACCTTAAGAGATAAGGGCGCCCATGGCTCTATTTACGGTCGACATAATGAGTAACCGTAAGGTTTTCTTTATTTACGTCGGGGAAGTTTCCGGCTTGGAGGTTTATACTAAGCGAGTTTGGTATACATACTATTACAGTTGTAAGCGAGGAACCTAATTAGTTAAAAAAGCCTTCGTAGGTGGTATTTGGGCGTTGAAAAACGTATTCGAATTCATTTACGCCTGTCATTTCTGCCCGTACCTATTCGCGAACTGTGGTTTCGCTAGTATATACTATCACTATTGTTTGCTGGTACAGCATCAGTTTGTTAAGCATTTGATTTAGACTATTTATTAGCTTTGTTTTTCGCCATTATCGAGGTTTAACTTGTGATATCCCAATCTGTTTAGTATTAGGTAAGGTTAATATCATATTCGAAGTGGATTTTTATACTATTATAAACTTAAAAAAAAGTAGTTACTCAAGTTAGGAAGGTTAGGTAATAGTATTTAGCGTGCCTTGTAAGGAGTTTAGGAAATAGTAAGTGAAAACCAGAAGAGAGAATCTTTATCCACTTGTAGATTCTTAAAAAGAGTATTATATTTATATGGAATAGGTTATAAGGCTTTCCGTTATACCTTGACACGTCGTTCTTAATCGTATTGCAGTTCGGAAAGAGCTTGTAGTTAATGTTAACTATCTTAATAGTTCATAAGGGTAGGCTGTGATAGTTATCCAAGTTTTTGTTAATATTTCTTGGCAGTTTAAGCCTCATGGATTTGTAGTTTAGTGTTAAAGGTAATTTTTAGTCGCTTAGGCCAAGGGATGAAGTCCTATAGTAAGACCTATAGTGGGCTTTTATATGTAGGTAAACCTGCCGTGGAAAGGCTTTTAGGGTATTTAGCCATTTTAATTGGAGTGTTAAGGGATATAAAGAACTTAAAGGTTTCAAGGTGTTTAACGATTTTACTTAATTGACTGGTGTAAAGCGTTAATGTTAATTATTTTGACCGCGTTGGCGGCTGTTTTTTTACATGCTTTGCTGCCTTTAAGGGCATACTTCGCGTTTCAACATTGAGGGGATAGTTTGCCGAGCTTTTTAATAGGTTTTTGATCGTGAGCATGTGAAAATACTTAAATTAATTAAGTGTAAAGGGGAGGTCCACTAGATCGCGTGTAAGGGCATTCAGGATTTTTAATACCTTTTCCTCTAGGACGTGGGCTTTAAAGGCATTCCTTAAGTTCGGTCAATTATAAGAGGGTTTTTATTAGTTTTATCGAGCTTTCCTTTGGCAGCTATATCTCCCGGCGCTTAAATTTTGCCTTTAATTTTGATTCAAGGGTCTTTTGGGTTAACTTTCATATGTTAATTGTCTAGTCGTCGAAAAACATACAATATTTTCCGAAAGCGTTGTTAGGATTTTCGCCGTTGTTATATTTAAGGATGACATAACTAATGAAGTTAGTTATGTGCTTTTCGGTTTTTATTAACGTCTTGTCCCTAAAGATTATGACTGTAGTGTTTGGTGAAGAGGTGTCTGAAGGCTTTCATTGATTTTTTGTTGGCGGGGTCGGTAATAGCTTTTAAGTTAGTATTAACGTTAGCTATTTCTGACGTTTTGGCTTGTATGACGTATAGGGCGAGGGATTTGGTGATTTTTAAGCGTAGGAACTTGGTGTTATGGCGTGAATTCGTGTGGAAACTTGGCGACTTGGCGAGTCTTGATGTTTTTTCTTAAGGTAGCGAACTTAACGATTGAATTGATGTAGAGAAAAAGAAAGAAAAAAGTAAAGTACGGGTAAAGGTTTGGTGTAGAGGTTAAGGTCGAAGGTCGTTTATTGTTACTAAATGGCGAAAATCGTTTGTTGTTTTGGCCGTGGAACTTAGTCGTTTTGCTTACAGTAGTAGTACCCGTAGTAGTATTGAATTAACCATTTGCAAACTTTCCGAATTTTAAGACTTCTGACAGTAAATTTTGACGTTTTGAAGAAAGATCCTTAATAAACACTTTTTGATGTTTTAGAGAGCGATACTATCATTACGTCTAAGCTTCAGTAACAACCGATGTAGCTTGAAATTCTTTTTTACTGACTGCCATCAAAACCGACACAGAAGTAGAGGCCTTTCGTAAGAATCTTTCTCCTACCTTAACCATCGTTGTGAACTTAAAGAGTAACCGGAAAGAAGCCTTTCATTTTACCCAGACTGTTTGTTCTTAACGTAATAACCATTGATTAGTGTTGGTAAGGCTTTAAACGTTTCAATGTTGTTAATTCGATTGGTTGAAGTAATAGTAGTAGTGCGTGGTCAAGTGTTAGATATATTGTTTTAGGTTTGGCAGACCACTAGCCGGTCTTCACAGTAATTTTTATGGTTAATTGCTTGGCCTGTGCCCTAGTGTGAAGTGGGTCCATGCTGTGTTTGACTTGTAGTCAATACGGTAGATCCACAAAACAATACACACAACTTTCAATCTATATAGTTAACTTCATGAAAAGTAAAGTTGACCTACTGCACAGCAAATACTCCTTATCTAACATTTTTTTTTTAAAAACAAAGTTAACTTTTACCCATAATTTATTCGCGATTTCTTTATGATCGCTGGATCTTTATTTCGGCTAACCTGAAAAGGTACCATTTTCCTTGAAAGATTTGATGAGGAAGTTTTTTGTTAATCACTTAAGTTTAATTTATTTCTCGAGCTAGTATTAGCTCAATGGGATCCTTACCGTAACACTTTTTTCAATATCAATTGCTTTAGCTTGGCTTTGATGTTTACTTATTTTAGCGCGATAATTACGATGACCTACACTTAGTGGGATATTATTTTGGGTGTTTGTTGACTGCCAAGTGTAATTATGAAATTGATGATAAGGAATTACTTGGGATTCTAAATTGTTTCAAAGCTTGTCGTGTGGAGTTCTAGAGGTGGTTTGCATATATACTATTTTTATGACTTGTTAAAATTTTATTTACTTTGTTATTATATAACGAGTTTTCGAACGATGTGTTCTTTAGTACGAACGGCTTATCTAATATCATTTTAAATTGATTTAAAATAAAAAAGCTAATGATATGTGACCTACTATACTAGTTTCAAACAGACTAGGATATTCTTAAAAGTCTTTGCGGCCCTCGCTCTTTAAGCCGGCAACTTTAGCTTTTACATCTCGTATAGGCCGCATTGAAACGGCTTTCACATATGTATATCGTCTGGATAATAGTTACTAACGAACTTATTTTCGAAGATTATAGACTTGACATTCATCTTGATCTTTAGAGTAAGAATAAACTTGTTATAAATCGTAACGTTAGTTACCTCCGTCTGATTTATATAATATATATATACGACCGGAATTTTCTTGCTGATATTCGTCTTTTTCATTTCAATATGATTAGTAAACGTAAATAGTATTTTTCAGTTTAGTAACCCTATTTAAGTACATTTTTACAAGCTGTTTACCAATGCGTGAAGATAAGTTATTTATAATTTACTTTTTTTCAATGACCTGCATCGTAACATTATCATTGTAATCCTTTTTGAAACTGATTTTTAACCCGAGTTACGCCCCGCTACCCGGAGGTTTTACCGAAACTACAATGTTTATGTGCGTACGATTCATTAGAAATATCTTCGTAAAGAGCTCTTTATGCCTTTATAGTTTTCTAACTATTTTCTAGCGAAATTTCGATAGACTTAATAATCGACCTCGTTGAAAAATATACCGGTAATGTTGGAATAGTACTACATTCAGTGCAGTAGATCAACTTTACTTACAGTAAAGTTGACTATACTAAACTGTAAGTTGAATGTATTACTTTGAGTAGACTTACCGTATTAGGTGTAAGTTGAGTGCAGTACGCTACACTTTACTCTAGAGCACGGGTCAAGCTATTGGCCATAAGATAAATAGAATTTCAAGAAGAACTAAGCTACCTTTATAACAATTACGAATTATACGTATTATCGATTTCCAAATTATTCAACTTAACGTTTCGAAAGGAAAATATCCCCGGAGTTATTTAAATCAACTTATCTGAACTATGTCGAACCCGTTTCGAAACTAAAGAACCCGTAAATTTTGATTATGAGCTATCGATGTTATAGGTCACTATGAAGAAAGGAAATCGAAATACCACGTAAAAACTATTTTGGAAGCCCGAAAAAAAACCTGAGGAAAGGCCTCATAGTCTGAACGACCTCGGGAACAATAGGTATTAGTTAAATAGATTGGTCACTCATACCTAACTTAAAAGTAACTATCGAGTTTGTCTAACATCGACGCCCTTGACGATTTCAAATTACGTTGTACATCGGTTGAAAATGATAATGGGACCTTCCTTTTATCCCGTAAACTGATTCAAATTTTATATTTTATGTTATTTCAAAACGTAAAAATAGTTTTTACCGTCATCCAACATTAACGTAACTTATATTAACAATACGACCGAAATGACCTAAAAATATTATCGTGTTCTCTAGCTCCGGAACCTTTATTCAGTAATATTTTACCCAATTCCCCTAATTTACCCAATTTTACATCAATACTATTTAACTTGTTATCGCTCCATTTCGAAACTTTGACAAATTGTTTGATCGCTTTTAGCTATGATTTTTACCTGTTTGTTAATATCGATACCTATATTCACTTTGAACATATTTATTTACCAAAAAACAACGCTCTTTATTTGGAAATATTACGGCCCGTAGACTACCGAAATGAAGAAGAGTAATAAGTATTGAGCCTACCTTACCATACGTATCTACTTTTTTTTACTTTACCTGATAAATTTTTATTGCCTTTAAAATAACAGCAACCACTTTTTATGCGATATTCAACCTTTCGTTAATCTTAAGGAAACGGTTGAGAAACGAATATTTTACTTTGAGTTTTAATAGTGAAAGTCAAATTAAATTTATATAGCTTTTCTATCCGTCTCGTTGACGGAATGAAAATAACAACGAATATTAGTATTTAGCTTCTTGAGAACAGTTTCATCATGATAACACGAATTTAACTTACACTCGATCTTCTAATATATTTTTTTAGTATCGTACGCTGTTCTATAAATATATTGGAAACATATTTATTATAGGGTCTCATTCAAGTATATTTCAATCACATGAAAGGCAATGAATTAAAAGTTAGTAAATATGGACTAAATATCTTCAAAATCGGCACATTCACCTTTCAAATTTCCTTATCGATAATGATAACCAATTACAGGTTTATCTTCAAAACCGTTAAGTGAAATAATAATAATCAAATTTTTAATAAAGGGAATATAGCCTAGAGGCATTTCTTGTGGGTATTCAAGGGTACTGTTCGTATTGCAGGGAAGTTATAAATGAGAAGTGTTTTATCTTTAGGATGGGAACCTTGAGAATATTTATAGGAAGAGCGATAATAACACCTTTTACATAGTGCTAAATCGTTCGATAGCCTGAATTTTTTTACACAATACTACAATGTTTTAAGCTGATCCGGAGCGGTTATTTCGCACCTACTATACTTTTTAGTTTTGCCAATACTTTTTATTACCTTCCTTATTATTATGGAGGGGGTTAAACTCAGCGGTAATGTTATAAACTAGTGCTTAAGCCAATGTTTACTAGTGATTTAGCTCTGTTGGTTGCTATCAACGGTCCCACGGTGATTTAAAGCCATTTGATAGCTGCACGAAAGCATGCCCTTACCCGTTACGTGACCGGGTCACTCTTCATTCTACAGCTCTGTAGCAGCTCCGTTATAAGGGTTTATCTTTTTTTTTTCCATCGAGTATTATACAAAGTATCCGACCACATTAAGCGATAGCTTGGGATTTAGTCCTTTTACACTTTATAGTCATAAAACTAGCATAACATTAGTAAAGGCGTCCATTTGGTTCGAAAAACAAAACACGCCTTAGAACCTTTATTTCAGATTCCTTTATTATTAAAAATAAGATGTTAAACTACATGTTAAGTATAAAATTTTGTGTCAAGGACTTTATTAAAACCCCGGGTATCCCTTTAAAGAAGTTGATGCACAAAGAAATTTCCGTATTAATCGAAAATAATATTTCGCTATAAAAGGTTTAACCTAGCATTTTACGACGATTACAAGATATTTTTCACACAATTGGTTTACGAGAAGATAAATTAGACCGAAATGCCTCATTAAAAGAGTCGCATTATATTGAAAGTGTATAATAACGCCAGAAAGAAAGATGTTATAACTTTATCACCTACTTTATAATAAACTAAGCACCATATAATTGCAACGCTTACTACTTTACTATACATTCCATAATAATCTTTATCTTAAGTCCTTGTATATTACGAGAGATCACAATGAATTAAGGAAACAATTTAAACAATATATTCATGATTTTATACCTATAGAACTTCGAAAACACTATTTACCCGAAAAGATTCTACGAATATTTAAACCCTTTCTCGTTTTCGTTAAAACTGGTATATATTGGTTCAATATTTATCATAGGCACTATGAACAATGTTCCCGAATAGCAAATCTAACAGTCGACACTTACCTACTAATGTTAATATTGAAAAAAAGGCTTAACAATTATTAGAATGTAAACGTATGATACATTTATATTATATGATACGTATTTTTTTATAACAAGAAAAGTCAATATTTAAATGCAAACTCAAAAGTGAATCCGATGACGACCTAACGGAAAGCCGCTTATTTAATATTGATAATATAACGAGTACGTTTCAGAGAAACATTTCAAAATTTGTCCAAACATAGCAATCAGATAAAATTTCACATATTAATTGAATTACCGAAAAACAGGATATCTTATATAGATGCTAGCGTTTACGTGGAACCAATTTCATATCAATCGCATAATCAAAAACGAAGTTTCACATTACTATCATTACGTAGTATTAATTAAACTTATCGAATAACATATATATAAAGCTGAATAAACACTTCAAATGGTAAATTCAACATTCAAAATACAGTCTTCTCTTCATGCCATTCACTTTAAACATTGGGAAACTATTCTTTTTCTCAAGATTCTTCTACGAATGATAACAATTTAAGCTCATAAATAAAATTTAAATTTATTATTGGTAACGAAACACCTAATCAAAACGGTATTACTTTATATAACAATATTATTTATTGAAATTTTATCATGTACAAAAGGGTTACTCGAAACGTTTTCGCCTCGAAAAATATGATATGATCCAAGAATTCGACTTTATTATTACGATAGAAATAACAATCTGAATGATTATTGCGAACCTTGGTTTAAAACGCCCTCCTTTGGAAATTTGCACTTACTCCTGTTACCTTAACGAATACCTTATTAAATTCGGCATCACAAATAAAAAAGGTTGATAATCGATGGTAAAACTTTATGAAAATCGTACAAACATCAGGAATCGAAAAGCTGGCATAAATCGACAGGAAAATGAATCTAGCGAATATAGTACTCAAAAGCGCCCGAAATAGAGCATTGACCGTGTTTATATCTGCAAGTATTTTTTTCATTAACATTATTCAAGTTATTTCATAATAAAACTATGAATAGGTATACTATTCATCACAAAGTTCGATATTTCACGTTTCATATTTGTCGCTTCACTTTCAAATAGATAATGTATCATTTCAAAAATATACTTTAATCTTTTACATTTATCATGAACCACTTTTTTTTCATATTAAGACTTTTACGTTTGCTGTTCACGTCATTTTTATCATATAATCGATTTTTTCCATTTTCCATTGACTATTCTATTAACACTGGATCATTTTTTTCATTTATCACGTGTCATTTATACTATGACATTTTTTAAATTGAAATTTATTTTTATATTAGTATTTCTATATATGGCAGACCAAGCTGTTAAACATAAAAGGTCCGCAACTACTCGTTACCAATGGAAAATGGAAGGGGGGGGCTATATCGCCGTCATGATCATCCTCGCCACTCTTATAGTCGCCGTTATTATTGCCGTTAACGCTACCACCATCGTTAATGCTGCTATAAACGTTATCGCCACGAAAAAAGCTGGCCTCCCCCCGCACCTTTAGTTATATACCCTTAAATAGGGGGCGAGAAACGGGTTTTCCCTTCTTACGACAACGCGAAATGATGTTATTAAACTTACCTAATTAACACATACGTAAACCGGTCCACCAAACGAAAAAAAGGTCGCTGTTATTACCAGCCGCCGATTAACATTTAAAAAAGTAATCGAACTCTCAATTACATATTGAACAAGTAAACAGTTTATCTTAACAAAGGCGAGAGTATGACAAAGCCCCGAGAAACGTTATTAATACTACCGAAACGAGGGTATATCCGTTATAGTTTCGTTTTTAACTATAATAACTAGACAAAATACTCCCTTTCTAACGGTGTTTTCTGATAAACTTAACCACAACCGCAAAAATAACACACGAAACGCAAATTATATCTATTAACAGGTCGAGGTTGCTCACTCGAGTACACCACTTCAACTTTTTATACGTAAAAAAAACCTTGCGATAAACCCTTACAAGTCCAACCTTTAAATAATAACCTTGATTCGCCGTCTATTATTCGTTCAACTGATATAAATATAATACGATTTAAAAATATATTTGTTACGTACCCTATTATAGTTTCGCAATACTCTATTTATAATAGTAGAGAGTTGTTATAGGTAATGACGAGGTTTTGACACGTAGCAAAAAAATGAGGTTTATAACCTTAAAGACCTTTCCCTCCTATTTTTAAAGGGGGGTGGAAGGAAGGAGGGAGGGTGGAGAGGAGGAGGAAAGGAAGAAAAGGGGGTATAGTAGTTGCAGCGACGGCGAACGAATGGCGAATAAGAGGAGTGAATATAACGGTTGTTGCGACGGTAAAAGAGCGAAAAATAAAGTTGTTGATCGATTATATAATGGTATTATTAGGTTTGGTATTAATATTAATGGTGGCTCGGTGTACGACGACTACGACCGCCGCAACATAAAGCCGTTAACGGGCAAAACGGCGCCTTTCCGACCTGTTTTTGCGCGGCATCTGTCTGAAAAAAACGATGAGTATATAACATCAATCGAGTAATTAATCTAGATGAAAACGCCGTAAAATTAATCAGAAACGGGTGATTTAGGCGTACGAGCGTCGAATAGCTAAATAAGGGTTCACCTGAGAGGGAAATACACTTAATTGAGGAAAAAAAAGAAAATATGTCTGGAATAATAGCGATACATCTTTTATACCAATTCTAAAACACGTAATATAAATGATCACATTCTTACAATTATGTCTTTATAATAATTATTAGCCTTTCACAATTATGCAGCTATAAGAATTACTAAAATTTCAAAACAACCTTATAAAACATATATTATTAATATGAGTAAATAAGTAATTCATTTTTCAAACCAATTATATCATCATTATCAAATAACTAATCACGGGTTGAAACGAATTACATTATCATTACGAAACAATTAATTAAAGGCTTAAATGAGTTATATTATTTCAATTGAATTATAGATACGGTGGTCATTAATAAAAAAAATCAAAGATTGCTTGTGTGAATATTATTAGATATTAACATAGTTAGTAAGAGTAGTGGACTATGTTAAAGGAGTGTATGATAGCGTGTTACACTGCAGAAGGCGCTTTTAAAAAGTGCCTAATAGAGTGCCTCCCACCAGGAGAGATATTGGCAGAGTGCATGATAGAGTGCCACTCTCAAGGTGAAAGCTTATAAGCTCTCACCTAAGGCGTTCACTCGCCGGATAGCTCTACTCCCTTTTAATATATATCATCCGTATTTCCAATATTACTATTCTGAATAATATTTTCTTCTTACATTAACGTATAGAGAACTTGCCGATAACAATTCTAAAAAGTAGATATGAAAAATCGTCATTTGAAAATTCGACGTATTTCACCGGCATATGAATTATTTGTTTTAGATATATGTTCATAGTAAATTGAAATCCTACTTTACGTACCATTGGCTTGAAAGTAATTTTGTAAAGATTCAATAGTATATCGATCTTTTTGTCCAGAAGAGAAATTACTTTTGCCGATGAGAAGACGTCTGCTTTACGAGACTTCAGCAAACTATATGTGAAAAGTATACCAGTTTCCAACCGGTTGATGATTTAATCTTATTTTTTTTCATATGATAGTTTCGGAATACCATTTGATTTGTACTCAGTAGCTTCAAATGTTGATTAAGTCTTCGAAGTCAATTAAATTAGCGATTTAATCAAGTTGGCGATAATTTCCCGATTTTTAAAATATTACTTCATCTCAACAAAGTTTGGGAAGGGTTTTTCCATAGAAGTTAATAACTACAAGTTTTTTTCATCACTAGTATCTAGGTATATTATGATTTTTTCGGTTTATTGTTTATTTTTTCGCTGTCGCGAACGGTAATTTACAAGAATTAGTAACTTCGTGACGCTTTAGTAGCCGTATTATGAACGTTACAAGCAATCAAAAAATACTACTTTGGAATATTCTTGATTATGTTATCGATAATAAGCGTATCGATCTTTCGTCGGCAATGATATATTTTTCTCGAGAGTATTAAGTTGTTAACTGAGTACGTTTTGAGGCGAACTCACTATTGGTATTGCAAGTTAAATAAGAGGAGGTAATAAACAACAACTTTTTTACTTAATTTGAAATTTTGCATCTTGATTGAATTGCGTACAAGACTTTTAACCCTTCCTTTCGAGACTTTTGTTCTTTCACGTATGCGAAGGAACTTTGCAAGGATGAGCAGGAATATCGTGAGGTTTGTTGATTTTTGGTTTTAGAATTCATTTTCTAGTTTCGATTACATAAACGTCAGCGTTTAGGTCAACGACCGCGGTCATGTTGGCGGTTACGATTTCGTTAAGGAGCGTTAAGGTTTCCTTAACGATTTCCATGATTTCGTCTTTATAGGCATTCTTTTATGTTTCGCGGACAATAGTCTTGTGTTAGTTCAAGAGGATAATACTCACGACATTACCGATTTTCACGAGACCTATCTCCTTTTCTATTTTGGTAAAAATTATTGACTCAATTGTACCTTCGATTTTTGAAGTAGCGAAAAGTATTATGGGGGTAGCTAGTATCGTTATACCTTTTGAAAATATTTGTACAGTTTCAATGACAATTGTGACGTTTTTATATTTTAAGATATAGGGCGGTGAAACGAAAGTCTTTGGTTCGTGGTAACCAATAAAGTTGTTTTAATCTTCTTAATTTTGGTTTTGTGTTCCATATTGTTTCATTTCGATAGGAAGTTATTAAATATCGTTCAATGTCAAAGTTCATTGTAAATTGAATATCTGTTATAACGTTTCGCCAATTTTGGTTGTACTAGTTTAAGGTTCCAACAACATAAATATACCTTATCTTGGTAGAATTGTGTTTTTTCAGGATATATTTATTATCTGGCAAATACCTTAAGCAAAACTTGTTATTATAGTACTCAGTAGTTATTTGTCTGGTATGAATACGAATTTGGTAATAAAATTATTATAATGTTTTAGGATAATTTAGATCAAATTTTACGACTATGATTAGGTGTTAGATTAATTTTCCACGATTGTACTATCAAGCTTTGAAACAGGATCCCAAATATTTCCACAAATTGATTTTCCGTTCTGGGATCTAGGTTTGTAAAGGAGGGAAGCTTTTGCTAAAACCTTTATATATAAGTAATTATTATATCTTTACCTATCGTGATTATGTTTGCATCGGTGGGGTCGAGGTACTTAACGTTGAAAATTCCCATCTTTTTTTCGTTTTAGGCGATGAGTTTTCATATAATATTAAAAAATAGACTTGAAATATTCTCTGGCTTCATCAGAGTAGTTTAAGAGGTAGTTTCGTTTGTTTTGACGAACTTACCGGTTATATTCGCGAGCTACACAGTTTTCCTTTCAAGTTTGTTAATTTTCCTCCATTACAGCGAGGATTATCTTCCTAGCAAGAGCGACGAGGCGATTCTTGCCGATGAGGAATATGGGTTGATTCTTACCGATGAAGCGAACTCTCCTGACGAGGAATGTTATTTTCGAGGTAGGAAGGAGGATAAACGCGATTAGAGAGGCTTTGTATAAGTTCTGGAAAATGTTGAAACGTTTATCGATTTCTTACGAAAGCGTATCAACTTGTTACCCTTAGCTAAGGAAGGAGCATCTGGGTGTCAAATAAAACCCTCAATAAAGGCTTTTTCAGCAGCTAATGATATTATTTGATATGAGGTACCAATGGAAGTATAAAAACGAATTGAAACTGGTAAAGGCGATGAAAGAAAAATCTTTGATGGTTTACTGGTAAACGACGTAGTAGAAGGAGAAGTAGAAATAATAGACGACGAAGTAGATGGTATAGTGGAAGCTTATTGATGCCTCTTTCTGCGTAACAAAGTAGTGAGTAACGACTAATCGACTGGTAAAGCTTATAATTCCTGGAAAATTAAATAAATAAAAAAACAGGCTTTTAATATATCAAAGAGTAGGGGAAGAAGAATTCGCGAAAAAGAAGAGATGGTAGTGTAAGGGAAGAATAGAAAAACTAGTGTTTTGATTGCTATAGGGTGACCTTTTATAGCTGGCGATAATATTATTAAAAACAACAAAGTTTGGTGACTTTTTAAAGATAAGTTTGGTGGTAATTTGGTTAGTGATTTGTAGCTACCATTCACTGGAACATGGTGGTGATGATGGTGTTATTCTGTGTATTCAAGGTTGTGGAAGGAAGAAGAAGCTAATTCCAAACAAACTGCAGAGTTTGCAATAAGGTGGGTATAACATCAAAGAAGGCAGGCGGGGTTTCCACCCCACCTTAGTCCAACAAAAACTCTATATCACAACCCTAATTTATTAAGCGAATAATCGAAGTAAAAAGCCTAATAATAGTGACTTGTTTAGCCAAAGCCTCCGCCCTCACTTTTGTATTATAGTGAGTTTTTCCGAGAAGGCTAATTTTCTTTAGCTTTTAATTTGAAATACGGATTCATTTCCTACAGTTTTATTTATAGGCCGCTAGGTAATTCTTTCAGCGTACGGGAAAGCGTTATAATAATCTAAGTATTATAAGATGGCTGTATACAGCCTCGGAAACGAATTCCTCTCGGAAAACGTATAGTTCAAGTATTGGACCAGTTGATCATAATATATAGTAATATATTATTGAAAGTTTTCACTGTCATTAAAATATAACCGATAGTATTTATTTATCGTTTTAAACGACTTATTCGTACCGAAAGAACAAAAAAATTAACGTGTTTTTAAATTGAAACAATCTGAGTAATTAAAACCGTATAATGGTTTTAACCATATACCAAAAAGTGAATGATAATCGGTACGATCATGGGCTAAATTATAATTTCCTCTTTTATTATTTACAGAATGTCGATTGAAAGTTCCTTCAAAGGGGAGTGAATAACTTGTAAAAACCCTATCTTAGCTTGTATATATTAGTATTGGTAGAATATAGCGATCGTCCCTTTTAACTATTGAATTAATACCGGTTTTTTCTTAAAAAAGAAACTAATTTTCAACTTAGTATTTTCATACCGTGTAATATAAAACGTGAAACTTTTATTTACCGATTCAATAATAAGCGAATCTAATTATACTTATTTAATGAAATTGTATAGGAGGAAAATCCCTTGGATATTACACTATAGATTCTCAGGACATCAACAAAAACCCACAAATTCTTCTTCTTCGTCGTCGCTTTTTGTAATACGGTACGTTATACGGGATAATATATCTAATAATCACGTATAAAATCACAACGGATTTTCGTATATATAAATTATTTTACAATATTACAAAAACCGGTATCCTATTACGAACGGTCTTCATAGCCTGCATAACATTTAAGTTTAATATGATAATAGTTTTCGTACCTTTGTCTATCCAAAAAACCGATGATATCGAAGCTATCGTATAAACTATAAAGGATGGCGTGCGAAATTACCTTCAGGGGGATTCTTATACCCGTTCGGTCTACGTAAAAAGGGAAGGGGAAAGCGATGAGGGCTTTTTCACCGGCATAGTCCTACTTGTTTACATTCCCAAACCTTCGTTAGCAAAACAGTCGGTAATATACACCCCGATACGAAGTATTAATATATGGTATTTAGTAAAGTTAAGCTTATTTAAGCGTATAACGATGGTATCAATAGCCTATTAGTAAGCCTAATATACGGATTCACGAACTTTGAAATAGCCTCCTTACGTTTCGAAAACCTTATAAAGAGACTCAACATTAAAAGTGTTAGGTTTAATGGTAAATAGTAGCGTTTTTATTCCACGGGGATAGTCTAGTGGATTGTTTTCTTTTGCTGAGGCCTTGAGTATTTTGTTAAGATCGGGAAGCTTTTATAGGCGCGTTGAGAGTACGCGTGGTGGGTTTGGCTCTGAAGGCGTAGACCATAGAGGGAGTTATTGAATTACTTTGTCTGGAGATGTTTAGGTATTGTATATATGTCTGGTGGCAGAATTGAAAATTGTGGAGGCTGCCTATAAATGTGTTGGAAAGGATTACTATGAAGGTTATCGGTTCAAATTAGACTACATAGGTCTTCTTGCTTTTTGTATTTACCCACTTTCGTTTTTCCGCACTACGTCTCTTTTATTTCACTCTCTACCTTTATTCTCTCTTTATTTTCTTCTTTCTGCTAAGATAATACCTCTTATGGGGATGTATTGAAAATATAACAGGTATGTATACTTAGTACACTCAACAATAAGGTCAGTTAGTATTTGGTAAAACTTCAAATATTTGATAAGTTTTAATACTAAGCATAAGTTATTCGCCGGAATTGTGGATATATTTGATGTGTACTAGTATTTACTATTCAAAGTACTAGTACTAATTAATATGGAGGATCAGCACATAGATGCTGCCTGAGCTAGTAATTAATAGCACAGAGAAACTAGTATTTACTAGTTAATACTAGTATTATCTAATACAGAGTCTCGACCATTTGATTAGGATACAATTGATAATATATCAAGTCCTTTATTTAGAATACATAATACTTAAATCTATAAGCCTACACAATATATTTTCTTGTACTATCTTCAACAAGGTTTTAGACCTAGAGATTTTCAATAACAGTTGTAGTAACGAATTAGCCTTTTTTAAGTTGTATAGAAATTGGAAATTTGGTGATATCTTTCATGATTATTTGAGATGTTTGACAGTTAATTTCAATGTTTGTCTTTTAAAAAGGTTAAATGTGGTTGAATTCGTGGTTTCAATAACGATACCGTTGTTACTATTAGACTGCTATTTGGGACTGATGCAATCCAGATGTTTTTCTATACTTATGGTCATTGCGACTAGTGCAGTTCGTAAAGTTCTTTCGCCAAGTTCATTACATTGTCGTGTTAATTCTCAAAGCGTATGCTGAAATTATTTCATTATTTTATAAAACTAATATATGTATCACATAATAATCACTAGTTATTATTGATTGATCTTGAGAAGTTGCAACGTTGTCGATTCGAATAGTTTGAATGAATAGTAGTATTGCGTGGTTAAGCGGGGGATATTTTGTTTTAAATTTGACAGACCGTGATTCAGTCTGCATATTAATTCGTATAGTCCACTACTTGCCTTGTCCACCAGTCTAAAGTGGATAACTACTGTAATTAACTTACAGATAATACAATCCCCATGAAAAATTATATAATCAACTTGGTCGAAGTACAATCAACTTATTATCAGTATAGTTGACTTCACTATACTGCACTTGAATGTTCTTACAACAGATAAGGGTTTTAATTATACGATTTCTACTAACTTTTTATTTATTTGGATAGCAAACTTGTCTTTTTATATCATGAATTCGGTAACTTTTTTTCACGGCGTTGGTTTTTTCAAATCGATATGATTAAGTCATACATAAAAATTCTTGAGAATATTATAAATCAATGCGTATTCACGTTCATGGAACGTTATTGTTTACGAAATTTATATTCAGTTTGTAGCAACAGATTTTTCAATTGATGCTAATAAAATACGGATTCAATGTAAACAACGATCTATTGATGCATATTGGAGTATCAGAAATATTCAAATGTTATATGCGTTATGTTTAAAAGCCTATTTTTCGGGGAAATATCAAGTTCTACGGAGTAAAAAACACGTTTTTAAATGGAGGTAAAGCCCCTAACGTACGTCATAAGCCCTGATAGTTTCATAATAACGTTATTAGCATTTGAAATATATCCCCATCTCATTAATATATTTCGTTCATAAAAAAAAAAACCATATTGTGGCTATAAAATATCGAAACGCTTTAAAGTAATTGCAGATGGAATTAGGCAAGCTGAAAACTAGTAATGTCTTCAATATTAGAAACAGATTTTTTAACAACTGATGTCTCAACTTTGTAATTGTAAAGCAAAGTTGTTGTGTGGTGAAAATCGGGCAAATGGAATAGCCTTTTTAAAATCTTAAGTATCACTTACCTAGAAGCAGTTTTCAAATCTATTAATGGTATCTCGATATATATTATAACGGAATCCATAGTTTCTATTAAAATCAATTGCGTAAATCATCCTTAAAACAACCAAATTGGCTATTATAACCCTATCACTTTTGTAATTGACAAGTCGATATAGAGACTACAGAGCGGCCAACCATTAAAGAAGAGGAATAACAAGGATAACAATGAGAAATACATACCGGGAAGTACTTATAAAACTATTGAAGTCAATAGGAGAGAGAATGTGACTAAGACTTGATACATAGACTCTCTATATAAGAAATTATTACGAAACGAGGCAAACCTTGCAAGAAAAGAGATAGTATCGATATGAACGAATATTTTGCCCACCAAATTATATAAATAGTATATGAACACTACTTCAAACTTAAAGACCCCAACATTACGATATTCAAAGCGATGATTATTTACAGGATTGAAGTAGTGACCACGGATAAATCATACAAAAAGTCACATTTCATCGTAAACTGATACAACGATAAACGCAAAGCCTGAATCTTCACGTAATCTCCAACGACTCAAAAGATTTTCAAACGCTTAATAGTTTTATTTGTAATACATTTGGTAGTGAATATTGATTGGAAGTTTATCTTGAATAACTTTACTATCACTCGTGTATACCCTTAATTAACAACCAATTTATAGAGGGTTATTTTAACAAAGTTACCCTACAAACTGTGTGACAATTATATATTTAAAATGATTATACAATACGTTAAATCATTATGCAGTCTGGTTGAAACAGATATTGAATATTTTGTACTTACTAGTAGTGTTCTAACGTTAAAATCAATGTGAAATCCTTCATTCGATATCTATACCTCTAAATTCAATAAGCGAACAAAGATGTTGGTATACTAAGTATATTAATCTACAATATATTTCCCGTCGCAATTGTTTGCTTTATGATAATAAAACAATATGAGATTAATAATGCCACATTTTAAAATTGTACGCCGATTATGATCTTAATTAAGGGAAGATATCTAGCCTTCAATGCATTGTTAATCTGCTGGCAGGGAAGATCCAGCAATGTATTCTTGGTTCAGTATAGTATTTTATGATGAAAGATGAAAATAAACTAGATAAAAGTAAAGCTCAGAAGAGCTGACCTTGTAAGATATAGCAGGCACCGACTAGTACTTTCCTAGTACCATATAAAAGTCTTCGTTATACATCGTAAGCATATACGTATGTACCTCTACATAGGTACAATGAATCCATAGGATCCACAAGAAAAACGATGGCCTCATTATATAATATAACAAACTAATCCTCGAAAAGAGCAATAGAACGCGAATCCAGAGACGTGAAACATGAAACTTAAGATGTAAGACGCGAGACGCAAGACTTAAGATGCGAGACGCGAAACTCGAAAAGCGAGACGCAAAAACGCGAAACGCGAAATATAAAACATAAGAAGTTCTGAACGGAAACTATTTTTATGGACGTTGATAAGGTTCCTACAATAGTCTAGATGATCTACAGTCTTCCATTCGCTGTTTTTAAAAGTGTATCCGTTTTATCGAACCAGATATTATATTTGATTTCCTATATAACAACGTCGATTCAGGCGTTTCTTCTACAGTTTTTCAACCTCAAAATTATCCTCCTCAACGGCGTCTTCGTAACTCTTAAACATAGGAGATAGCAACACTCTTTTCAAAAAATCGTGGGCAAGATCATTCCAATGTCACAAGTATTATAAGTTTATCGTAAGAGAAACGCGTAAATTAGCAGGCAAATCAAACGTGTAACCGAGTTCTTCTATACTTTTTTACAATAGTTTAAGGGTTTGGTTGCAGTGATGTCAGCTTTTTCTTTCAATATTGAGGATTATAAGCTTTTCCTATACATAATGACACTCGATCCCTAACATTGAATTCAATCCAGCTATAATTCTTACCATAACGAGACTTAGTCTTAACGGTAACAATATTCATTATAAGTCAAACATCTCAGTGTAAATACCTCATTAAAAAGAGTATCTTTACTTGTGGTCCAGAAATAATTTCGTTGAAATAATTCATAAAAACACACACCAAAGACAAATGACAATTTATATGGATTATACATCAATTAATATTACCAATATAAGATTGTATAATGGGTACATACTTGGGTTATCATTCCACGAGGTATTCAACATCCTCATAACGTAATATACACTCAATAAAATGGTGTTTCTTGTCAACATATCAATTTACTTAAAGATGATAGACCGGTATTACCCTTCATTTCATGCCAAACCACTATAATAATCTTTATCAAATAATAAAGAGAAAAATGATTCCGCAATCAGAAATGATATCTTTGAAATACGGCTAATTTAACAATAATCAGTGTCTATATAAGATTGCTTTTGATAAGCTACTATGTATGTGATATGTTCTGGTAATAGAAAAGTTTGTTTCAAAATCTTATAGATAACTGTAATCAGTGCCAGACACTCGATATATATAGGTAGAGCCTATGAAGTATCAGCTTATAATGCAGTTTTTTTTTTTTTTTTTTTTTTTTTTTTTTTTTTTTTTTTAAAAAAAAAAAAAAAAAAAAGAATAAAAAAAATTCGACGGGCAGTACCCACTATTTAGCTAGCATAGGGTGACCTTCGACACTGTGAAATAAATAAATATACTGGCGGGAAGGCTCGCAACTCAAGTATTACTCACCACAACAACCACCCTATTCAAATATTCTTGTGGCTTTCAAATTGTACCGTGCAATCCGTTGAATAAACTATTGAATGCGTCCCTAATTAAACAAATACATAAGGTTAAAAACCTAAACCGGTACACTAGTGGCCAATTGTTGGGTAATATATTGTAAGTATGTATTGAATGTTGTTAGGGTCTTACAATCAACCGTATTGGTCCTTATAATATGTTACAAACTTATAGACTCTACAAATATAGATCATTTTTATATAAGTTTTTCCAAATGCCACGAAATAGAGGGCACACACCGCTAGGTGTTTCGAAAAAGGGGTTTCACCGAATATACTAATAAAGAAGAATCAAACACCACAACCTGTATTGAAAAAACGAAAAGATATAAAGCCAAAAGGAAACCTTCCAGAAATCGAAAATTAAGCTAGCCTTCGAATCAAGTTCTAAAGGTAACCCTATAGCTTAGAGACCCGTAATATTGTACGGGCGGGAAAATTATAGCCTTGGTTGAGCTGTGCTGTGCGTCTATTTCAGTTCCTGCAGACGCCTACTCGCATCGAAGATCTAATGACCATAATAAAGTAAAGGGCGTATAAAACACATATATCTTGGTTGAAAGCCCGTAGCGGTAGGGAAGTCACGATTTACATCTCGGTAAAAACTTGTAAAGTAATAACACAAGCCACCTTTTTTTGACGAACCGCAAGCCTAAGAAGTGTAAAAGAATCGTAAAAAAGGTATACTACTAAGTGGGTGGTGTTTCGAAAAAGGTCTTTTGTTTATAGCCAAAGAAAGGTATCTAAGGTAAAGTCGAAGGCTCCGCTAAGCAGGCGGGGCGCCGCTGTGTATAGAGATGGTTTAAAGATAAATAAATAAATAAAGCCATTAAGTATAAGCGCTTATAATGAAGATCTAGACCTTAAAGCGAAAAAGAAATTGAAATTTCATTGTAAATAAAATGAAAGTTAAAATTTAAAAGCCCCGTTAGGCGAATAGAGCCCTAGTGTAAGTGGAAAAGGCTTAAAATAAATAAATGAATAAAGCTTTTAGGTGCGAGCGCTTATAATCAAGGGTATCTCTAAACCATAAAACGTAAAAGGAATCAAACTTACAGTGTGTAAGTTTAAGTCTAAAGGTCTACGTTGGCATAAGTAACGAGGGACAGAAACGTTGGTTGTGAGGGTTGTTCTCTGAATACACCGCTACACGAGTGGTGCGCCGAGCCAACGATGATCTTCATAGCCAAAAAGGGTTCGAAGAAAAGATTCAAGTAATGATAAAGCTGATTAGTGATGTTGTGGTGGAATAGGGTGTATGTAAAGTGGTGGTGTTAAGAACGACTGGACTTGAAATTTTTTCTTGAAAGTGGGCACTGTTACGGTTTCCAGTGTAGGCACCCTACCATATCTAAGACGGTGGTACGTGCACTCATCCCAAGAAAGTTGATGTAAGGAAGAAGATACTTGTAATGAAGTTGGTAATTTTATAATAGAATTCATGTAAATGGTATATGTTAGCTATTTAGGTGCTTCAATTAGCTGTCAACTGCCTATGGGTTTCAGATTATCATTGTATAGTTGTCTACAACGAATATAACAACGATAATATTCTTCGACCTTTTTTCACTTATATCCAACATGTAGCCCGTTTTTCGAAATTATTATAAGTTCTATATAGAAAAGAAATTTATTGTTATACTCGTTGTAAAGAACCTCCTTAAAAAAACTACTTGGATAACCGATTTTTCGCCATATATCGCGTCACGATTATGGGGAAACCCATAAATTAAGCGAAAGGAATACACATTTTTGGAGCGAGTAATGACATCATGGTTGTTATTATCTTATTAGTGATCATTAGTCAAGTTGAATATAATGAAACGATAGGTAGACTCCTATTCATATATAAACCAGATTTTAAAATGTATTTCATTTAGCAACACCGCTTTACCTATATGTAAGATAAGACGAAAATTTATTGAAAATAACTAGAAAAACATGAAAATTTGGTTAAAAGAGCCCCTTTATTTAATAATTGAATTTTCTCGTTGCTAAATATAAGTATACAAAAAAATGTATCAAAAATCAATTTAAGCCGTTTTAAGAGAAAAACAAAATTCAAATGATATTAATCAAGGTCAATATTTATGTTAATGAAGCATTCATTCGTTTGATTTGCAGAAGTTATATTAAGCGATATTTATAATCATTCTCAAAGTAGGTTTATAATCGAGAAAAAGAATACCTAGGTGGGAATTTTCAAGCAACCAAATTCTACGGAGTTTTTACACCCAACAGATATATATGAAATCACATTCCAAGAGCTTATGGTTAAGTAAAGAGTTCTTGAACTATCTATTCAGAAATATAATAGAATATACAACGGTTATAGAAATTATGTAGCTTTGTTTCCAGATATATTCGCGTTGAAGTTAGAAAAGCATAATATTGAATCATGGCTTCAAACCTAGATCGCCTAAAAAAAAAAACGGTTTTATAAGTTCTCCATGGTATAAATATAGTTGTCCGTAAAGTTAATATTATAATATTATGAACGACTTCTATTCTTCAATCATAGGAGAAATTTCGGTGTTTAGGTATAATATACGTTTCCTACAATCATTGTTTTCGACTTGCATGACTTCACAGCCTACTAACAGGAAATACATCTTTAAGTTTTATCAAGACTTAGGGAATTTGGTGAAGTAAATCACTATAAGGCCAAAACATCTGGTAATATCTAGGTATATTTCCAATACCTTAAGGGTAATTGAAAAAAAAGGTTTCTTATGCCCTAAATACACTTAATCGTTAAAATAAACTCGTGATTATCGATAAAAAATAATTCATTTGGAAACTTAAAATATTGAGTAAGATTTGTGTACTATCATCTCAACGTAAACATGTTTAAATGAAATCAATATTTATACGAATTATTTTGATGTGTTTTGAAGTTGTTTGAAATAAAAATTTCAGTCAAAGGTTTGATAAATTTAATCATAATCATTAAGCGTACGTTCAATCAATCTCTTTATCAATGCTGGTGAATTCCGTCATCCCATAAAAGTAATCATACATCGCTCAAGGCTACGATAGTGAATAAAGGTGAAAAGACTTTTATGATTTCAACGTATGAATAGTTAAAATAAGTGTCTAATGTTAGCCTTAGAAATATAATTAGCATTAGCTAACTATACGATATTATTTGCGTACAGGGGTAAATGATAGTTGTTTAACACAATATATTTATTCAAAGGTCTAAGTTCGACATTGAAACAAAATTTCCTGACACCGTTTAATTTTGCTCAAATAATGAATACCGACAATACCAAATATATTACGGCGTCGATATGCTTTATATATCTTTACTCGAATGAACCATCAAACTATTGTTTGATAAAAGCCTAGTCTTAACGAAAGATCAAGTAACGGTGACAATTGAGATTGGAGTTTTTCCAACACATTATAAGGGGAACCTTTATTATTTATTAGACTGGTAATTGAATAGAGTGCGTGTGATATTGAACATCTACAATTTTTTTGTAAACCCTCGTAATTTTATAGGTATTGAAAACGTGTGTGATATTAATTTGTACAATATATTCAATCAATACCATCTACATATTACATGGCCTTTTAATATTGAATAATATGGTAAAATCGTCGTAATAAATTTTCTCATTGATTAATAAAATTTACTTTTTGCGTATTTTTCGCAAAGAAATAGATGAAGTATATGACGGCGTATAGGAAGTAAATATGGGATTATGACATGATAAAAGCCTTCAAAAGAAGCTGTAATTATTTACTTTGTTTTGTTTCAAATATTTAGAATTCTAACATAAACTTAATACCTATGGGTAGCGTTGCCGTTATATAAAAGCCTAAGTAGTGAGTAGCAACTAATTTTATATGATAGGTACCTAGACTTTTACTGGTATGATGGGTAATCTTTAAAGATATATTTCTTACACTGGTAGCCTATAGTAGGTCTTGTATAATAACATTTGAATTGGTATGGAAAAAAAAAGATTCCTTCGTATTTTGTAATGTTTTCATAAAGCGCATGTTGTGGAATATCAATCGGCGCATTAGCAAGATTGGCGAGATGAATAATAAGATACTCATTAAAGTTAATAATAGCATTTAAATCTATAAATGTTCTGCTGTAACAATATATCAGTGTTTTTGGAAGATTTTACCGTGTTCAACCGGAACATATACTGTTTAACTAGGTAGTATCGCGTTAACGGTTATTTTAGTACGGACTTTGCGAATGACTAAACTTGTTGTGGGGTTTTAAAAGAAAATGAAACGTATCGTAGTGGGTTTTAATATTAAAACATTTTTCAACATGAGAATGTTAGCTTTACGAGGCTTAAGCTAATTATTTAAGAGTAGGGTACGAGAATCTACGCGGTTCATTATCTAAGCTTTAGCAATTTCGTGAAAAATCAGATTGTTATTTATATATTTAATGAAACCTTTTCTTTTTAACTCGCAAGGTTATAGTCATAGTTTATAGACGGTAATTTGCATGTATGAAGAGAGAGTTACGTAATTCCTAGATATGTGTTTATAATATATACATTTGTTTGCTTTTATGGTTTTGGATTACGATTTTTTCCTGATTACTTTGGTAGAAGGATTATATGAAGAATTAATCAAAGTCAATTTGGCTTTGGTTAGATTCATAAGTACTATCTGCGTCCCATAAAATATTGTGAACGTTATTATCGTGTTATATGCAGAGATAATTATCGTTATGGTGGCGGCGACCTTTGCGTTTACCGCGGCGATCATTATCGTGACACTTCTTATTACGATTCTCGTATTTTTCGAGAGGCTCGCGACCTTTTCATGTATGATCACCGTGAATATCGCGAATATCGCGGCTTTTATAAGTATCGCGATTACAGCAATAACTGCCTTGACTAGGGTTTTTCTCATACCTCTTCCTATGTATGTAAAAGCTCAAGTTCTTAGATGAGGTTTATTTTTCTAAACTGCGCGAGTTATCTTCTTTACCGCCGTTGCTAATAATAGATTTCTAGTACAGACCTTATCAGTTTGTAGTTGCAAGTTAAATGGGTTTTAATCGCTCAATTTTAAATATATTCTTTTGTAATATATGTTTACACTTCGCGAACTGTTGCTTTTATCATACATATAGATCCAGTTGTTGGAATAGTAGTAATTGAAGTGCAATAATTCATCTTTGTCTATAGTAAAGTTAACTATACTGACTGCAAGTTGAGTGTATTATTTTGTGGGTATACTGTATTAAATGCAAGTTAAGTACAGTATGTTCCCATTTAATTCTAGGGTATGGGCCAAGCAATTATTCATATCAATTACTGTGTATACCAGCTATCAGTCTGTCAAACCGAGAACAATACATCCACCACTTAACCATTGCAACACTACTGTTACTTCAACCAATCAAATCGACAACAATACAACGTCTAAAGCTTTATCAATACTAATCAGTGCTTATTGAGTTAAGCAAAGATGATTTAAGGAGAAAAAGAAGTTAATTTCCGATTTCGCTTTGTAAAATACCAAGGTACCGAAAATAATTTTTCCAAAAGCCTTTACAACCTACCTCGAGTTTTACGGCAGTAAGTAGAGAATACTTGTTAGTTACAACGGTTTTCATAGTAACCTTAAGGTACTGACAGCAATACTATTCGAAAACACCAAGAAATCCTCACTAAACTCTTTTAAAAACCGTCAAATTTAACCGTCAAAAGTCTCAACATTCGTCAAATTGATAAACGACTAGATCCCATAGCTTATAACCTTTATCCTCGGCTTCTACCAACAATAAACGACTTTTGACTTTACCCGTTACATCACCTTTGCTCTTAACACCAAGTTTTCCCTCTACATTACTCTTTTCCCTTATCTACACTACTTCAATTGTCAAGATCGGTATACCAAGCGAAATCACCAAGTCGTGCTAAAAAAAAAAACCACTTTAAGCGACTCAACGCCAAGTCTCCTAATCCCTACGTGACTTCACGCTAAAGCAACAAGTTCCTACGCTCCCAAATCTTCAAGTCCCTTGACTACTAAGTCCTACATGAAACAAAACATCAAGAAAATACTCAGGTAAAGATACATACAAGCAGTTAGGGCCTTAATAACTATTTTCGCCAACTACTACGATCAAGAACTTTAAATTAAAGATGTCAATAAGTTTTAAATTAAAATGCACCTAACCTATTACGTTAGCTTGTATATCTTCAACACAGAGTTCGGTCAAAATTTCGGACGTAGCGCTCGCGCCATTCAAAACTTTCGCAAGTTTTTTGAATTACTAGACGATTAATATGGGTAAAATGATCCAATATATGGTTAAGGATAAGTTAAATAAGGAAGTTATTTGTCGAAGCATTTACATCTTAACAAATAATATACTAAGACGACAAAAAATCTTCATAAAATTAGCTTAACGAAAAAAACTCTTTAAGATCCTAATTCTTATGATCTCTCAGGAAAAGACAAAGAAGTTAGCGACTTGAATGCCTTTATACACGTTTTAGTGGACTTCTACTTAATTCTTAATTGAGATAATCCTTCAAGCTCCCTGTTGGTACCAATATTTCATTCGCCGACGATAAAGAACTTATCTATTTGCTTGTAAATCTATTATTTCCATGTGATAACGCGGAGTACGTTTTCAACGGCGGCAAAACGCTTGAAATAACGGCCACTAAAACGGCACAAGTTATTAACTTCAGTTCTATCTCCCAGTTGATTAAAAAAAACTGTTAAGCCATTTAAAACCTTCCCTATATTCAAGTTCTTCTGACCCTTTAATAATTCCCTTAAAATCGCCATGTCCCTTAAGGTAAAACTTTTTACAGCAAGTAAGCGTATATGCCCAAGCCTACCAAAGATCTTACTGTAAGACCTTAACCCTTAGGCAAAGCGATTGGCAATTACCTCTACCACCGCAATTCCATAATACTAGGAAATAATACCGAAAACTGGGACGATTATTGCGATCTTTACCCTATATTGATCAAAATGGTCAATAGTAACTACAAGATTTTGAAGAATTTGGCAAAGAATGAGAATGCCGTAGAAAAGCATAACGGGAAACTATATAACCATCTACATACGACAATAATATCTTTTTAAAACATTTACAAATAAATAGAAATCCCTACATTGGGTTTCCATACGTTATTCCCTAATATACTAATGAGATATGCCCAAAAATTATTACTTAACTTTTCTGACAAAAACAAAACCTTGTCGCTAAATTTATCATTGTGTATAAAGATACTTAGAATACTATATCTACTTTACGTAATATTACACATATCAACTTTACGAGGTAAACTACGACAATAGATAAAAAAAGAGGAGAAAACAGTAATAGATGACTTTAACAAAATACTGTATAACTTGATATTATGCCAACAAATGATATAAAATGCTTATAATGGTGAATTTAAGCTTTTAGAATAAGTAAGAGTAATAATTACGGGCATAAACGAGTTCTAATACGCGTTAGAACGTTTAAATACCACATGTACAATATTTTTACAAGAATTAGGGTCCTCACCCGCACATGTTACAGCATATACGCCAAATTCACTTAATATATACCCTGAAATTGAAAACTTCCGTAATGTAAATAAATAAAACCTAATCATGGAATAACCTAATCATGGAATACTACGTTGATTACAATTATAGGCAGTCTTAACTTTTAAAATCTAATCCAAGGGTTTCGAATTGAAATCAATAACTAAATTGGCATTAACGAAAGTAAGATTAAAATGAACCGGTTAACTGTAAAAACAACCGTCGTAATAATGGAAACCCGTATTGAATTTATAATAATTCGGATCATTAGTCAACTTGCCACTATCCAGTGAAACGAAATAAACAATATATAAAGTATTACATTGATTGCCTCATTGCTTTAAGGGAAGACCAATTAAAATTCATCGTAAATTACGAGTGTAAATTGGCTATTAATGATAATAATACGTCTAAATAAGTTACTTTATATAAAGATATTATTCCTGACACAACCCAGTAACTAGCTGATAACGTCTTTCTGAACCTGTTAAATTGTAAGAGTCACTAATTCTTCTCCAACCAAGCCTTTATCCCATTACAATCCCTAACTCATTACTTATCTTTAATATTCTCGGCCATTGCGCAAACCATACCTTTCAAGGTATTATACCAGACATAAGGGTAATTAGGTACTTAACTAGAGGTTATTTACAGTACGAAATATGACGAAGAGAAAGAATAATAATTAATCATTAAAATGTCAGCAAAACCAATGTTTACTTTGACCAAACAAACAACTATCGTCACTATGAATAACTATTATTTAAAATGTTATCAGGTTAATTACCTTCCTCATACCCAAATCCCTTACCTTTTTCCTCTTTATTTTGAAAACATAAACACCCTTGGCGTTAATGTTGACACTAACGCTAATAAACTAGTTAAGAACAGTCAAAGGTTTCCCCTTACCTCTAAGTAAGGATGTCTAGATTTTCATTTTTAAATCTCAAAATGAATGGTATTAAACTTGACGAAATGAACAACACATTAACTATACCGGTGGTACAACCACATACCCATCAACAAGCTAAACAAAATCTGCGAATCTAAAGATCATAAAAATATAGAATACTTAGTTTTCAAACCTACTGAAAAACTTCACCACCATTATAATACGTATGTCCAACGCCCCCCAAAAATTCAAATTTACGTTAAAAGACGAGAAGGATTTTAATTACGAGATTTTGGTTGACGCATTTTACTCGAACAATAAGCCCATTCTTTAAGTAATTTACTGCGCAACTGCTTTATTACAAAATTAAGTTTACAATGTCTCTTTTGGTAGCGTATATGTGGGAAAAACTAAGGATACTATGAAAAACAAGTATTTCAGTTTACTTTAAGTCTTTATCTACGATATTATTATCAACTTTACGACGGCGAAGTTGCAAAAAAAATGCCAAAATAATAGGCATTCAATGCAAATAAGCTCATGTTAAGGCTTACTGAAGTATTGAAAAGGTTTAAAAGGTACATTCATTACTTCGCAAAGTGTATGATATCCTTATGTTGGAAATTTTAAGTTTTAAAGACTAGGATGCACGTGATCAGATAGCTATAAAGGGCCTGAAAGATTCTATGCATCCTAATAGCCTAATTCTAACGTTGCTAATATTCGAAGAAAACCTATTCATGACGAGTGAATTTATGTCATTGGAAAACATCTATAAATAGGCTATAACCTACAGTAAAACATTAGAGAAACTATTAAACAAATAGGCACGGCGTGAAGTTAATAATTCTCTTAAAACCAAAAACTAATTCACAACAATTAACGTACTTACTTTACCTTTGTAAATTGAATTACTCCATTCAACTGGATCCAGATAAATAGAGCAACCCATTTGAAATCTCAAGTATCGCCAATCCTAAAGTAATTATTAAAACTACTCACGATCCTGCGACGTTTTACGCAACCTAGGTCAAGCCTTGCATCAAGGTGCCTAACTATAACTATAAAAACCTTTAATTCAAGCGAATAAACTCAAACAAATCCTCTCCTCCCGTAATCTACAATCCAATAAAACGTCGCTAACACGACCGACTACCAAAAAAAAAAAGGAAAGATAAGTACGAAAAATACACACCTGGCTGGATCTACAATACTTCTCAAGTTAATAGAAAGGAGAAGGATAATCAGAACTTGACTGTAAAGCTCCAGGTACAAGAGGCCATTGAAACCTCTGGCACACATTTAAATAAAAGCTATGAGATTGATTAATGGACTACTAACTCAAAGAGTTATAAAATTCGTTCCCAAAAATAATTTTAACGTCCAAAACCCAAATATTACCATTTTCAATTCAAGGATTATTTACAAGGTTAAAAGCAAGGCCACATGGCGGCTATACAAAATTCACTTTCAATAATTTAATAATACAGTAAAAATAGTATAGCCTAAATTCATAACTAATCGCTAGAGATTCATAAAA
Organism: Anisogramma anomala; assembly: GCA_038502455.1. NCBI lineage: Eukaryota > Fungi > Ascomycota > Sordariomycetes > Diaporthales > Gnomoniaceae > Anisogramma > Anisogramma anomala. The sequence goes on along the minus strand of JASMMZ010000008.1, from coordinate 6,057,965 downwards.
TTTCACAGTCTAATTATCGTTTTGATAGCAAATTATCTCGCTGAAACTAAAGAAAAGTTCAATTTCAATAGCCGTGATGTAACGCAAACATACACTTAATAAGTAACTATTTTTTACCAAATCGTTCTATTAGAACTACCACAAAGTTTATTTGAAGAATACCCTATGTTCACGGTTACACGAAATATAAAATTACTATACGGACGAGCTAAAATAGGCCTTTACTAGTTTCTAACTTATTAATCGTATTTCAAATAAAAACTAGGCATAAAGTTTTTAACCTAGAATCAATATTTACTGGTAAAGTAAAAGAAAAACTTCGGTTTAATGGGTATATAAACTGCTCATACCCTTTTAAAAGAAATTACTAGCTCTATAGCATCGGAATAGCAAACGATTGAGGACTTCATATTTGAAAACTGCTTGCCGGTTGTAACTCTGGAGAAGGGTAATCAATTTGACTTCAACGAATCGTCAATTCGCATGCTTCTTGTTGATATTTAACTCGATTTCCGCTAGAAGAGCAAGGAAACTAATTTAAACACAATTGAAAAGACTGATTTAGCCAAGGCATAACGATATTTGAAATAACGAGCCTATAGTAATTATATTGCTGCTTTATGCCTACTGGCAACCTCTTACGACTTATCAATTCCAACAAAAACACAACCCAATGACCAAAAACTGTAACTGACTAAATGAAAGGCTGAAGTGATAGATGTGAAACCTAAACCGAGTAATTAATATGGTTCCGATCGACACGTTGAAGGTAAAGTTAATGATTTTTATAGACAACTTGTTTGCGAACAACACAGACCTATCTTTACACATAGGCTTCCTGATAACCCTTGTCAATAAAACTATATAAGAAAACCAATTGAAAATTGTACGAAGTCTAATATATTAAACTCCTGTCAATTGTAAAAAGATCACACCAAGCGTGCTGACCTCAAAAACCTATAGTATAATGGCCTGTTTAGATATAGACATGTCATTGTAAGAAATACTTGACATCGTTACCAAGTAGCTAAAGATTTCCTTTATCTTAGCATTGATTTATATCAACTCGAGGGGCCTGTACAAATTACTTTCAAAACTCAGAAGTATCAACAGAAAATGCCCGATAATCGATATAAAAGCACTTTATAAAGCTTAAAAAGACAAAAAGATAAAAGAGTTCAAATGAATCGATGGTAAATACAATCTCGTGAATTCTATAAAGAAATGGTCGTGAAATAAATCACTTGAAAGGTTTGTGAATAATAATACACTAACTATATGCATCGAAAGCTACGTTTATAAGCTACCTAACAAATTTAAGTTACATACTGGAGAACGAAAACGGCTTAATAAACTGAAATATTATTAGAGAATGAAAACCGGCGACTTCAATAATTGAAACTGTTGAGTTAAGTGCCTATAATAGTACATGGTAAAAGAACGGTTATGAAGAGTTAATAAACTCGGAACTCGGAACCAAGAGGCGTATTGAGGCAATATTGGAAAATTTAGCTATGGAATTGAAAAGGGTCTGACTAATTGACGAGAGTATAACTCAATGGTAACCGTAAAAAATTGGTCGATCACACTGGCGTGCGCGCACAAAATAAAAAGCCGCCAATATTAGAATAGTAGTAATTGCAATGCAGTAAGTCAACTTTACTTACAATAAAGTTAACTATAATAAGTGCAAGATTAGTATATTATTTTATGAGTATAAATTATTGAGTGTAAATCAAGTATTGTATATGCCCATTTTACATTGGAGTATGAGCCAAGCAATTAACCATATAAATTACTGAGTAGACCGCCTAGTAGTTTGCCAAACCAAGAATAATACATACAACTCTTGACCATTTCAATTCTACTGTTAGTTCGACAAATCGAATCCATAATGTTGCAACATCTAAAGCCCTAAAAATACAAGTGAATTTTATATATGAATTTCAACTTTGCATTAGGTTTTGTTTCCTTAGTCCAACTTACACTACTCTCAGTCATATAGTAACCTAGTTTCAATGAATTTTCGAAGCCTATAATCGTCGTTCAGAGGATTTTGTAAGTAAAAGATTTAATTTTTTAATTTATTCGTCGCACCGTTAAGGTCCATTTGAATGCGATTTATCAAATCTTTTATAATAGCTCTAAGTTCTATAGTGATTAGTTCAAAGCGTTTTATATAATAAGCTTCCATATTTTACCAAAAGACAGTTGAGGCTTGTTGTAATGTACTAAATATGGCGATCATTTAGTCTTTTTTGTTATCATTAAACCTAATTAAACAGTATAAGTAAGTTTACGAGTTTTCAATATCTGTATGTATAATTTTTTTTTCTATTCTTTTCATACTTGTGTCAAATCTATTGGAATATTAAGTATTTTATATATTAATTTCGTACCGTTGCAAACACTATAGGTTCATAAGATTAAAGGATTGACTAGTAAATGTACTTTGATTCTTGTAATTACGATAATGGAGCTTTTTGAGCCTAGGGTTGCATCAAGAATGCTTAAGGCTATAAGGCAAAAAATTGCGTGGAGGACGTTTATTTCGTATGGGGCTGTCAGTATCATCGCGATTTGTCTTGATCGTTTGATATTTTACTAGTTATTATTGAAGGCTTATATTAATGATATCAAGTTCTTAATGGAAAACCGTATTTATATTCGTTATTTGTTATTGGAACCGTTTGATCAATTGATTTTGTAAAAGGGTTTATTATTGCTTGAATTCGTCTACTATATGTGTGAAGATAAGAGATTGGTTTTGAAGATGATGTTGAGATTGGGAGATGGATATATAAAAGTTTAGATGCTGTCGGTATAGATAGCGTAGGTGTTTTTAGTTTACGGAACGTGCGAAGCAGCATCAAGCGGGTAGATATGTTAATATTAAAGCTTAAAGCCCATGGTTTTCACCATTTTATAAGTGAAAAGCTTAAGCCAAGATAATGTATACGTATTGATAAGGGAAGATTGATGGTTGATAGAGGCTTAATTTTTGTGTCAAAGTTACTAAGCGGCCGAAAGTTAAACTTATGGGAAGTTGCAGTGTTTTAGCTTAGGTTTTTGGAATCTGGCAGCTGTTTTGACTCTTACAAATTGAGGGAAAAAACATTTGGTGTTTTTTGACTTGAAGCTTACAGCCATAAATTTTTTGTGGAGAAGTTGAAGTAACTTATTGTTGGATTAGTGTAGTATTTGACTATGAACGAAGAAACTAGATTATAGTAGAGCCTAAAAAATCTAAATATTGCAGATAAAAAAGTGACGGATGTGCGCCTTACAAATACAATATTCCAGTTCTTGCACTTTATCGTAAGCATGTACGAATGCACCCCCACACAGATATAACGTAATCCGTATAAAAAGTGTTTACGATATTGACGTTCAACATCTCAGTGTTTGTTAGAAGGATTAATGTATTGATTTACTTATAATTCATAAGACTAATATTATAAAGGCTTGAAAGTATTTGGAATAACGCGCTCATGCCAGTGATATTACTATCTTAGGTTAACCAGAAGCATAGTATATGTTATAGGTTACGGTAAAAGGTTAATACCCAGTTGATAAAAGCTACTACCCATGCAATAAGATATAGAGGTGAAAGATGAATAACTTGAACCAAGAGATTAATATAATCCTTATTGACTTGTCAAGGGCCAAATTAATGATTTTCACGGATTGTTTCTCAGCTAATAACACCGACCTATTGTTAGAGACTATATTATGAATGAAGATTATTAATGAGGTTAAATTACAAGATAATTCATTCGCTATTACTGGAAACTTAATTGACTGGATTTTCTTCAAGTGAAAAAATGTTACTCATAATGCATTTGCTTCCGAAATCTACAGTATAATGACCGTATTTAATTTTCATATACCTACATAAAAAACTCTTCGCATAATTAACGAATGTTTAAGTATTATATTCATTTTAGTCGTCATTTGTGCTAATTTAGAAAGCCTATTAGAACATCTTTTTCAGTTGTAAAAAATCAATAAAAAATTGAATGATCGACGAAATAGCTTTTTTCGAAGCATATAAAATCGGAGAAATTGAAAAATTCCGATAGATCGAAGATAAAAATAATACAGCTGATACCATGATGAAGGCTACACCGAATAAGGCTTTGAAAGGTCTTATAGGTAGTAAAAAACTAACCTTACGAAACGAATGCTACATGAAGAGGCTACTGGTTAAATCATCACGTGAGAATGTAAAAAAGAGGGGATGTGGGTATCTTGGCAAATAGAAACACTGTTAGTTTGTGAAAACCATTGAATATATGGTTTTAACCATTTCGCATGATTTACATGAATGTGTATTGAGGTATTGGAGTAAGAAAGTGATAAAGCACTTGTTTGTAGAATTCTAGGGGGTACGAAATGAAAGGGATATACGAATTGCAGTAGGAAATGTACAGAATAGTAATGGCGCTACCCAAAACGTTTCCTATAGAACGTACTAAAAGCACAAAACAAAAAGCCACTAGTGTTGAAAAAATATTTGAATGTAATAAAGTTAAAGATGACTGTACTTATTACAAGTCAATTGCAGTGAAGTGCCCAATTTAATGAGGGGCATAGTCAAATCAATTGGTTATATCAAGTAGTGCGTAAACAGGCTAGCAGTCTACCAAATTCAAATGTAACAACAATCCACCACATAACCATGGAAAAACAACTATGACTTCGAAAAATACTTCTAATCGACAATTTTCTAACATCTAAAGTCTAAAAACCAAATATATAGTTTAAATATTTAATATGGATATTGGGGATAAATGTAAAACGAACAAGATCGATACGTTTGTTAAAGGAGATAGTTATAACATGGGTAAATCAATATTAATAAATCATTGGTATACATGTGGAACGATATATTCATATTTGAATAGGGACAGGTTCAAGTGATTAACTTTGTTACTCATTGTGAAACTGATATTGAAAAGTTGGTTGTTGAGATTAAAGCAATAAAGGTATTCATAAAATAACGTGATTTTTATATGATATTGTTCTCTTGCAGTTAAAGTAAATGGGTTTGATATATCTACATAGTTTAAATAAGAGTTCTATTAATGATTTAATCCAAGGGAAAACGGTAAATATTATTGTGTACATAATTATCTTCTTGCTCACAATTGTCCAATTACGTTATAATGGACAACATATATTAATGATATAATTCTCAACACAATTTTTTTCAATTTAATTATAATTTATTTTGATTTTACGGTCAATATATATTGTGGTGTCATGATTACTTTGGGTTAAGAGAAAGAAAAGTAGTTATTGCCCTGAATATATAATATATAATGTTGAAAATATTATATGTAACAATGAGGAACGAATAAAATTATTGTGATTTGAGCGATATTACCTTGGATAAATAACTGCCATCAGATTAATCAGGATGATAGAATGTAAGAAGTTGAAGATAAACGTTATTATTATTGATGGAATATAATCATATAATGAAAGCGGTATTCAATGTGGATATTAACGATTATACCCGATCATCATATTACCGCGGCAAAATATTTGACTTTGTATACTTGTAATATTTTTCAAAAATCGGTTTCGTACGAATTAATTCGATACCTCGTCCAATGATATTATTCCCCCGCGTGCAGGGGTTCTCCTACCATGCGTTTTGATAACAACAGGCTACGAGTCACGTACACATGCATATGCACATACACAAGCAGTCGCAATTGCGTGTGCACGCGCAAATACACGCCTAGTCGCGTTTTTACGCGTTTTTTCTTTCGCCTGTCACACGAGGTTTTCTTTTGCCATCTAGGATTTACAGGACCCTCCATTCAAGGACCCACACGGTCGTATCCCTAGCGTAATAAGACGCTGGGCGGGGACTCAGACGGTAGCATCGAGTTGCCAGACCAGGACTAAATTCCATACGCCTTCAGGCCTCTGGACTACGGGGCATTTAAAGTTCTTGATTCGAGAGATGGCATAGGGTCCTGTGGAACTACACGGGCCCCAATAGAACCTGCGTTGTGATTACTCCCGCCGGTATTTAAAGGACCATTTTGTAATAGCTAGTGTAGCTTTTGCAGTTGATATAACCCGGTGATAGTAAATTTAAAAAATGATGTTATTTGGAAGCAAAATTAATTTTAATACTTTGAATCTTGATAAAAATCATTCACAGTATTATAAAAATAAAAGAAAAAAACAAAATATAGTCGAAATCGGAACATCATCTTACATTAGTAAAAATACAGGATAATTTAAATAATTCATTACCTATATGATACAATGAAGCCTAATCGAAAGTTAGAAATTTTTATATTTAATGTAGTTTGTATAAAATGATACATTAAATGAATTTTGTATATATTGATGTAAAATCAATGAAATGGGTATTGAAAATGGATAAATACGAACGAGAATATGCTGAAACATTAAATACTTTTTTTTGAATTGAATAAATTATATAAACGGTTATTTACGCCTTTCTATTATGTAACGTAACCTCAAATGTAATTGGTGAGTTATATATTAATATATATTAGTAATACTTTAGATGTCGTAATATTATCGGTTGTATTGGTTAAGGTAGTAGTAATATTATATTGGTTGAAAGGTGGGTTTATTATTTAAAGTTTAGAAAACTTCTAGTCGCGTTATTAAGTAATTAGTATAATTCATTACTTCGGCTATACACTAGTATAATGTGAATGTATACTATATTTAAAGTTATAATAAACCTATAAATTAATATCTTTAAATAATAATCAGTATGGTTAACTTGAGGGCAAGTAAAGTTGACTAATAATACTTAGTTTACTACTATTATAACACTAAAGGTTTATTATTTTATACGTATAAATTAATATAATTAACCAATCGTCTTCGGTTACCATGAAATAATCTCCTAGTTTACTAGCCAAACCCCTGCTAATCATATTACTAAATTAACTTTAATTACCTCTATTTACACTACGATATCGAGTTTTGACTTTGTCAATTTCCTTAAAAAATTCTTTACCTAAAAACTTGTGGAAATCTCAAACTGAACCTTGTCAATCGAATAGATCAGTTGCATTTACGTGTATACGCGAAAATATACCCCTAGATATTTTTTTACGCGTTTTTTCTTTCGCGTGTAACACGAGTTTTTTTTTTTTTTTTGCCATTTAGTATTTATGGGACCCTACATTTAAGGTCCTATATAGTCGTATCCCTAGCATAATAAGACGCTGGGTGGGGACATAAACGCTAACGTCAAATTGTTGGACTATGACTAAATTCCACACGCTTATGGGCCTCTGGACTACAGGGTATTTCAAGGTCTTAATTGAAGGGATGGCGCAAGGTCCCTTAAGACCATATGGGTCCCAACGGAGATTGCGTTTCGATTATTTCCACCGGTATTTACAGGAACATTTTGTAATAACTAGTGTAATTATTATAGTAGACGTAACCTTGTAATATTAAAGTTGAAAAAATAATGTTATTAGGAAGCCCAATTTATTTTCATATTTATAATATCGATGGAAAATAATTCACGTTATTATAAAAATAGAAGGAAAATTCAAAATAAAGTTGAAATCGGAACATTATCTTATATTAGTAAAATTATAGAATGATTTATAAACTCTATTACCCATATTACACAATTAAACCAAATTACTAGTTTGAAATATTTATGTTTGATATATTTGGTATAAAATTATACATTTAATAAATTTAATGGCAATCTATTTAGAATTAATGGAATAAGTATTAAAACTGTGCAAATATAGATGAAAATATACGGAAGCATTTATAATAATATATTTTTAAATTCAATAAATTATATACACGGTAATTTACCCCTTTTTATTATATAACGTAGATTCGAATACATTTGGTAAATGATTTATTAGTATTTGTTAGTAATACCTTAAACGTTACAATGTGGTCGATTGTAGTATTTAAGATAAAAGTAGTATTTTATTGGTTAAGAGGTAGATTCATAATTTGAGGTTTGGAAAACTGCTACCCGCGCTGTATAGTAATTAGTATCGTTAATAGATTTGCCTGTACACTATTACAATATAAACTCATTTCATACTTAAAGTTATAACAAACTCACACAATAATATTCTAAACTAAAAGAAAGTATAGTTAACTTTATAGTAAGTAAAGTTGAATCATTATTTTGAATTTACTACTATTCTAACACTGGAGGCTTATTGTTTTGTACGCATATACCAATGTGGTTAGCTAACAGTTTACTTTTACTACTAAATAATCTACTGGTTAACTAGCCAAACCCCTGCTAATTACATAACTAAATTTACTCTAATTAACTCCATTTACACCACAATCTCGAGTTTCGTCTTTGTAAATTTCCATGAAAAATTCTTTAGCTATAAAAATGTGGATATCTCAAACTCAACCGTGTCAATCGAATAAATCACCATCGTCTGCTTTATATCTCTGGCAATATTCTAATTTGTTACAGCATACTTGATCATCGGGACATAAATTAACCTTGCCAGGTAGCGTGTGAAAATAGCCTCCAATACTTATAGTCAACCTATTGCTGATAACCAACCTTTCAAGGGTCCTATTCAATAAGAACTTCGTGATAACGTTTATTAAATTATCTTCGTTATTGATCCATGGGAATTCTTCTATTTCCCTGTTTTTGTAAGTTTTACAAAACATCATTACATCCTTTTCTAAATGTTTTTCACCAGTAATTACGAGTTTTGAAAGATATTCGAATGGTTTTTTTCAATTGTTACAAAACACTATCGCAAAAAAAAAAAAAAAAAAAAAAAAAAAAAAAAAAAAAAAAAAAAACATAACCACTTGATAACGATAATAAGGATTTTCCACATAGCTATACCCACATTAAAGCCGTCTATTATATCGTAAACCTCTCAAGTCAACACTTTTAGCACAATCCTCTTATACTTTACGTAGATCCAATAAATCAGGCTTCCGATAACTTAGATTGATTCATTTTCTTTGCTTTATTAAAGAGGGTTATGAAAAATCTGAGTTATGACAACAGGTTTGTATCATTCGTAAAAAGTTAGTTCGTAAAAATCATCAACTTACCCCTAAACAGGTTAATCAGGATTATATTAATACCCCCGTTTAAATTCTTAATTTTTCTATTTCAACATCTTATTAAATCGGTTCAATTCTTTATCCGTAGAATTTCATACTTAAATTGTAATCGATAAATCGTAAAAGCAATTTAGTTGGCATAAAATAACGATATAACTATAATTGAAGGGTTGTTTTAAATGCTGTTAATCTTTGATTGTATTAGTTTTATCAATCATGACCAAGTCAACTACCTAACTCATTCTATGGAAACGAAGTTAAGTATTATCAATATTTAGTATACAGATTAACGATTTGCTAAAATTAAGTTGGACACCCTTCGTCAAAGTCGCAACCGGCTTACAGTTTCAAGCATTGAAGTCCTCAATCATTTGCTATTTCGATATTATAAAATTTGTTGGAAAAATAATAATTGTAGTACAGTAGGTCAAATTAACTTACAATCAAGTTGACTTTACCGACTGCAAGTTTAGTATATTGTCTGTGGGTTTACTAAATAGGCTACAAGTTAAGTACAGTATATGCCCACTTTACACTAGGGCATGGACCAGGAAATTGGCCATACAAATTACTATGTAGACCGGCTATCAGCCTGCTAAACCTAGAATATTACATCCACCTTTTGATCATGTAATACTACTGTTACTTAGTCTAATTAAATCAATAATGTTATAATGTCTAAAGCTCAACCAATACTAATCAGTACTTATTATATTAAGAACAGCTAAGATAAGTATACGAAGAAGTTACTTTCAGGTTACCTTTTACGTTAAACGGCACTTAGGGTGAAGGAAAGACTTTTGCAAGTGCTTTGACTATTGTGTCAGTATTTAAAACAGTAAGTGAAGAAGACCTTTAAGTTGCGCCAGTTTTTACGGCAATTTAAAGGTAGCTATGGTATTGCTATTGATAAGATTAAGAAATCTTTACCAAATACTTTGCAAAAAGCGTTAGGATGAACATTTAAAAGTTTTAAACGATAAGTTGGAAAAATGTTAAGTTAGTACTATTAAGGGTGTTAATTCCATAAGAACGACAAGGTCCTAGTTCTTATAAATTTTTACCTTCGATTTTTACGAATTATAATAAATAATTTTCAACCTTACCCTTTATACTAAACCTTAACCTTCACTTTACTGTTTTATCTTGTCTTACGCTAATTTTATCGGTAAGATCTCTATTTGGAACGAAAAAACTGAGAATCTCGAATTCGCATTGAGAATGATAAGTCGAGCGACCTTACGTTAAATTACCTTATATGTTGCCTACCAATTCCTATATTAGTAAAAAAGTTAATATGGTACCCATTTCAAAAGGATAAAAAGCAATTAATGTTTTTAGATCCCTTTTTTGAAAGTAATACGATTAAATATTGTTGGAGTTAAATATCGATAAAGAATTAACAGAAAGTTGTTTGATCAATTTAGTCAGCTATTTTATTGATACGTAAAATAGCGACGAACATTTTAACCGCGGCGACCACGCTTTTCAGCAATATTGTAAGTTTTTTAAGGACTAGACCATTACCATATGAAAAAATATTTGAAGGGGTATTAAGTTAAATTAAGGGTCAAATTTGAGCGACAAGGGGTATACGTATAAGAAAAAAGCTTGATAAGGTTGGTAAAGACTTTCTTCGAGTAAGCCTAAATTAATAAATGCCTTGTAATCCCACGTTTTGAAGAAAAAAGTGTTAAAGAACTTTAACGCCTTTATATACGTTCTAGGGAACCATTTCTATTACTAATTAAATGAATTCTTTTTACGCATTAATGATAAGAAAGAAGTTTATTTATTTGGCAACTTATCACCTTTAGGTCATAACACAGAGTATGTCTTGAATACTAGTAGGGTATGTAAAGTAACAATTCCTAACACGATAAAAGGTATTTATATCGGCATTATACTTTTAATCAAACAAAATCGTTAAGTTTTTCAAACTCTTGTTTATAGCCAAGTTTACTTTACCTATTACCCTTTTGTTTAAACACGCCAAGTCCCTTGAAACTATACTTTCCACTGTAGGTACGCCTACATACGGGAGCCTATTACACGTTATATTACAAAGTCTCACCCTTTGAGTCAAACAATTGGCAATTACCTTCAACATCGCGATTTGAAAGCTTGAAGGTTTCGATTCTTAGGAAATATTAACGAAAATTGAAAATATTATTGCGATCTTTTTGTAATCTTGTCAAAGAAGTTAATATTCATTACAAACTTTTTACGAATTTCGTTATAATCATGAAAAACGTAAAATGGTATAATGGGAATCTTTGGAACCTTCTGAATATCAATTAAATTCCCTTTTTGAACATTTGCAAGTAAATGAAGGTTTTTCTTTTCAAGTTTTCTCAATTATTTCCTGAACCATTTATAGGGTACATGAAGAAACCATTACCTACTTTTTCTAATATGAGCAATAACCTTATGAAAGATTTATGATGATAAAAAAAACTATTTCGAATACGATATCTACTTTATATAATGTTATATGGATTAGGCTATTACGCTTTGAAATATGATAGAAACGAAGGAATAGGATAAAATACCAATAGATATATTAAATTAGATATTTAATAAGTTTATACTTCACTTACAATCGATAAAAAAGGCTTACTTTGGCGACGTCACGCTTCGTTCATAGGTACGGGCAGACATTACGGAAGTTAACAAGTTGTAATACGCTCTATAACACCTCAATACGACTTACGAAGGTTCTTTAGCTAGTAATATTTCTGATTGACGATTTTAATGACATATATACTGAATTCGCTTAGTATATACCCCTGAGTTGATAATTTTCGCGATATAAATAAAAGTAATCGCGCGTTAATATACTACGATGATCTTAAATATAGTTATAAACGACTTTAGCGTTGAAACTCTGGTATAATACCTTCATATTTAAAGCTATAATTATATAAACTCTAATAAATGAAAAATTGAAACTGATTTATTGACCGTCAAAACTATTATAATAATAGTTAAAATAAATATTGAGTTTATAACAAATACAACTATTGATCAATTCATCGCCCTCCTCCGAAAATTTATAATTAATAAGTAGTATATGATAATTAATACCCCATGACTTCATCATAAAAATACTTATATTATATCGTAAACTTCGGGCGTAACAAACTGTTGAAGGTAATGTTATTTTTAAGTAAATTAAATGTTATGAGGTCATTATTTATTACACGGCTTAATAATTAGCCGACTGGGACTTTTTATATAGTTTAAATGGTGAAAACCCATACTTTGACTTTACCTAAGCACATAACCCCTTATATATATTTAACCTTCGCGATAGTTATGCATATTACACATTTCAAATTATGATACTTAATGCATAAGTAATAAAGTACTTAATAAAAGCATATTAGAAATACGTGAAATTATAGAGCAAAAGCATTAGTATTATCGATATTAATTATTACGATGTTGACAAATTTTAAGTCGGCCATGAAATAGGTAAGTAACTATCATTATTAGGAGTAACGGTGGTTTCAACTATGAATAAGGAAAGGATGTTTTACATCCTTAATTCCTATATCTCTTTTCCTCATTTTGTGAGAATATGATGACTCTTGGCGTTAACGTTAACGTTAATATCAATACATTAGTTAAAAACACCCAGAGATTTCCTTCAATTTTGATTAAAGTTAAATGTAATTTTATTTTCAATATTAAAAGATAATGGTTTTTATTCTGACAGAGTTAAAGATATGTTATTTACACCATAATTTTAATTATCCTACCATTAATAAGCTATATAAAGGCCTTAAATCCATCAGTTATAAAAATATGGAATTGGCTTTTCGAAAAGTCATTCAAGAACTATATTATTATTACTAAACGTATGTTAAATCCCCCTGAAGATTCAAACCAGTATTTAAAATGATAGGACTTTCATTACAAGGTTTTCATTAACGTATGTGACCTAGATAATAAGCTCGATTTTTACGTCATATATTTCGCAACTCCGTTGCATAAATCGAAGTTCTTAAAGTCGTTATCGGAGAATGATTTACGGTAAATATTCAAGATATTATAAATTAACATACTTTTGGGTTTATGCAAAGACAGCGTTTATAATACCAGTACCAAATTTATCGTGGTGATGATTACTTCAAAGTTAATATAATAGAGATTTAGTATAACAGGTACTTATAAAGGCTTATTAAAGTATTTGTAAAGTTGAAAGAATATACGTATTACTTCGCCGAGCGTACGATATTTTTACGTCAGAGATTAAAAGCTTTACATATTTAAAGACGCTTTTAAATAGCGGTAAAGGGTTTGAATGAAATTATAAAGCTTAACGACTTAATATTAATGTCACTAATTTTTAAAGAGTATATTTTCCTAATAAGTAAATTTTCACTATTAATAAGTATACGCAAAAAGTTATAATTTACGGCGAGTTATTAAAAGAATAACGAGAAAAATCTGCATGACGTCAAGTTAACGATACCTTTTCTACCAAAAACGGTCTTGCGATAATAAACGTGTTTACATTATTATCAAATAATAAAGTACTCGTGTAACGAAATTTAGGAAAACAGCATTCTTTATAAGAGATCTTAAGTATCGTGAACTTTAATATAAATGTTCAAACTATCATCGTTTTCATAACATTTTATACTACGTGAGTCCAGCGTTATATTGAGACTATCAAGGATAAAGATTTCTGATTTAAACGACTAAGTTATTACTATTTATTTTACTTGTAATCGATAGGTTGACCATGATTCACCGGCATAAACTACTACCAAATAAGAGAAATGTGAAAAAGAAGGAATATATATTAGGTCGTATTGATAATATTTCTTATATGAATAACACAAAAGAACGACAAAAATTTGGTATTGAAACCCTTGGTATGAGGTATTATTGGAATTTCTGTCAAATCTTCAAAAAAAAGTAATAAAGTCAAGATTAACAGCCTTTTAATTCGAGTAGTTGTATAATTTAAATTTAAATATTACTATATTGACGTTGAAGAATATATACAAAGTTAAGTTCAAAACAATGTGCGTCTATATGAAAATTTTCCTTTAATTGTTTAAAGATAGAATAATAATAACAAAAATTGGATTTCTATATGATCGGTAACAATTTAAAAAATCAAGTTACGTTTAGTAATCGTTTTAGTAACTGATTTACTAGGAAAAAGTAAAGGTAGGTTTACATTTCATAACAGGAATATGATATGAATATATAAGTAATGAACGACCGATTTATAACGGATCGTTTGACTACAGTTATTATGGATATAACGCGTTACTCACCTTTCTGAGACGGTAATACAGCGTATTAAGTTATTATACAAATAGGTTAAATAAATGTTTAACAGTTTCCAATTTATTGGTCATATTTCAAGTTACGATTAGGTATGAAGTCTTGAATATACGACTCAACTTACTAGTACCCGAAGAAATAGATTTCGGTTTGACAGGAATATTAGTTCACGATACCTTGGTCGTTAAAAATTCTATCTTTGTAATACCAGAATAATATGAGATTAAAGACTTCAAGTTTTGGAATGACAAGTAGTTTACGCCTTTGGTGAACGTTCATTAGTTTCATATTTATAAATTACTATTTCTATAATTAGTGTTAATATTGATCTTAATATCCTTTAAAAGATCCTCGGCGTTAATTTAGCCATAATTAAGAAAAATAAATTGATTAAGACTTAACGGTCCTTGGTATGACATATTTGTAGCCATTATTTTGTTACCCTACATCAACAAAATTGCTTTTACGACTTTGCGATAACGATATAAGTATAACATCTGATAAATAAATATTTCAATAAGTTCAATGAAAGGTTTAAATGATAAATACGAAGCTTAGGACAAGTGATGAATATAAATCCGATTAACGTATGAGGAAGCTAAATTTATAATTTCTACGGATAGTTATCTTTACAATAATACCGACCTATTTTTACAAATCAGTTATTCAATAACTTTTGTAAGCAAAAATGAACTAAAGGGCTAGTTTAACACTATAGATAATTGAATTTACTAAACCGTCGTTAGATATTCAAAAATCATACGAAACTTGTTAACTTTCAAGGTTTACGATGAAATAATTTGGTTCAATATATATATATTACTTTAAAGAAAACTATTAACGTTGTCACTAAGTATACGAAAAATCGGTTTGTTTGGGTAGCAATTTCTACCGATTCAAAAATATTATTCGAATTTTTTTCGAAATCGAAACCACTTCTGAAAAACGTTCAATAATCGATGTAATTATACATTGTAAAGTTTATGAAGAAATGGAAATTGAGATATTCTGATAATTTGGTAAGAATGATAATTTTACTAACGTTATAATGAAGTTATTTCTGAAAAGTCCTTGAAAAGGTTTGTGGATAGTCATTCGCTAATTTAATGTATTAAACCATACATTAATAGGCCACTTAATAAGCATAAATTACGTGTTAACAGAAAGTTATATACTGGTAAATTAGAAAATTGCCCATAGAAAGTCAACTTTTTTCAATAATATTGTTAAATTTAAGGTCATAATATGTTCATTAATCCACGTAAATTAAATACAAGTAAAAGGTAGTTTTATATATGAAAATTAAAATATTAAATGTAATACGGGTAGTAGTAACGATAGTACATGCGTAGAAGGAGAAATAGTAACCTGGTTAACCCACGCAAATTAAGCAAAGTAATAGACGACTTAACCCACGTGAGTTAAGAAAGCTTATAACGGCGGTAGGTAGTAAGCGTAATTTTGTAGTAAAAAACATATACGGAATTGAATCAATTGTGAATTTGGGTTCGCGAGGTAATTAAAAGTAATTGAGATTAATTCAGGTATGAAAGACAATTTGAATCTTCATAGGTCGAGCTAGTAAACGTGGACGTAATTCAACGATTACCGGAAAGTTTTGGTTGACCACACTAGCGTACGCGTACAAAACAAAAAAACTGTCAATGTTAAAATAGTAGTAATAACAATGTAGTAGGACAACTTTATTTACAATAAAGTTAACTGTACTAATTACAAGTTCAGTACATTATTTATAGGTCTACTGTATTAACTGCAAGTCAAGTAAAGTATGCGCCTACTTTATACTAGTGCACAGGTCAAGCAATTGACCATACAAATCACTATGCAAACCGGCTAGCGGCCTGCTAAACCTAGAACATTACATTCAATTTATGACCACAAATACTACTGTTACTTCGACAAATTGAATTGACAACGTTGCAACGTCTAACGATCTACCAACAAAATTAATAATTTTAATGAAAAGCGTACCATTAATTCACATATTAACTAAATCGAAATTTCATTTAACGTAAGTAGTAAATATAAGTCGTAGGTTGAAAACTTTATACCTAGCCTCGATTTAAAATACGATTAATAGGGTTAAAATCAATAAACGCCTATTTCAATCAGATTTTATAGTGGTTTAATACATAGTATAACCGCCTTCGAAGGGTATTTATTACGAAGTTTTTGTAATCATTTTAATCAGTCGATTCGTGGTAAATTAGTTACCAACTACGTATATGTTTGTGTTTCAGTATGATTACTATAGGTTAAATTCCCATGAAGTGTCACTAATAAGCTTATTGTCAAATTCACACCAAATATTGAATAATCTTCTAAATCCTTGAAAACTTAGTAAGGATTCAGTTTTTACCTTTATTAGCGTATAATCAAGCGATTAGACGTGACTTTTTGTACAGTCGCCGCGTGGTGTTTCCCTTAACCTTATATATAATCCTTGATTTGAAAATCGTAATATTTAGCTTTCCAAAATTATAGTTGCGTTTAGGTACAAAGTGTATCACGCCTTATACAAGGATTTAATTAATCTCCATCTTATCTATTTCTTTCAAAAGTTTGCCGAAGGTATTGATAACGCCCTATACACAAAGTTTTACAGCTAAGTTTTAATCGTCTTTCTATTTCTTGCTAACTTATGTAATATTTGAAATTAGAATCAATATATATTTTTCGTCTTTGCCGTTTCTCCTCTTTAATCGTCGGCCGCATCAGCGGCGTTTTATTGGCTGGTCGATTATAAAGAGAAACGTATTGTGTTAGTTACTTTGTTTAGTTTAAGGATTTTCTTCGTTATCGTTATTGTTGGTCGCCACAATATATGTTTTAACCCAGGTTATATGGAACGTTACACAACCGTTAGCAATATTAACCATTATTTTAAGTTGAGCGATATTTAATATTTTAAATATGTTATCAAATTTACGTAGCTGTCTCGATACGAAGCATTAACTCTGCAAAGGCAAATTAAATACGTTAATCGGCATAGCGCTGTTTTTGGTATTAAGGGTATTATTAACTTGGTGTCATGCCGAAACCTTCGGTAATTTCTAGAGGGCTTTACCTTATATCACCGCCTTTTGTTGTATTTTCCAAGAGTAAAAATTCAGTCGTTCGATGAGAATATAAACCAAAGACCAGCAGCATTAACACGAGGCTTAAAGGGAGTAAAGTATTATTCAGGCTTATACCGCTATTTAACAAAGTTATTTTTGGTTCGTAAAACTTCCAACTTCTAAATTCAGGATATTATACGCATTTTGGAGAAATGTATATTCTTTTTCGACCTTCCTAATACTCTAATAGGTTTTCAAAGGTATTCATTCATACTGAATCTACATTTTCTTAACATTCGTGTTAAGCTTTGTTGTCGTAAACTTAATACCAGTATCTTAAATAGCGTCTTCAGATAAACTATAATACATGATGATTTTCAATATCCTTAACGTCTCCTATATATCATTTGTTAACAAGGATTAAAGTAATTTGGTTTTGTCGAAAGAAATCAATGATTTCATAATAAGAAAAGAAATTTGATTTTTCAAAAAGAACATATAGGCTAAAATCTCGTAATTGAAATCCTTATCTTCCTTTAATGTCAACTTAAATTCTTGGGAGGCTTAGGTATGTATATGACAAAAATGATAAAGCTTTTTGATATCTTCTAGTGAAAAATATTCCACATCTTTATGCCCTGCAGATTCCATGATTTTGTATAACCTATTAACGACTGAGTAATGAACATATAGGTATAGTTAACGTATTTCTGATTACGTCAAGTTTGACACTGTAACCTTTTGAGTTTAAAAATAAAACCACAAATACCTCCTCTTAAAAGCGAAAGGGAACTTTTGGCCGTTTTGAACTAGTTCGTTGACGTTAATATCGATATTAATACTGAGGATTTTTATATTTTCCACAGAAATTAGTTATCGGATAAGGGACTGGATGATATAGAACGTAATCTGTTTAATAATAGTTTAAATAACCGTCGTCTCCAGTAATAATAGTTATTGGCCGGAGTCGAAGCTAATTTAGAATTTTCCAACATTTTAACAATGAACTTTTATTATAGTAATATTTTCTCTAGTACTTTTAGGTATTGAGAATAGCCTTTTTCAAATAACTCATTGCCACTTCATGTGGTATAATAACTTAAAAAGTGATATTCGCGTTACGATATTCAATT
The DNA here is from genome assembly GCA_038502455.1 of Anisogramma anomala. Taxonomy (NCBI): domain Eukaryota; kingdom Fungi; phylum Ascomycota; class Sordariomycetes; order Diaporthales; family Gnomoniaceae; genus Anisogramma; species Anisogramma anomala. Next base: position 6,039,346 of record JASMMZ010000008.1, on the reverse strand, counting down.
TTTTAAAAGGTATATAATAAGTTATGGGTTTTGTCAGGATAAAAGTAGGTGTTTTCGAAAATTAAACGCTACAAAAAACATAGTTGGTTAATTACTAAACCGTATTCGGAGTAGTATTTTTGTATTTCGTAACTTTTTAGTAGATATCGTTATCATTAATATCCTCTTTGCCTGCTCAGTTTCAGATACAGTCTAAGTAATAATACCCCAGAGTTATAGAATACACAAGTGAATATATTACATGTTGTTCTTAATATTTATCCGTAAAATGGCTAAATAACCAAAAATCTAATTTACTACAAATTGAACATATTTTGTGACTATTTTGACGATAATTTTGCTGCTAGGAGGTCACTAGAAGTCTTACCCAGATTAATGGCACCAATGTAGTTGTAACTTTCAGTTTTAAGATCTTGGACCAGATTTTGAACGTTGGAGCCGCTCATACCTACGATTAATATAATGTACCATCCTGTGGTTTTCTTCATTTATGTAGCAAAAGTCATCAACTTAGGGGTATATATGATATGAGTTCGGCGTACGTAATATTACATTCATAAGCGAAGACCTTAACTAGTTAAAAAAGCCTTTACAAGTGGTATTTAAGCGTTGTAATACGTATTTAAGCTTGCTAATACTCGTAACTACTTCAAAATCAACTCGCGAAGATTAACTTCACTAACTATGCCTTTCGCATCACTCGCCAACATGATAGCACCTTGTTCAGCATTTAATTTAAAACATTCTTTATAATTACCACCTCTTACGTTTTATCAATTATTGTTGTTTACCGCATCATAGCTAAATCCGTGTACTATTGCGTCAGGTAAACTTCGTATTCGAAATACTGAAAGATTAAGTAATAATCCTGAACGTATTTTATAAAGCTTTTGGTAAAATATAATTAGAAACCAAAAAAAGAGACCTATATTTATTTTTAGATATTTAACAAGGGTATTGTCTTCATATGAAACAAATTCTAATACTTCCAGTTATATTTATTTACATTATTTCAATTAATCATATAGCCCGTAAAGAATCTTTAATGAATATTAAACATTTTGAAACGCTTAAGAGAAGGATATCGGTAGTTACGCCAATCGTCAATGGTAATTTAGAATACATCTAAATTACAGTAATGAAGGTACATGTCATTCGTTGAACTCAAATGGTGAAATCCTGAAATAAAACCAATAGTAGACTTCCGCGAATAAGCCTACCTACTATAGGAAGTTTTTCCTTAAGGGACCTAATGATTTTCAAGGATATTTCAAAGTTGTTGGAAAAAGGTTTAGAGGGTAAAGATAATTTAGCTGTGGGAATGGTTTTTAGGGGCTTCAAGATTCTATTCAATTAACCGATAAATAACTCCGACCTTAATTCCTTTTGCCGCGTTGTCAACGACTAATTTATTCACTTTACCACCATGAAAAGTGTATTTCGCGTAATTATGTAATGGTATTAAGTTTTCGAACAAAATAATAGGTTTTTTATCGTAGGAGTCTAAAGACTTAGCATCATTAGAAATGTGAAAGGTTTCATTGAACAGGATTAAAGAGCGGTTCTCTAAAACGTATATAAGGGCGGCAAAAGTATTCCACACCTTTGTCTTCACCTCTAAAGTCTTATGAATAAGGGTTTTAAAGGTATTCCTCAAATTATATCAAACCAAAAAGAGTGAATATCAATTGAGAGAAACGAAATCCAACATGTAAACCCTGTATCGTTCAAATTCTAAATCTAAATTAAATTTAACCCCTTTTCATCTTACTTTTTCAATATCAAATATCTACTCTTGAAAAGACTAATGATATTTTCGAAAAACGAGAACGTCACAATAAAAAAATTTGATGCTGTGTTACTCGACAATATGATTCCTGATGAAGTTGCTCGAATGCTATTCGATTCAATCTTTATTAACATCGATTCCTAACAAGTCGTTGTTGTGGATTTTGGCAAAAATATATTCGAGAGCTTTCATTACCTCCCTCTTGGCATGGTCGGAAATAACTACACAAAAAAAGCGTTTACTATGGCTATTTTAATGTTCAATCAACGTAGATGTTCATATTTTTGGTGATTTCAAAACGTGGATATTTGGCGATTCAATGTGAAGTCACACGACATGACTTTCTCAACACGAGTTGTCGATTTCGTTCGCTGTAGCTATTTTAACGATTGAATTAGCTTAATGTAGTAAAATAGAGTAAATTAAAAGGAAAAGATTAGTATTCAACGTAAAGTTGGGTATAAGGAGTGAAGTCGGTGTACTTTAATTTTTAATAGTCGTTTAGAGTTAAACTCAGTCGTTTTTTCAATATTTAAACCAGTAATAGTATGAACTTAACCTTTTACCAACTTTATGATTCAAGACTTTTAACGGTTAATATCAACACTTTAGAAATGATTTAGTAAACATTTCTTAATATTTTCAACAACGATAACGTTGTTTACTTCCTGGATATCGTTATGAATTAACATAACCTAAAGTTATCTCTTCCTCCTGCCATTTTAGACCAACGCAGTATTAATAATGGCACTGCAAGAATCTTTCCTCTACCCTACCGTTTTACGTAAGATGTAACCGTAAAATAGCCTTGTTTTTTTTCCTTAGCTTATCAATACTTAAACTAATAAGTACTGATTAGTTTTTCTGTAGCTTTAGACGTTGCAATGTGGTCGATTTGAATGGTCGAAGTAATAGTATTATTGCATTGGTCAAATAACAAATGTATTGTTTCAAGCTTAGCAGACCGCTAGCCGGATTACACAGTAATTCGTATGGCCAATTTATTGGCACATGCCCTAGTAGTACGTGAGCGCATACTGTACTTGAACTTAAAGTAGACCCAAAAAACAATACACTCAACTGGCCATCAGTATACTCAACATTGCCGTAATAAAAGTAGACCTACTGCACTGCAATTACTATTGTGCTAACAGTATGGCTTTTGAATTACCTAGGATATTGAAATACAATAAAATGATTGCCGAACTAATATGAAATATAAGAATTCTGCTCCATTGTAATCAATATTTCGCGATGCGGAAATATGATACATAATCAGAGCAATAAACCACTGATTATCGGTAAACAAATAAAAAAAGCGAAACCATACGTCATTAAGTTACTATTGTCAATGAAAATATATACTGATCATACAAAACTAATCTTATTATTAGCGATCCCGACTATACCTACCGGTTGAATTACGTGATACCCTGTTGTTTTAAATATTTTTAAAATTCAAATAATATATCATTTAAATATAGACTATATTGTATCATTACCTAATTGTGGTATAGTTAAGTCAACTGTACCAACTATAAGTTTATTACATTGTTTGTAAGTTGATTGTATTGACTGCAAGTCAAGCATAGGGAATGCTCATTTAAGACTTGTACACGAGCAAAGAAATGGGTCACATAAATTATTAAGAGGATAAACTAGCGATCTGACAAACTTGAAATTAAGACATCACCACATTCAATGCAATGACAGTTACTTCGATCACAATTTCAATCGACTATGTTCCAACGATAAAATCTTACCAACACTTATCAGTACTAAGTTGGAGGAATAAGAATAAACTAGGTGAAGAAAAAAAATACTTTCCGGTTGTTACGCTTTTAAATTGCGCGAGGTAGAGGAAAGATTCATACAAAGAACCCTGCTACTGTGCTACTGTTCAAGGGCAGTCAAATAGAGAAATTTTAAATGTGCTGCTATTCTAAAGCATATGAAAGAAAAAATAGTATCTCTATTGACGAAAATACTAATAAATATTCATTAAACCAATCATGGAAGAAAAAGCGTTAAGATCAACCGCTAAAATTCTCAGTTTTTCCATGTTACAAAAGTTAACAAACGGTTAAAGCAACTACTGTCATTAATAGAAAATCGAAAAACACCAAGCTCTATGATCCCTTTAACTTCATTCAACAATTTTCGCGACAAATAACCTATAACCTACCATACTACATCGAATCTTTTCAATTAGACTACTTCAGTACTTTTTACCACTCATCAATTTAACACAAAACCATTAAAATAAATATCTAAAACTCCCAAGTCGACGTTTTTACCAACCTTATATAAAAAGTAATAGGAAGACTAGAAATTAGATTCGTATAAAAAACAAAATTGATAACAACCTACAACTTATACAGATCAAAAAAGACATTACCCTCAAGTACTAAACAAACTAAGTAATACACTTTATTTTTGACGTAAATTACAACGGCGAAATCTATACCATTAAAGTTGTTCACGGTTTCGTCTACTTGTATCGAGAATTAACCCTCCCAATTCGACTTATATATACCCATAAACTTGTTTCTTTACCGAGATGGATGAAGATTGAGCGTATAGCTATTACGTTGATCGTAAATACTACAAATCCAAATAATTAGTTCAATTAATAACTTTGACAAAGAATCCTAAATTATAACGTATAGAAGACGAAGGATAATATTTAAAAGAATTGTCAAATGAACTTTTTAAATTTTCTTAAAACAACTTTAAAAGGTTTTCAGATAATATCAAACAAGGTTCTTAATTAATATGTTATTCTACTACTGAAGACCTATCAAAAAAAAATATTTCACACCTAGTACAACTTTAATTTCAATGGAAAATATGTTCAATACGTTGTAATTTTTACTGTTAAAAAGGTATAAGATTATAAAAACATGTCTATTGTTATAACGTGATATTAAAATACTAGAACTAACTCAAAATAGATGTAGGAACTAACCAACCACACCTTTTTATATCTTTTAATAAGTGAAAACCTCTATCATTATTATTATGATAATAATTCTAACTTTATATAATTATTTACCTTTTTCGACTGTTACTTAAAGCAATTTTTTCAAGCAATTATATCTGATATTTACATAAAGTGATATTAAACAACAAGCCATTCTAAATACATCGTATTATAAAAGGATACTAATACTGTTACGAAATATAATTGCGTGGATATCATGAGGATTAAAGTTGGATTTAGCTTTAAGAAAGCCCTTTTTAGTTCGATAAACGACTGTAACTTCATTCTTAGAGCATATCGTATTTTCCATCATAATATTACCCATCGCCTTTCTTTTTTACTTTTTTTAAAAAAAAAACTCGTCCTTAATATAGATATCTAAATTTACAAATTGGTCAAAGATTAAAATCACAGATTCCCACTGAAAATAATATATCAATACTGATTGTTTTATCTTTTAATTTCAAAAGCAATGGTAATAAACCTGACGATATCACAACTTAGTAAACTATATAGACGTCTTAAATATTCGAATACCATCGACTTATTTAAAATCCTTAACATACCTAATTATGAAAATATGAACTTATCAATACCGAAAAAAATTGAAAGGCTTTATTACGACTGACAAATATATTTCCAACCCCTCTTCAAATTCAAATCATGGCAACAAATAACCAAAAAAAAACTCCAAAGGTTTTTTCAATATGTTTGACTTAAACAAAAAACCAGTTTTGGAAATCATGCACTTCGCAACATCGTATCAAAATACTAAATTTCTTGAATTTTTTACAACACGGGAAATAGAAAAAACGGTACGAAAACCTTTAATTAACAGGTACCCTAAAACTCCAAACATGCAAATTCATAATTCTAATAATAATTTTACCAACATCAAACTCCAAGTGAGGAATAAATCGATAAGGATTCAATGTAATAATATAGTTAGTCAAGGCCACCAAGTTCTAAATAAGAACCAAAAGGCACAATGACTCTTTTAGAAAACTTCAAATTTTCTTATATTGAACATTCTTCATTTCAAAAAGTTGAATACAAAAGAAGATCACAGTAAAAAATATCAACGGAACTATTAGTTCCAACGGTGTTATACTAACTTTATAAATATTTAAAATATACTCACATAAAACTACTCAATCATCGCTATCGTCCAATATCAAAAAACAAAATATAATATCCAGAAAATCTCTAAAGAATTAAAACAAAAAACAAGCAGAAAGAAATACATATGCTATAAAATCAAGAACGTAGTAGCAGAGATGATCAAGGTACCTACCCAACATGATATAAACTAATGAAATAGATACTCGGGGTCATAGGGAGAATTCCTGAAGTATAAGGGGTATACTCTAACACTCATTAAGCTTAAATAATAAATAACAATACAAACCTCCCTCTCACTTAAATCTCCCCTGAATTTCTCATACTATCCCCGCTACCATCTTGGTAACTCGCACAGTCTTCGAATCCTTAAATTTCTCCTTATCTGTAGTATGACTTGAAATCAAAAAAACCCAATAAATAAAACGAGGACGAATAGGAACAAGACAAAAACGAGTACCAACAAAAGGAGGACGAGTACGAACAAGACCTTAATGAGTATTGATTAGATGAGAACGAGTACCAACAAGACGATGACGATTATGAAAATGATGAGAATCAGTAAGAACAATCTGAGGACATCTATAAACGAAACAAGGACGACTGCAAACAAAACGAACGAAAACAAAAACGAGTACAAACGAAACAAACGAAGACAAGACGAATAAAAATGAATATAAGGAAAGAACGAAAAAAATTAACTACGCCTTATAACACCCACAATCAATTGAGATTGCCGTTTTAATACTGAACCGAGTTGAGTAAAAAGTATAGATCGAAAGAAAATTATCAAAATCTTTAAACCTTCTTCGACAATCCCAACCACCAAACGAACACATGATTTTAAGAGACTTCATAAGCTCAAAAGTACAACGATGTCAATTAATTACAAAAACCTCACAATAAACAAATATTATTCCACTATTCAATATGAATTTCGCTTAATCTTTTGCGGGATTCTCAGGGAAAAGTGCAGTCGATTCTATTCAAAACGTGAAGATTAAGGCTTAAATACAGTCTCCAGACGGGAATTTATTCGAAAAACTTTACAAGAGTTACTTCAAAACAAGGCTAAGAGAAAAAGAGGCCTAATTATAATTTAATATACCGATAGAACAAAAACAATGATAGGACAATTTGAAACCACTTTTTACCGCTAGATTTAAGTCACGCTCGATAACAACGAGAACTAGTATGATGAAAAAATTGAATTTATTTAAAAGAAGTACTTATAAATCATTAGTTAAAAATGTAAAAAGGGCAGCTAAACTCGTTATGTAGTGTCATTATATACTATAACAAATTTTTAAACTCATTTATTCTATATCCGACGCATAATAGATCGGAGAGTAATATAATTTAATAGGAGAAGTTAACCGACCGCTTAATTTTCAAAACCCTTATGAATTAGAACGGGGTGTATGAAAAAAGGTCCATACTACATTGTGAAAAAACCGCTAATTTCATCAACCATAGTGCCAAGTCGTACAATAACTCTTTCTTTAAATAAAACGAATGTTCTGAGGTCAGATAAACTATAAAGCTGATATAAAAACAAATGGACAGATACATAAGTTAGGGGAATGGAGTGAATTCTCCTAAAAACCAACGAAATTCTCGTGAATACGAAAACCAACATCGAACTTACCCTAATTTTACTCCTGAAACGATTATAACGGATTTTTGGAGTACTTATGACACCGGTCTCTATTAGCAAAGAGACAACGTAGTCAACTAATAATAACAAGCTCAAAACAACGTGTAAATATACTTCAATTGTGGAAACATCCTTAGGCCATACAACAGGTTTAATAATTATCTTTATTCTTGACAACTATAAGCAAAAACATGCAAAATACGAAAACTTACATTAATAGAATAACCGATTCAAGAAGAACTGTAAATGGTAAGCAAAAAGAATACGAAAATGTGCGAGATATCATCTATGGCATCGGTGAATTAAGGTAAATGTGGAGATGGATCGGTAAATCAAGCCGAATACCAGGTTTTTTATCATGTATTTTTTTTTAACTTTAATTATACTCTGCATTCGATAAATTCGAGTAAACCCTGATAAATAGGTGGATTTCATGGACCGAATTTAAGAGTCGATATACGTACGAGAAACAAATATGCTTATAAAGACCGCTGATATGCATATAAAAACATAGGAAAAAGTAAATGAATTACGAATATCATACCTTTCATAGCCTTGGAACGTCGCAAAATCAAAACTATATTGCGCACAAACTCATTCGCTTATGCTAAGGACGAAGAAGGGGGGCATTTGATTGTTGTGGATATTATTATATAACTCTGTAGTTAGTAAACGGCCACATTGCAAGTTGCATCCTTGCAGAGTGCACGGTAACGTGCTACTCTGCAAGGGGCATTCATGAAGAGTGTATGATAGCGTGCAATACTCAGAAGGTAAATTAGCAGAGTGCACGGTAAAGAGCCACTGCCCAGAAGGGAGATTGGCAGAGTGTATGGTAAAATGCTACTGTTCGAGTAAGAGCTTAAAAGCTCACATCTAAGGTGTGTACTCTCCAGATAACTTTTCTCCCTTTAACCTTGCAATTTATTTTAATGTACTATTAATCTTTATAATTTTTTTTACCCTTACCGTTATGATCACATAATCGATATAATAAACCTTACCGATATTAATTAGTGGCCGACTCGGTTGACTCGAAAAAGCTTAAAAAACACAAACCCAAGTAAAATACCTGTAGCGGCATATTATAATGGTTTCAACTATTCGTATTTTAATATTCAGCTTTATAAGCAATAAACGGGAGCATAAAAAGATTGTAAAAGTAGATTAACTTTCCAAAAGTCTATTTTAGTACAAAATAATTAATTCCATTGGTACCTTTTAATTATTGAGAGCCTTGTTACACGAACAATAATTAGGCAAGCGTTGTAAACGTATTCGGATACTTTTGAAAAGCGTCTTATTATGTATTAGGCTACGTAAATTAAATCCACCAAGTTTCTAAACCTTTCTTTCAAACCTATCCTATTCAAAAGTAGTATTAAAACCGTTTATAAACTTCTGAAGCGGTTAAAATCCAATTTTCATGGCGCACTTATAATTACTTTACGTCTTAAAACTAATATTCGAACCGCTTACCACAATATATACCGTACATCTAAAGCACATTTGGAAAAAAAATGATAAATTTTACCAAAGTTAAATATAGCTTTCGAAAAGCTTATTATACTATTTCAAATTTTATATATACGTCATTCCATATCCTTTCCCTCATCTCTATTATAAAAACTCGCCTTCCTCCTTTCGCTTAAAATTGCAAGAATTATTTAGATCATTGATTATAACGTTTAAACCCATTACTTATTTAATTAGTACAATGTTTACCAATTATTGAAACGTCTAATTTAGAACGCCTAATTATGTTATAGTTACGATTAAATTATATTTAATTTATATTAATTAACGTTGACCACCTTACTATTATCGGTTTCTTATATTCCATTCGCTTTTCAGTTGCGTATTATATTGTTTTATTTAAACCGTTTTATTCTATATTTCTACACTTTCTACTTTCATCCAAAACTGTTAGAAGAGTAATATCTACAGTGCAGTAAGTCAACTTTACTGGGAGTAAAGTTGACTATACTGACTACAAGTTGAATGTATTGTTTTTGGGTCTACTGTATTGGCTGCAAGTCAAGTACAGTACGCGCCTACTTCATATTAGGGCACGAGGCAAGCAATTGACCATACAAATTACTGTGTAGAGCAGCTAGCGGACTACTAAACCTAGAACGATACATCCACCACTTGACTACGTAATACTACTATTATTTCAACCAATCTAATCAATATCTTTACAAAGTGTAAAGCCCTACCAATAATGATTAGTGCTTGTTATTTTAAATAAAGATAATATAAGTAGAAGAATAAGTTACTCTCCGGTTATGCTCTACGTTAACAATGGCGGCTAGGGTAAAGAAAAGATTTTTATGAAGGGCTTTTACTATTGTATCAGTTTTTACGGCAGTAAGTAATGATGACCTTTTTGTTGCGCTTATTTGTACGTTATTTTAGAGGTAGTGACGGTATCGGTAATGAAAACACCAAGAAATCTTTAATAAAGATCTTTTTTAAGGACGTTAAGATTAACTATTAAAAGTCTTAAAGTTACGCGGATTAGAAAACGGCTAAGTTAATACTATTTAGGGTACTACTATTAAGAAAACAACTAAGTTTCATAGATAAATGACAAACGACCTTCGATATTACCCTCTAAATTAAGCTTTTGCCTAAACACCAAATTATTCTTTTAATTTTACTCTTTTCACTTCCCTGACACCAATTCAATTACCAAGTTCGCTGTCCTAAGCAAAAACACCAAGATTCGCCAAGTCACGCTGAAAAAGCCACGTCGCGTAACCCGACGCTAAATCGCTAAGTTTACTTTACAACACGCTATCAAGTCCTATATAAGCCAGGATTTTGAGATAGCATCTCTCTAAGGACTACAAAAATGGATTAAAGCCTTCGGTTTTCTCTTTTCAAAGCAATATAATGAAGATCTTTAGAAGCTAGATGTCCACGAAAACTTAACCGAAAGGTACCTAGTTAACTTTCTTGGTCACTTTATTGTTGAGTAGAACGGTAGCGAAGAACTTGACTAGGGCGACTACGTTTTCCGAAAATACCGTAAGCTTTTCAACAACGAGACTATTAATAAGTGGAAAATAATCTAAAAGAGTGTCAAGTTAAAGTTAAAGGCTAAATTTGAACGTCGAGGGATATACGTGCCAGAAAAGAGCTTTATGAGGCTGGTAGAAGCCCCTTTTAAGTTAGCTTAACTTGAGGAATGCCATTAGGACCTACGACCTAAAGGAATATGTGTTAAGAAATTTTAACACCGTTATACACGTTTTAGAGGACCTCCCCTTTACTTATAGCTGAGTTACGCCTTTTTAAGCGCTAACAATAAGGAACTCATTAACTTGTTTGGCAGTCTAGCTCTGTTACATGACAGCAAAAAATACGATTTTAGCGGCAGTAAAGCACATGAAGTAATAGCGGCTAATACAGAAAAAAGTATTAACGTTAGCGCTTTCTACCAGTTAACAAAATAAGATATTCAAGTCCCTTCGAACCTCCAAGCCCTTTTTGCCTTCCAACCTTTCAATTAGCATCACCAAGCCCCTTTAGAGCCTTTCCACAACAGGTTTACATATACGCGCGAACCCATTACAGTGCTTATTATAGGAAGTTACTCCTAGAGTTAGGCGACTGATAATTACCCTTAATATTGTAGCTGGGAGGTCTTAAGGCTCAAATTGTAAATAAATACCAATAGAGACTGGGTTGACTATCACGATCTACTTTTAGGACCTGTTAAGATGGTTAACATAAATTACAAGTTACTTCCATACTTCTCCAAGATATTAAATTATTTAAAGAAACATAATAGAAAGTCATATAACCCCTTGAACATAAATATAATGCTCTTTTTGAACATTTGTAAGTGAATGGGGGTTTTCTCTTCTGGTTTTTTTCTTATTATTTCCCGGAAATTTTACAAGGTACGTCAGGAACTATTACTTGACTTTCCTGACCCAAATAACTTCTTTTAGCGAAATTTACGATATTAGAAAAAGAGACTTCGAGAAATATGTTTATTTTGCGCAATACCATACGAATTGAGCTATTTTGCAGTTGATCATGATAATCGTTAGAAAGAAAAAAGATGAATCGACGATGGATATATTGAGTTAAATATTTAACAAGTATGTGTTCTATTAGCAAGCAATGGAAAAGGCCCATGTTGGAGAAGCTATACTTCGGGAGTAGGTACGCGTAGCTTTTACGGGTGTTAGCGAATCTAAATACGCCTTACAACAACAAAATCCCAATTAAGAAGGTTTTTTTTTGCCAGTTATGCTTTTCGCTTGTAATTGTAATAATGTGTACACTAAATTCGCTTAGTATGTACTTATCAGTTGGCGACTATCGTGACGTGAATAAAAAAAACCGTACGGTGGTTAACTACGTCTATTATAAGTACGGTTATAGATGTAATGAATATTTAAAATCGGGTATACCAACTTTAGACTTGAGGTTATAACAAATTGAGCGCTAATAGGTGTAATATTAAAGTGGACTGGCTAACCTCAAAAACTATCGTTGTAATAATGGACCGAGATCTTGGATTTGAGGTAAAGCCGCGTATTGCTTGACTCATCATCTCACTATTGAGCATAATAACAAAAAGATAATATACTATATATAATACCTTATTACTTTCTAGTAAGATTACATAGATTATATCGTATAATTAAAGGGTAAAGAGGTTGTTTATGGTAACAATACCCTTATTTAAATTCATTGGTATTAAAATAATGTTTTTAGCGCGGTTTAGTAATTAGCTAACTACGTCTTTTTATAATGTTTAAGTGGTAAAAACCTGTACCTCTGCCTTAACCAAGCTCCAAACATCTTATATATTTTTAAACTTCATGATAGTTACGCGGATTACATCTTTTAAGGTATTTTACTAGACAAAAAGGTAGTAAGGTACTTAAAAGGTGGTTATTCGTAGTACGTAGTAGTGCTGAGGGAAAGTTCTACGGCTACCGAAATTGATCATCAAGATATTAGTAAGGTTAAAGTTGGTTAAGGCCTAAGCGAAAAATTATCGTTACTTGGGATATCGATATTTTGGATTATTGTTGTTCCGATTAAATTTCATATTTTAAAATCACTTACCCTGTTTTTTTCTTTGGTTGGAAAATATGAAGACCCTAGGCGTTAAAGTTAATGTTAACTCCAGTAAGTTGATTCAAAATAGTTAGAAGTTTCCCCTCGCTTTTTAGTAGGAGTTCCTATGGTTTTATCTTGAAGTCCCAGAGATAATGGTATTAAATCTCACGGAGTAATAGAAACGTGAATTACACTAGCATTTTAACCATCCAGTAGTTAATGGGTCATAAAAACTTCTGAAGTCCGTCAGGCAAATGAATGTGAAATACTTTACTTAAAAATTTATCGAAAAGCTATATTATCATGACCAAACGTATGCCAAAGCCCCCCAAAAAATTGATATTTATATTGAAAAACGATAAGAACCGTAATTTCGTAGTTTTCATCAATGTTCTTTTGCTAAAATATCAAGCCTGTGTTTTATGTTTTAGACTTTAAAACTTATTTTCACGAAGCCAAGTTTTTAATTTTTTTCATAGAAAACGATACGTTGACAACGTTAAGATCGTTATGGATTAATACGTATTTAAGTCCATCTAACGTCTTCGTTCACGATATTAGCACCGACTTTATGCCGGCGAAGTTTTAGCGAAATGTCTAGATAATAGGGATTGAGTGTAAATAGGTACCTTTAAAGGCCTACTAAAGTATTGGAAAGGTTGAAAAGATACACGTATTACTTCGCCCAACGTATAATATCCTTACGTTAGAGATTGAAAGCTTTACGGATTAAGAATCACGCCTTTAGATAGTGGTAAAAGGCCTAAATGATACTGTAGGCCTTAATGGCTTAGTATTAACTTTATTAGTATTTAAAGTGTATGTGCACCTAATAATAGAATCTCCGTTATTAACAAGTACCAAAAAGTGAGTTATAGCTTATGATAAAGAATTAAGGGAATTTAGGAAGGAATAGGTACGCCGGAAAATCAACGATGCCCTTGATACCAGGAACGGTCTTATAATAATCGATGTGCTTGATTTACCATTACAAAGTGAAATTGTTATATAACGAGCGCCGGGTAAATAGGAGGGCCTATACAAAACCTTAAGACTTATTAACTATAAAGTAATTATTCAAGTTGATAACAACTCCATAAAGTTTCGTATCCCTTAGGTTAAACCTTATATTGGAACAACTAACGATAAAGACATTTAAACTTAGCGACAGAGTTAGTACTAGCTTTCTCCACCCGTTATTGATAAGCCTAGAAAACGCCGCCGGCGCAGATAACCCTCGAAAAGGAGGTATGTTTTAAAAAAGGAATACATATTAGGTTGTATTTATAATATTTCTTAAGTAAGTAGGAAGAAAAAAGGCGACGAAAACTTATCGTTAAAGCTTCAGGTTCAAAACATTATTAAGGTCTGTGGTAAACCATTTAAGGAAAGAGATAGGGTCGAAATCGATGGTTTCCAAACTAAAGGAGTTATGTAATGCCGATTTTAAAACCGAATTTAACATTTAACACCCAAATGTTATGATCTTCAAATCGGGAATTATACACGAGGTTAAAGACAATACTACGTTACGGCCGTACGAAACGGTACGCCTAATCGTTTGAGGATATGATATTAAAGGTAAAGATTGGACTTTCAAGTAGTCGCTAACGATTTAGAAAATTAGGTAGGGTTAGGTAGTAGGTTTAGCAAATAGTTTCTTAGCTAAAACTAGAAGCAAGTTTGAATTCTACAGTCGATATATAAAGTATGTATATCTGGAATTAGAAACCGACCTATAGCGTAACGTTTGACTCATGTAATTATGGAAATTCCGTGCTATTTACTTTCCAGGAATGGTAATACAATATATTAAGCTATTATACGGTCTAGCCGAAGCAGTCGTTCATTAATTCCTCACCTATTCATGTTATTTGAAGTTACGACTAGGTATAAAGTCCTTAATATACAACCCATCCCTATTAGTTACGTAAGTGAAAGACTTAGGTCTAATGGATATGTAAACTAACGATAATAGTTTCGTTAAAACGAATAGGTTTGTAACATCGATATAATATGCGATTAAAGATTTCAAGATTTGGAACTATATACCGGTTACAACGTTGGCGAGGGGTAACCAACTTGACTTTAACAGATTGTTCGTCCGTATATTCAATCTTAATACCGGCTTCAGATTTCGCTAAAATAGCTAAGGCGATAATTTTTCTTCAATCGATAAGACTAACGTAAATCATGGTAAACGTGACCTAAAATAATGTGCCCGTGGCAGCTACATTGCCACTCTATACTAACCAGAAACCTCCAACAACTAATAAATAGCAACATAAATGTAGAACCTAATAATTAAAGAATATTATCGGAAAAATAAGACCCTAAAGTGACAAATACGAAACATAGGCCGAAGGATGAATATAGTCTTGATTGACCTATCGAAGGCCCAGTAAATAATCTTTAAGAATAGTTTATTCACAAATAAACTCGACTTTCCTTTATAAATTGGCTTTCCAATAACACCTGTGTATAATGATAGATAGGAGGGTTAATTTAATATTATCGGTAACCTAATGCTATAAAACACGATTAAATACAAAAGAATTACACGAAATGTACCAGCTTGAAAGGTTTACTATATAATGCCTAGCTTTAATATATGAATAGTACGATCAGTAACTCTTAACATTATCACTAGGCAGCGAAGAATTCCTTCGATTCAGGTAATAATTTATACAAACTCGAGGATCCTATTCAAATTTCTTTCGAAGCTCAGAACTACTAGTGACAAACGCCAGATAATTAGAATAATAATATTTTGCAAAGCTTATGAAGGTAGAGAGATCTAGGAATTTCGATAAATCGATGGAAAAGATAACTCTGCTAACGCCATGATTCAGACATCACCGAATAAGACCCTTAAAAGGTTTATAAATTGAAATAGGCTGACTATAAGTATTAAAGGCTACGTTGATAGGCTACCTAGTAAGGCCAAGTCACTTGCGGGCATCTAGGGATACGCTGGCAAATTTAAAAACTGTCAGGAAACTAACGATAACGATTTCTTCAATTAGCATGATTAAATTGAAAGTTGGCAAAGGCCTATTAGAAAAGAACCTTTTATAGGAATCGATAAAGTCGGACCTCGGATCCGTGGGGAAAAAAGAGATAAATTAGGTCAATTTGAGTGCAAAAGGTGTTAATTTGGGTTTCGAAGTCAACTCGAATCAACTGGAGTTTGTACAGTTGACGAAGGCGGAATTTAGCAATTACCGGAAAGGTTTGGTCGACCATACTAGCGTACCCATACAAAACAAAAAGTCGCCAGTATTAGAATAGTAATATGTATAATGTAGTAAATTAAATTTACTAACAGTAAAGTTGACTATACTAGCTGCAAGTTAAGTATATTATTTGTAGGCTTACGGTATTAACTGGAAGTCAAGTTTAATATTCACACACTTCACATTAGGGAATGCGCCAAGGAATTGGCCATACAAGTTACTATGCAGACGAGCTAGCGGTCTGCCAAATATAGAACAATAAATCCATCACTTGAATATGTAATAATACTTTTACTTTCACCAATCGAATCGATAACGTTGCAACGTCTAAATCCATACTCTCAGAAACCCTGTTAAATACCGTATTTCAGGGGTATACGAACTTTAACTACTATGTTATATTAACTTTTACACCTCTCCAGAAATTCCGAAAAACGCCTCAACCAGCTTTCAAAACTCTTGAATACATTCAGCATTTCTAAAACTATAAATCTACCTTAAATAACACTAAATGAATTTAGCGAATATATAGACAACTTTTATACGAGAATATAACGTTTCAAAGAAACGCTTCATAATATTTTAAATGAAAAATGTAGGATAATATTATGAAAGCGCTGGTGGAAAATTTAAACTTTTGGGTGACAAATGCGTACGTTAAGAATGAGATTTTTCGCCATTAGAAAGAATAACTGAGGAATCAATAAATTTGATGATTATCGAGAAAAGTTCTTCAGGTAGAAATTAACAATATGGTATATAATGTTTACTTCGATTTCTAAAGTATTACAGATTTAAATACAAATCAGAAAAATCAATACTTTATGTATTACAAACGGCCGAATTGTAGAATCTCAATTTACCATACAATACCTCAACGAAATACTAAATTGAGAAGATAAAAAGATATTGTAAGTGAATTTTATAAACATATACTAGCTAGCGGAACGTAGGAAATAAATTATCAACGAAATGCGAAAGTAACTATAAAATCTTTCACATACGTAAAGATTAAGGCGCTTCCAAAGACTTAACGCGCCCTACAAAAGAAATGCGAAGCATGAAGAATTAATCGAAGAGGAGGAAAGGCTAGGAAGATTATCTACCACTCGGGTTGAACACAGACCCTCTTTGAAACGTATGTTTAAAGCTATACACAGAAAAAAACATTCCTCGGATATAATCGAAAACCCTTTAGGTCGTCATGAAAGGGACATAAATAAGGAAAATGACCCTTCCTGAGATAATATAAGCAGCGCGAAACGATAATACGAACCTTATGGAATAAAATCTATTAACTACAACTTATACAGTGACTTTGAACAATATAGTTTTCCTACTAATATAAATAACCCTATAAAACTTACTTATTTCACCAGAATAAAGGATAAGAACTAGAATTATAATGGCCAACCATACGATGTCCTTGACAATAAAATCCGTATAATATAAAACACGTGTAAAACTTAGATATTAAATCATTACAATTTCACGTGATTTTATCCTGTATATGAATTAGTAAAGTTTAAATGCGATATATATTAATGTACTCCCTTATAGATATTAACTCAATATACAAACCGTTCCCAAATATACGTCGATACAAAAATAAATTCTCAACTTTGCGATAGGAATTATATAGATATTACTCTGAACTCCGTAAGAGATAAGCGTAAAAACACTCTTGATACCCTATTAGAAGAATTTATCACTTTATTAGTAAATTTGAAGAGATTTCAAGCAGCGGTTGAGATAAAATACATGTGAGATAAACTATTTATTTAAGTAATTATAAAACCGTACCGAGCAAACCTATACTTTAGCTTTTTGTTATTTAAATCGAAAACAAGACTTAAAAGCGTTTTATATGAGATTTGAAATATCGTTTAAAACCTTAATACGCCGGAAAGTAAGTCTAAGATTAGTAGTGTTGACCGAGATGCCCAAGGTCGAAGGCCAAATTACGAAAGTAAAACTTGTCAAGATAATTTACCACGTCTAAAACCAATGGTTCTAAGTGTATCCGAGACCGATTAGCCACCTAAAATAGGGTTATACAAGCGATGGAAACTAAGGTCAAAGCTTCGAAAACCGTGGATAAAGTAAACGCCGCAGAAAATAACCCTACAACTCAATACCTACAAAAAAGTATATAAAGCTTTAAAGCTTTTCGAAACGATGTATTTTATATAATGAGGTCGGCTATTAATTTACTCATTATTTTCTATACGAATAAATTTGGGTTAAACGCTCATTTGAAGCCAATTACCTACATAAAGAAGAAATAAAAACTAAATGTGCAACGTATGTAACCGATTTCAAAAGTGGAAAGGTGGAAATGAACTCCTACCACCAAAGGTACACTTTAAAAATATATATTTCAAAGGAATATAATGTTTACTTAATAGATTAAGAAAAGAAAACTGATTAACGAGGTTTACAGGCGCATAAAATACGTTTCTTTTAAGCAAAATGTTTATTTCAATGATATTATCTATAAAAAACAGACCATATAAAACTAGCCTTTTATGACTATTATTACAATTTGAAGTCGTAGTTTCGAAATAGAAGGAAAGATAAATTGGCTCTTGTTAAATCAATGAGCTTGAAGACAATTATATGATTATGTGCTTTCTAAATAACATGAATTCTCTTCGTTAAACGATTATATTAAAAAACAAAGGAAAAAGTAAAAAGAACAGCTTAAAATCGTAATACCAAAGTTGGTATTAACCAAATTCCATTTGTAATAACGAATACGAACCGGTCCCAAAATCTGTATACCCCACGGATACAACTTTACAACCTTTATTACCCTACCAAACCGGCCTAATTATACTAAAAGAACCATAACCACGCCGGCGACAGCTCTATTCACAACTTTAAAAACAAAGAATGTTTTAAAACCTTGGCTACAGACTCCTTCGCGATTGAATTAAACGACGAATCATACATTAAATATAAAACTTCTCCGAAAGGGTATTGTCACCGGCACAAGTGCCTCATTTATACAATTATCATAAAAGGAAATTACCATTTTAATCGAATAGGGCGTCTTCCACTTTGAGAGGTTTAACCTAATAATTTAAGACGCCTATCAATGTTTTCTATATATTCAATCCCTTAAGTAGAAGATTAAACCAGAAAACCTTATAAAAAGCTATTTTGTAATGAAAGGATACGATAACAGAGTAATAAAATATATTATAACCCAATCTTCTGTTTGGTCACGAATACGCCATCGCTTAATTTTGAAGTTTCCCGCTTTTTCACATAAACTTCATAACTCTGATTATTAGTATCTAATATTCTATAAGCTTATACAAAATTGAAAAGAAATATCTTAATCCATATATTACCTTTTTATACCTACAAAGCTCCGAAATTAAAATTTACCCGAAACTCTTATATGTATTTCAAAATTGATTAACGTATTCACTATAGTTGGGTTATACTGGTATAATACCTACTAAAAGTATTAGAAGATGCGGATCGAAATAACCAACTCAACTTTCGACAAATACCTATTAATTTGAACACTTCTTTTCAAAGGCTTTACGTTCACCGGAATATAAACGGACAATAGAATCATGTTATATAATACGTTGTTTTACGATTTTTTAATAAGGGAGTTCTAAAAGGCCGGCCGAAAAGTAAAACCTCAATTGAACTTAACGCAATACAATCTAGTTAACTTTAACAGTATAATAGTCACGTTCCATACTAACGTTCTAAACAGTATGTAAAAGAGATAATTAGGTAAAATTATTTTTTTGGATACTATTTTATCCCTCTATAGCTAATATACATAGACCTAGTAGCTGTGCACTATATTGCAAGTTGAACTCCTACAGCTTGCACGATAACGTGTCACGCTATAGGCCGCACTTTTGTAAGGTATAAAGGGCATTATACGTGGCGTAGTCTAGAATGGTTGTTCTAAAGTGCATGGCAAAAGGGCCACTGCCTGGATAAGAGGTTTATAACCTCTCATCCGTAACGCGCACCCTATGAAATGCCTTTTACTAACTTATGTATTTATCTTTACTATAATATTAATTTTATGTTTACTTTTCATTTATATTTACGTCAATAGCTACTTTACCGATACTTTTAAGCAGTTGATTAGGTCGACTATGAATAGTTACGGATGGAAAATATAAACAGAAGTGAAATACTTCTGGTGTAATACTGTAACGGTCCTAAGGGTTTATTATTTACTACTACGCTATATAAAAATTATACGGAAGTGCAAAATTACGCGGAAACGCCTTTAAAACCCGAAGTGTAACAAAACTGTAAAACTCGAAATGATTTTAAAAGGAACTACTTTAGTACGACATTATTGACCAGTAGGTATTTTATCTATTGAAAACCCCTTTGCATTAACCGTTGACTTATTTTAAAGTTTTGAACGCACCAGGGTACTTTCAAAAGAGCATACTATTACATATTAGGTTACGTAAGATAAAATTACTAAGTTTCGAAACCGTTTCTTAGGATATACCCAATTTGAATAATAATATCCAAACCACTTACAAAATCTAAAAGCGGTTA
Source organism: Anisogramma anomala (assembly GCA_038502455.1). Lineage (NCBI taxonomy): Eukaryota > Fungi > Ascomycota > Sordariomycetes > Diaporthales > Gnomoniaceae > Anisogramma > Anisogramma anomala. The sequence goes on along the minus strand of JASMMZ010000008.1, from coordinate 6,018,917 downwards.
TAAACGTAATATTTACACCGCTCGCGAAACCGAAAAGCGGTTACAGACATAGGACTCAAATAACTTACAACTACTAAGAACGACTATAACATGAAAATACGAATCGCTTATCAAATACAAACCAAACATCATGTACTAGATTACACCATGCACCTACTTATATTCTCTTTTTTTCCCTTTTTAAATTTAATTCCTTAAGTTGGTCTTATACCGAGTATTTTATTATTTCTACTTTCAACAGTGGGTTTTTTTCTAGCCGTTGAACTAATATAACATTAGTAAACGTTAACAGGAATCATTTTAAACGACTAATTAGACTATGTTCACGTTTCATTTATCTATTATTCGAAGTTTATTGGTATTAGTTAGGGTTTCATATCGAATTTACTTTGTATTTAAGCGTGTATACGCTATTCTTCAAGAATCCTAAACGTACCCGAATCCCAATTACGACGCAAAACCGAAAATTTAAGACGCTTTATTATGACAGATATATGTAGGAATAACCTATACAAAAAAAAATCATATCCTTAGTACTGACGGAATTGGTAATAATTAACGAATATATGGAGTACCTTTTCACATATTCGTCGTTTTACATAAACATTTTGAATTATTGAGATTTAAACTTAGAAAATAATAACATCGAGGAATTAACGAAAGACTTGGACTTTTTTATGGTAAATATATATGTTATTAAAATAATTTTCAATTATTTTAACAGTAAAATTGAGGGGAACGACTTATTCGACGATTTTGAAGAGGATTTTGTAAGCCCGACGCCGGATATATAACGTATAATTGATAATACAATTTCCAGAATATTACGAAAACAATTACGAAGTAAAGGTAGTAACCTAAAAAGTAAAAATAATAACTATGTTATAGAAGATTTATTGATGACAACATGATATATATGAATACCGAAATAAATAAACGATAAAGTAATGAAAGTAAAGTTTGTAAAGAGATACTAGTAAAAAAGGAGTTGGAAACGCTAATTTCAAACGATAAATCGTAAACGAGAAAAGCTTTTGAAAAGGGAGAAAAAAGGTTCAATAAGGCTAAACGCCTCCCGTAAAGTGGAAACAAAATTAGAGGAATCTACGACAAAGGAGGAAGCACCGTAACGATTATCCACGACGAAAGTTAAATACGAATCATCCCCAAAACGTAATTTTAAATAAAGGTTAAGGTAATACCACGCCCCGAATACCGTTAATAACCAATTGAGTTACGATAAAATCGGTCTGAAGAAAGAAAACACACCGTTTTGAAAAATAATAAACTATATTAAACGTTAATACTTACCTTATGAAATAATACCTACTTATTATAACCCCTATCGTAACCTTTAATCTTATTCCTTTCCCATTAATAAAAACAACGTTATAAAGCTTACTAATTTCGCCAAACTTTGGAATGAAGATGAAAATTATAGCGGCGAACTATACGACGTACTCGATAATAAAATACGTATAATACCTAGCATATATACAAGGCTAGATATTAAACCGTTTTAATTTCACGGTATTTTATTCGATATACTATTCGGATAATTGAAAATTGGTGTATGTATTGCATTATATATATGAATATATTTGCGAAGTATAATAGTTGTTTAAAATCTTACATTGATATAGAAATTAACTATAAGCTTTACGGTAAGGACTAAACTAGTATAACCTGAGACTATGTAAAAAGACAACGAGAGAAAGCTAATAACAACCAATAAAAGGTATTTACCGTTTTACTAACATAGTTTCATAAAGTGTTAAACGGCGCTTGACTGGAATACAAAGGTAAAAAACCTGTGTATATAAATAGAAATAAAAGTTTATCTCAAAAACCAAGACTTTGACCTTATATTATTTAAACCTAGAATGGATTTAAAAGCCTTTTATATTAGTTTTGAAATATTACTTAAGACCTTTACACGTCGATAAGCGAGTTTCAACATAGAATTTGTAGTCGATAAAACCAAAGGTGAAGGCTAAATTATCAAAGCGAACCTCCTTGAAACCATTTCCTATATTTTGGAACGAATATTTAAGGTATATTTAAAATAGAACGACCGCCTAAAGTACATCTATTAGGAAAGGTATTAGTTAGTGAGGTTTGGAAATAAAGGGCGAGGACGATTGTATGGTAATAGGCGAAACGTATTGTAGTTATAATAATACCCACCAATAGGTATACATAGCCTAATGTGTTTATAAACGCGTTATATCGAATACGGCAAAATCGTTTACTAGTTTTCTAACCACTTAATTTATAGGTAAATTCGGATCAAACAATAATTTTAGACCGATTACGTAGCTAAGGACTGCAAAAACGCTAATAATAAGGTATATGTAACTAAATACAAAGGCAAAAAAAATAAGCTAAATGCCTACACTTACCAATACACCTCCGGAAAAGAGAAATTTAAAGGTAATAATACTTTTTAATAGCCTAAAATCATGAGACCGCCTAACTTATATTTATAAGTGTACAATATTTTTTTCCCCAGTATATTATAGGCTTGGAATATGTAAACGAAGTTTCAAACGCCTGTATAATGTTATAATTTACGTTTTTAAATAAATACGATACCCGGTTTCAGGATGTTATATCTAATACTGGCGTAGCCGAAATTTCAACGGCCGGAAAACTATAGTTCCATAAGCTTATAACAAAATTTCCGAAGTTTTAATTCGACCGAATAAGGGAATATTGAAAGGTTTACTTCTGTAAAAATAAAACGTGGTCATTTGGAACGGTCGTAATAAATGAACGATTCGAACCGGTTGAGCTTTACGTAATAAACTTTGAAAGGTTACTATTGGTTTCGTTAGCTAATATAAATCAACTCGAAATCGACGTCCGGAATACGAATTATTAGCTTATCCGTGTTTCAAATAGTATATCCGTACCGTTTCGGCTTAAATTTGGTCACTTGTGTTATTTCATAAAGTATGTACGATTGAGGTTATTAACATAATATAGACGAAATTACGGATGTTATATCTCTGATTTAAATTCCCTGTTATAAAACGCCTTTATCAATTACTTTACGTCATAGGTGGTACAAAGATAGGAATGAACGTACTTAAAGCTATTAAAAATATTAATTGTATTTATAAGTTTTATGGCGGTTTAAGTTTATCTTTTAAAATGACGTATATTTTAATTGCGAGGTAATTATTAATATCATCTAGTTAATCAATTAACCGTTACTTCAACTTGTCGACGTGATAACGTTAATTTAAGTTGTTAAGTTTATATGGAGTGTTTTTTGCTATTACCTATTAGAATGCTTTGTTTAATTATTAGTTAAATGTTTATTCAAGGCCTGTTCATTGGATCACCTACGATATCAACACGACTTTCGATCTTACTAAATATCGTATTAAACATATTATTACCGGTAAAGAATAAAAATAAATACTAGTAAAAGTACTATAAGGTATTAGTAAGTGGAAACAATACCATAAACCATGGTTAAAGGGCATATAGGTATTATCCAAAAACCTAAAATGTATTAGCTTTAAGATATCTATTTTCTAAATAAAGGTTAACATCGTTAATAATACTTTCGTCATGAATGAGCTTATCTTTACATTCTTCATTTTCAATATTTACTTAAAGATTTATATAAACTTTACACAATCATTAACTACGGTATAAAAGGTACATGCTATGGTGAAAGCTATATTAAAGTTACGTTCCTTACAGGCTAAAATCAACGTTTCCAAAACGTTCGTTACAAGAAAAAGCCTATATAAAATTAACGTTTTGGACCTATTATTACAATCTGAGGTCTTAGTTTAGAAAGTAAAAGACGAATAAATCATGATTTATAAGATCAAGGAATTTAAAGGTTACAATTTACTTAAATTTATTAAACGGTATAAGTTCGTTTCGTTTAACGAGAATACGCAAGTATTAAAAAGATAGATAACAAAGACTTAAAATTGTAATTCTAGTAAATTACCGACGGGATACTTTTCAAAACATAGAATCTAAACCTTTCACAGTTTTAACCCACTCCCTAAATCTCACTTTCGACTAACTTTTATCAAACGAAAACGGCCCATTTGTATTAACACTACCAGAATTTCGTCGCCGGAGCCGCCTTTTTAATTCAAAAACCAAAGTTCGCTCTGAAACCTTTTTCGTAAAGTCCTATATCATTTAAAAGGAATCAACTAAGCACTAGCTTAACCTAAAACTTCTTTATAATGGTCTCATTATTTTTTTCAAAGTCCCGTTCGAATAAATTACCAAAATAGAAGTATTTATTTTCATCAACTAAAACGTATTTTACTTCAAACGGTCCAATCCAACGATTTTAGGTGCCTATAAAAACTTTCCCACTCGCCTTTTATACGAGGTTAAGGATAAAACCGGTAAATTATACGAAAAACTCCACCTAATTATGAAAGATTATAACAACAATGGTAAAAGAAATACTATAACCTAGTCGTTTACTTTACGATAAGTTAACTACTGTTCGATTTTCAAACCTGTTACTTTGCTCAATAACTTGGGTAACACATCTGTTTAACTTCATAATATTGGGTAGATCTATACTTAATTTTGAAAGCAGCTTCCACGACGAATATACGCTGATATACCAATAGGTTTCAAAATGTATCCCCACCTCAAACGATTCCATATATTATGAAACCACTTTACTGCTTAAATTAAGTCGGTGTTGACTAGTATCATATACATTAAAGGGCTTATGAAAACGGCTCAAAATAATCAGCAAAACTTTCGACTCGTATTTTTTAGTATTAATAGCCCGTTTTAAAGGCTTTATAGTAACAGGTATATAAGCGGACCATCAGTTAACGTTTTATAACACTTCTCTTTGTGTATTTAAAGAAAAGAAACTTTACAAGCCTGGTTGAAAGGCCAAACCTAAAGCATACCTAACAAGGATTATATACTCTACTTCAATGACGTTACCATTACTTTCCCAAACAGCGTTTTAAGCCTTATGTAAAAAGTCCAATTGGAAAAAGTCGCCCTTATAGCTATAAATAACGTGAAGCGAGTCACCAAACACAAATTCTAACGTGTATTTATCGTTTGGGTCGTTTTAGTAATATAACTAGAAACGATATTAAACCTTTCGCTCTCCGCCAAATATTAAACCACCTTTCAAATAATACATATAAGGCATTTAATAAGCGCCTTATATGTCAAATACATAATTCGAAACGCGGTTTATAATTTGTACCGCTGGATATACATATTGTAAAGTTATTTATTTTTTCCTACGGCTTATTCCTTAATAATAACGACTAAAATTCGTAAAAATGTTTCGTTTTAGTTTTTGGCAATGAAATACCGGTGCTAAACGACTTTACTCTTTGCAAAAATATTAATTATTGAAGCTTTACTAAGTGTAACCGGATAATTAAAGGCGTTTTAGCTTCGGAAATATTTAGTATAATTAAAGGTTTCGATTCTAAAATCATTATAGCGATAATGGTCCGAGTAATTATTTTTGACTTTAATTTACATACTATTCCTTTCGTTTTATATATTAACTTCTTTTAGTTTCATAAATATTCATTTATTTTTGGAATTAAGAACGAAAAGAGTTTTATCATTGATACTATAGATTTACGTAAGTGAAATAAAAGTCGGGAAAGCGAAAAAATGTAAATTGATGACAAATCGAACCTAACGGATATAATGACTAAAAATACTACGAACGAAGTATCAAAACCGTGTATATCAAAAAATAAATTCTTTATCGAAGTTGCTAAAAATGTTTCGCGACCGTCATCAGTTATTACACCATTTTTACCGATTTAAAAGGGCCAGAAGCCTATTATCCGCGCTGCTTCCCGAATTGTGCCACGGTTCACAACTTCCACTTATATCGACCTTACAAATTGGCCTCTACTTAAATATACCATTTCACGCCACTTTGAATATACTATTACTTTTCATTTTATGAATTTGGGTCATATTCCTCCTGTGAATTTTGACACTTCTATATTTCAATTTAAGAGTTCGCGCCGCTTTTAACATATTATTAATTTTTATTTTATATATTTTAATTCTTCATATTATCATTTTTATTACTTATATTACGATTGGTCGTGTATAAAATGATAATAATATTATGTAACATACTATATTATAGCCAGAATTGCCGGACCAACCGTAAGGAGTAGCTTTTTACTATCATAAAAGAGGTAAAAGGCGACCCCGTTGCATCCCTATTATTTTCCCCATCTTCCTTCTCCTTTATATTAGCGTTACTGCTATCACCGCTATCAACACCGCTATTGGCGCCAACAAAAAGGTGGCCCCGCGCCTTAAGCCATACGGATTTAAACCGAGACGCGGGTGGGTCTTTACCATTTTTACGACGATGCGATATAACTTCGTCGAATTCGCTTTCCTAATATATACGTACGCCTTACCTTCAGGCGGTAAACGGCTACGCATTCCTTCATTCGTTGATTAATATTTACTATTAATGTATAGAGTTCGTTTTAGTTATTGACGAACTTTGTTGTATTTGAAAGCGCCTCGAATGTTACTTTTTTTTAAAGACTAGATTTTCGATCATTGATTAGAATTCAATATAAAACCGGAGAGCGTATAATATGGCTTCGACTTACGACCCTAGAAACAACAAAAAGAAGGCGTATTCGCTATTAATATACTTGTAACGATAACAACGAGTTAAATGACATCCGTTTTCGTAGACATCGCCAATGGACTTATCCACAGCCGCAAACGCAACACACGACACGCAAGGCGTATTTATTAGCAACCCGGGATTACGTACCCGAGTATGCAGTTTTAACGCCTTATGCATTGGAAAGGCTTCGCGATGTATCTTAACGATATGAAATTTAAGGCGACGGAAAAGATCCGCATCATACTCCTAGTTTAAAGGAATATTGAAGGCAAATAAAGAGGTGGATTTAAGAAATACAAATTGCGACGTAACTTTGCCAAATGACGTTTACGGTATAAAGGGTCCTTCGTGTGTAAGGTGGTTTTTACCCGCGGGGAAATGGTAAGGATTATAACTTGAAAAGATTTCCGCTTCCGGTTTTGGGAGTTGGGGAAAAAGGGGGGGGCAAAGGGGGGAAAAGAAGGCGTAATAATGTCGGCGACGACGATGAAGAGGGATGGTATTGCCGGGGGCGACGAAGCGGGCGACGAGGCTATAGGTGAGGCGGTAATGAAGGATATGGAACCGGAGGTGGGCAGGCTATTAGTAGTGGTAATGGCAATGGTTATAAAAACAACAGCGATAATATCGCTGCGGTGCTTACACTCTAAACGGCGCCGCGTAGTTTTAGTCTTAAGCGATATTTATTCAAAAGCGAACATATTTATATGTACTCGTTCAATAACATACCTATCGGATCCATTGAAATTAGTTAATCGAAATGAGGGTAAAATTAAATTAGAATAGGAACTTATATTAACTTTTAGTATATTCCGTTAAATAGAAAAAGAAAAAAGTTTTAATTCAACAAATAACGATATATCCTTTTATACTTATCAAAAATACGTAACGACGTAATTACCTCTATGTAATTACCCTTGTATCATTTACGTAATTATTTCTTTATCGAAAATAATGAAAGATGTTACTGATAAACATATCGTTACCAATTCGTTATATTAATGAGGCCTTTATCATAATTATTACTTCGGCTAAAATTTAATAATTCGAATCGTTAGAATCATTACCGTAACCACACTATTATTATAAAAATCACCAATTAATACCGTAACTATACTGCGATTATAAGACTACATATACGAACACTTTACAAATATACTATCTCTACTAAGCTATGGATATGAAATGTAAAGAAAAAGAAAACATTACATGTATAAATACTATTATATACTATTATAAATAGTATATATAAGCTAAGTAGCAGTACATCATATTCCAAGTTATATTCCTACAACCTATACGATAACGTGTTACGTTATAGGATACTATCCCACAAAGTGTATCGTGTATTATACATGACACGGGCTAAAAGAGTTATTCCAGAGTACATGGCAAAACGTCCACTGCTCGAATAAGAGGTTTATAACCTTCTATCCGTGATGTACACTCTCTGAAATGCTTCTTCCTGACTTATCTATCTATATTTACTACAATATCAATATTACTATTACTCTTTATTTACATTCACGTGAATAGAGATCTTACCGACGACTTTTATTGACCTCACCAATCCAAAACGAGCTAACGAATACAAATATTAACGTTTACATAAAATCTAGGTTGTATCGACCACATGACTAAAAGTTGCGTTAAATATTTCTATCTCCGTATGATATTAAACAAACCCGTTAAATATAGTATGTAAAACTTTTAATAACAAAATACCGACTCGAAAAGGAGTAACCTTTTATAAAAACATTATTTATCAAAGTTTACCTACGTGTAAATGGGTTACTCGAAGGGTTTTGACCTCGGAAATTTATGGATCGTCAAATGATTCGATTTTGATATTACTATAAAGATAACGATGCAGATAATAATTTCAAAGTTTGTTTAAAACCCCTTCTTTTGGTGGTTTATACCGTTTTTGCCTTTTCACAAGTGTATTGTTAAGTTTGTTATTGCGAGTAAAAAAAAATTTATAATCCATAATATTGCTTTATGCGAATCTTACAATTATTGTCAAATGAAGGAAATAGGGTGTATTTACGGAAAATAACATTTAATAGATTTGATGATGAAAAGCGCTCCGAATGAGTTATTAAAAACGTTTGTATTAATTAGCACTTTCTTCGTTAGTGTTACTGATAAGGTTTTACGACATTTACCTAATGAGATACTTTATACCTCGTAATTAATACTTTCCCTTTGTTTTACTTAATTACACCGCATCTTATATTTCAATATTATTGAGATTTACAGTTCGTGCTGCTTTGAATATAATATTACTTTATATTTTTATCATCCATCACTTTGTCACAATCGTTCTTATTTTTACCTTTAGTATTTATTTTTTGCGTTGCAAGTTTTAGCAAGGAATTCTATTATTATACAACAAATTATATTAAGTCTACAATGATCGGTAAAAAAAAATAAAACCAGATCGCTAGTTGGTGCTCATAGGGAAAAGGGAGGGCGGTACCGCGTCGTCTTTATCGTTATCCTCCTTTTCGTCATCCTCCATTTCGCCGCCCTCGTAGTTGCCGTTACTAGTGGCGCAATTTCTATCATCTCTATCGATGCCGTTATCGACGCCGCCAGAAATAGCCCCCCGCACCTTCAGCTATATGCCCTTAGGTAAGGGGCGCGGAGGATCCTTACCCTCCTTACAACGACGCGCAATAACGTCGTCGAATTAGCTCACGTCGTTCATAAGTAAGCTCGTCTTCCAACCGGTGATAGCGATTTCCGTTTGTTTAGGCCGTCAGTTAACGCTTATTACTCATTAATATCGGCTTATTTTGACTATTACGAAAGTAAATCTTTTCGAAAGCGCTATGGATAAGGCATTAAAACAATGGGTAATAGTTAACCGCGGCTAAGATTGCTAATGAAAAGAAAACATTCCATAAAGATGGTTGTCGCGTAATAGGTTTTAGGTTTAAGGTTTGAAAATCATCGAAATGGAGACATATTCATTACCAGTCCGCTTATAACGGTAGTAGTAAGCCAGCAAACTCTATTACTAGGAGATTGAAATAATATAAATTAAGGGTGAAGTTTGTGATACGCACCGCATTGCAATTCGACTTGGTTACGCTTTTGGCAGCAAGGGTTGACCGCTATGGGTAAGGAGGTTTTTACCCGTAACAAGAGGGTAAGGTTAATTAATTTTAAAAACCCTCTTTTTTCCTCCTGAAGGGTAAGGAGGGGAGACGAGGGGAAGAAAAAAGGGTGGGGTAAGGACCTTGTCTATGGCAGTAGCGAAAAGAAAGTTGGAAAAGAAGGCGGGAATAAAGTATATCGAGTTCGAGATAGGGGGGTTAGGACTAGGGTTACGGGTAGCGGCGAAAGCCACTATTTGTTCGCATTTACATTACCTTGTTAAACGACAACGAAAGAAGCGATTTTTACGAGTTATCTATTTCGAGAAACAGTTAGAACTTGGAGAAAGTAAAGTAATCTTCTTATAAAAGCGGTTGAATAATTAATTAGAATAGTTTTTTCGGCGTATATTCACCCGGTAGTTAATTGTGGATTTCAGGTATAAAAATAGGCGCGACGTTCAAGGGTAAAAAATGTTTTACCTAAATTGATAGCGATACAATTATTGATACTAACCTCAAAATACGTAACAAGGACAATTACATATACACAATTACACCATTAAAAGTATTAATAAATATGTCACTACTAATAACTTTAATAAACTGAGGCTTATATTATAACCACTTTCAAACTTCTAATTCCAACCTTCGTCATTCAACACCGTAATGACTATCGTATCCAAAACTACGGATTCAAACTTAAGCCGAATTACGTTTTAACTCAAACTGTTAGTATTGAATCACGGATATGGGTTGTACCATAAACCGAACTATGATTAATAAATCATAAATATAAGCCGTATTATGAACTTAACTATTTCTACTAAATTACGAATGCGGCCCGCACTAAAGAAATAAAATATTATCTATGTAAATATTTTTTTTAAATTTTTATAATTAGTACTCGGCCTCGGTGAAAGTTGCACTCTTATAAATTACACGGTAACGTGCCACATTGTAAGGTATATTCTTACAAATTTCATAATATCGTGCACTACTCAGAAAGAGCATTGGTAAAGTGCACGGTAAAGTGGCACTGCCCAGAAGGAAAATTGGCGGAGTATATGATATAGTGCTACTGCCCTGGTAAGAGCTTATAAGCTGCCACCTGAGGAATGCACTTTTTAGATGCCTCTTCTCCCTTTAACTTTACTATCTACTTAAATACACTACCAATCTTTATGATTAATCTTCTACTGTTACCTTTACATTAACTAACCCAGAACAATAGACCTTACCATCAATCGTATAGTGTTAAACTCATGTTACCCTCGAGTCTTACAATCTTAGACCTTATACCATTGAGCCTTGCAGTCTGAAATCATAGCCTGGTTTAACCAGGTTAGAAAAAAAATGCCGCGAAAATTTTGCCCCACTTTGCACCATTAGGTAAAAAGAACATAAAACGAATACTACGCGAAAGAGAGAAAACATCATCTCATTCCGAACATTCTTACGTTTTCTTAAAATGTAATTGAACATAACGAATGTAATGCGAGAAATATATCTTAAAATTACTTTCGAGATATTGTAAGATCGTGATATAATACTACATAAGCAAATAGATCGTATATAGAGGCTTGATAATGTTCGACGTACGCGAATATATAAAAAGAAATTGAGGAAGAGGGGTAAATTTACATTTAATTTATATATAAAAAGGTAATGATAGTTGTAAAAATCTAACAGTATGGAGAATGATGAAGACCTTATTCGGATACATTCAAGGTAATTTTCAAAACATCAATATAAACCGATACTTAATACGTATTTTTTTATCGCGTTTATCTTACGAAATACGGCGAATCGCTAAGAATTTCTCATTAAAATGTCGAATGCACCTATAACATTAACGATAATGAAGAAAGGTCGTATAATATTATCAATTTATGCTTTATTCTTTTTTATTATTAGTGATATAGTATTCTTGGTTTACGTATTCGTCATCGCTAATTATCTTTAATACGGTTTGTTACTATGTTGTAAGTAACTAGAATGCTATTTAGTTATGAATAATTTTAATGAGATTAATTTACCCTTACTAGTGAAGAGAGGTATTCGCTCGTTATACATATGGAACGCTGTATAAAACCATCATCTTAAAAATTTTCATTAGTTTACATTAGCTAAATTCTATAAATTATTCCTTAGTAATTTTAGCATTTTTACAAATCGTTGAAGGAATCTAGTATAAATGGGAAGATGATTTGAAACCAAACAATGAAAAAAATAACAATAATAACGAAAAAGAATCTTAAATTAGTAAAAAAAACTGGAAATACTGATAAAACTTAAACTGAATTTTGTACTTCTCCGAATATACTTGATAAAAAAGAAAACTGAAATAAGACGGGTCCAGGACATGGGGAAAACCTTTTTAAAAAAAAGGGCCTAAAACTTTAGCATTAATAAAAAGATTATTTTTGCGGACATTTTATTTATACCTCAAATGAACACGGATAAGAACAGTATAATAAAGATAGGACAATAATATATGAGAACAAAACTAAAATCATGACTATAGTTACGAAACAAAACGATCAAGTGAAGTGAAGATCGGAAAGATTTATTAAGTTCAACGAGGTAAAGGAATTGCTTACTGGAGAACACCTTAACAATATGATCTGTTTATTATGTTTTCCCGTTTCACGAATGTTGGTTTGTAGTTAGAAAAAAAAACGCCAAAAAACAGAACCATTCCATCACTTTAAGTTACTACAATTACTTATTAAATCATCACTTTTTATCTGCGATAGGAAACCTCATGCGGAATTGACCGGTTAAAATAATAATATTGTAGCGTTAAAGACTTTAGGATTAAAAACAACAAGAGTGATGGTAGTCCTTGCCTAATAGACGTTTAGAAGTTGCAATATTGTCGATTCGATTGGTCGAAGTAACAGCAGTATTACAATAGTCTGATGGTGGATGTATTATTCTAGGTTAGGCAGATCACTAGCCGGTCTGTATAGTAATTTGTATTGTTAATTGCGTGGCCTGTGCCTTAGTGTCAAGTGGGCTATACTTCATTTTACTTGCAGTCAATCATAGTAGGCTCGCACAAAGCACTACATTCAATTTACAATTGGCATAATAAACTTTATTATGAATAAATTTTCCTTATTATACTAAAAATACTGCTTTTTCAATACCAGCGGCTTTTTAGTTTGTACGCGTACGCTAATATGGTTAACTAATCTTTTCCGATAGGCTTTAAACTACAAATTCGTTAATTTATCAGACCTCTGTTAATTTAAGTTGAGCTCCACACTAAAATGTACCCATTTATAAACAAATTAACTTCGATTACTTTCAGTTGCCCACGGCTCATAATTTCGACTTTATCGACTTTCATAATATGTTGTTCTGCTACAAACCTATATATTCCTTTACTTTAGCTATGTTAGTAAAATAATTCAATATTGTTACTTCCCTATAGATTATCCAATTTACTAGTATATTCTTGGCCGTCATCACGTAATTTAGTTTTCCTAGGCCGCATATTAACATATTCTTCGATTAATATATTTAGCCAATTGTCATTTATTAACCATTTGAAGAATTATTCCACGATGTCTTCATTATAATATTAGTAAAAATTATCATTGCCGTTAATCCATTGGAGCATTTCATTCTCCTTCCCTTAGTAGGTTTAGAGGAGTATTATTACGTCGAATTAGGTGTTTTTTACTAATAATTTCGAGTTTCGAAAAATGTTCGAATAAACTCCTCGAGTCAATATCAATTACTACCGTAATAGGAGGGATCTTTAGCTACCTGGTAATAACGTTCAAGGTTTCCTTCAATGTTATGTCTATATTAAAGCTTTCTATTATGCCGTAAATCTCCGAAACTAGTACATTTCGCATAATCTGTTTACATTTAAAATAAGTCTTGTAAATTAGGCTCATAATAATATTAAACTGGTTTTCATGTTTATTTTCATTACCGAGTGTTATTAGGAAGCCAATTTGTAAACCTAATTCGGTGTTATCTGTAAAAAACCTATTTTTAAATATTATCAGCTTGGCCTAAGACAAGTCGATTAGGATTATATTAATCCCTTAGTCTACATTTCGTAGTTACCATTTAATCATTCCATTAAACCGGTAAAAGTCTTTACTTGTTAAATTTTATACTTGAGTTACGATGGAAAGGTTGTTAAACGTTTCCGGCTCATATGGAGTAGCAATATAGTTGTTACAAGCACGTTTTTTCATGTACCGTTAGGCGTTAGCTACATCAGTCTCATTCATTGTGGCTAAATCGATACTCAAATCATTTTGGGATATAGTAAAGCTAATATTAATACCAAATATACGAATAAACTATCTATTAAAGTTATATTAATTACCCTTCATCAACATTGCTATCGGCTTATAATTCTAAAGTTTAAAGTTTTTAATCACCCGCTATTCCAATACTATGAAGCCAGCCGTTTCGATGAAAAGGGTATCATTGATTTATATATTTACCAAGCTAATGTTCCTGTTCTACTTTACCAATAAATACAAGTCGTATATTAAAGATTTTATATCTAACTGTAATTTAAAATGCGAACAATAGGTTAAGAATTTGTAAATGCCTATGTGCGCTAATCTGTATGAAACTTTCATGATTCGTATTACTATCTCCAAAAGTTAAATAATACGTAATGTCTGTAATAACTTGAACAGTGTAATCCGTTTTAAATCCGTTACTAATTACGTACAGGCTTACATTATATCTCCACTATTAAAAATAAACTTACCTTTAATCTTAACTAATAAAGTTGTTGTTAAAGCAACTATTAAACGTTCATTAATTTTTTAAATCTTTGCCAACTATGTAAGGGTATAGTTTTTCCCTTTATTGCCGTATTCTTAAGTGATTAAACATGATTTTTCGCACGGCCGCCCTGTGGTCTCATCCTTAACTTTGTAACTAATACTCGACTTGAAAATTGTAATTATTTGTTTGCAAAGGTTAAAATTGGCCTTCGGTACGAATTGTACAACTCCTCGAGTTAATAGGCCATTAAACCCGACTTCATCGCTTTTTTTAAAAGGCTTGCAAAAATTCTTAATAATGCCTTATACTTGGAGCTTTAATACTAAGTCTATGTTATCCTTCTATTTTGTACTTACTTAAGCAGAGTTATAGGTATAACCCGGTATATGTTTCTTTTTTCATCATTTCTCTTTTAGGGAGCTTGTTTGTATCGGCATAGTTTTATCGGCTTATTTATAATCGTTACAGCAGGTTCGTATTAATTCAGTCGTTTAACTTAAGGGTTTTCATCGTTAATAACCTCAATACAAGGCTTAAACTAGGGGATTCAGAAAGATACATGATCGTTAGTAATTTTAATAACTACTTTAAAGTTAGCAATACTTAAGGTTTTGTATAGGCATTTCCATTTGCTCGGTTTCTGCCACACAAGGACTTCACTTTACAATGGTAAATCCAATAAGTCGATTATTATAAGGCCGTTCGTAGTGTAAAGGATATCGTTAATCTAACGGCGTGTTGATTACTATTGCAGTTCCCTTAGTGATTTACCGTAGGCTGTAGCTCTTTTTCAGGTAATTTTCAATTGCAGAGATTTCCTCGTCAGGCATGAATACGCTTTAAAGACCAGCAGCGTTGGTATTAGGCTTTCAAGGCTTACAATATTGTTTAGACCCTTTAGCGCAATTTAAAAGCGAACCCCCAGATCCGTAAAACTTCCAATTTATAGCGAAAGGATATTATATATTCGGCGAAGTAAAGAGTATGCCATTTTAACCTTTCAAATACTTTGATAAGCATTTAACTGCTTCTATTCATATTGAATTACTATTATTTCAATATGTTCTTAAAGCTCTACCACTGTAAGATTAGTTTCGACATCGTGGATAATAATGTTAGGTAAACCTAAGTACGTATTAATTTACAATATCTTTAACGCTTTTCATGGATCTTTTATGGAAAGGGATTTCAGGAATTTAGCTCCGTAAAAAAGGTTAAGAAGTCAACAATATGGAAAAAAGATTCATCATTCAAGTAAAACACTTTAATAGAGACTTCATAATTAATGTATGTGTCGTCTTATAGTGTAGTCTTAAATTTACGTAGGGCTTAAATATACGTTCAATCGTAATGAAAAAACTTTTTAATACTTGTTAGAGTAAAGTATTCAACATTTTTATATCCTACAAACTTTAGAGCTATATATAACCTGTTAACAGCTAGATTAAAAACGCTGGTATAATTAACGTATTTTCGGCTTCGTTAGGTTTAATACCACTTCTTTAAAGCCTTGAAGATAAAACCATAAGTTCCCCTAGTTAAAATCAAAGGAAAACCTCTACTCGTTTTTAACCATATCATTGAATTTAACGTTAACTTTAACGCCAAGTGTCTTGATATTCTTGAAAAAAAGAAGGAAAGGGATAAGAGACTTAAGGATATAAAACGTAATCGACCGAATAATAATTTGAATTCCCGTTATCATTAATTACAACAGTTTTTCACCCAATTCGAAGTTAATTTTAGCTTTATTAGTATCTTCACAATTAATCTTAGTAGCCGTAATGCTTTCCCTCCACAATTTCATATATTCAAAATAGCTTCTTAGTAAGTGAATTATTGCCCCTATATATGGCATAATACCTTAAAACGTGTAATTCGCGTAACGATCGCGAAGGTTAAAGGTGTATAAGGGGTCAAAGGTTTAAGTAGGGCAAAGGTAAAAGTATACACCAACTAAACGTTATAGAAAGGCGTGGTCAGCTAATTACTTGGCTATACCAGAAGCAGTATCTCTATGTCACTTAATCTCCATAAGCATAGTATCGCCGTTAATTGACTAGTTGCCTTCGAAGTTTCTGATTTAATCCAAATAATTCTTTTTACAAGTGGTAGGGTACTAAATGTAGTATATCATTTTATTACTTTTTTTCTCGGCTAAAGGGTAGCGAATTAGGTCATAGTTATACTTACTATAAATTCAATATATCCTGTCATTATTACGAAGATGGTGCTTACAGTTAGTAGGTCCGTTTAAATCTTTGTCTGGTTGGCCCCAACACGGCTACTTCCTCTAGTCTGTAGTCGATAAACTAGACTTTTAGCGTTCAAAACGCTCATAGCCATATTTACGGTCGACGTAATTAACCATCGTAAGGTTTTATTTACCCACGTTTAAAATTTGCCGGCTTAGGAGTATATACTAAGCAAGTTTGGTGTGAGCGTTATTTCAATTATAAAAGAGGAACGCAACTGGCTAAAAAAGATTTCACAGGTAATAACTAAGCGTTGTAAAGCGAATTTAAATTCGTTAACTCCCGTAAAAGCTGCCGTTACCTGTTTACAAAGAAAGGTTTCGGTAACGTAGGCTTGCTATATTGCTTATTGACATAATATAAACTTTTCAAGTATCTAGTTAAGTATATCCATCACTATTTCCTTCTTTTTTTTTTTTTTGCCATTATCGTAGTCCACCGTATAGTAGCCTAGTTTTTATAGTATTAGGTACGATGGACGTCGTATTCGAAGTGGCTTTTTATGCTATCGTAAGCTTCGCTAAAAGTGGTTATTTAGGTTAGGAAGGTTAGGTAGTAATCCTTATCGTACCCCATAAGGATTTCGGGAAACAGTAAGTAAAAACTAAAAGGGGGAACCTCCATATATTTGCAAATATTTAAAAAGAGCATCATTTTCGTGTCGAGAAGGTTATAAGGCTTCCCGTTCTAATTTTCTACGTTATTTTACATCTTGGTGAAGTTTGTGAAAAGTTTGTACATGATATTAATTATCTTACCAAGTTTAAATAGTAGGTTACAATTGTTATCCCAATTATTATTGGTGGTGTCGCCTATCAGTTTAAGTTTAGGAGTCGCCGAGGCACGGTGTAAAAGGTAATTGCCAGTCGCTTAGCCCAAGTAGTTAAGTCCTGTGGTAAACCTATCATGGGAAGGCTTTTGAGGAACTTGACTATTAAAGGGCTAGGGAATAATAGAGACTTAAAGGTTTTGGAGGACTTTACGGTCTCGTTTAATTAACTGGTGTAGAATGCTAAAGTCAATACCTTTGGTCGCGTAGGCGGCCGCTACTTTACTTGCCTTGCCGATGCTAAAAGCGTGCTCCACGCTTTCGCGTAAAGGTCTTAGGCTGCCGAACAGGTTAACAGATTCTTTATCGTTAGCGCATAAAAAAGCTTAACTTAGCTAGGAGTGAAGGGAAGGTCTATTTAAACGTGTGTAAGGGAATTAAACTTCTTGAACGTTTTTGCCTTTCCTTCGAAGGCTTTAAGGATTAGGGTTTTAGGGGGGGTTATTTTCGTTAAGCTTGTTTAAAAAAGGTTTCAGTTAATTCTGGTAGCGTTTTCTTTAGGATATAGATGCTACGGAGAGTAACCTCTTTCTTCAACTAGGCTTTAACGGTACGTAAAATTATCTTCTACATATATATCGTCTAGTGGTTGAAAAACTTACGAAAGTTTTCAAAGACGCGGGCGCCACAGCTATCATTCTCGCCGAGGTTCGAGTTGAAGATTTACTGGCCAACTTAATTGGTTAGGTAAACTTTAGTGGAGGTTTCTTTAATATTCGTACTCCAAAGCTCTTCGTTTTAGTAGTTGACAAAAATTATTTTAAGGTTTTTGATTGCTTTTATTCAGGTAGAGTCGGTAATAGCCTGAAATTGAGCACTTGCGGTATATATGTTGATGTTTTTCTTGTATAGGATTTAGTGTTCGAGGGATTTAAGCATCTTAGGGTGTAAGAGCTTGGTGTTTTGGCGTAAGGTCGCGTGTGAACTTAGTAATTTGGTATTGGGTCGTGTGGCGTAGCTTTTTGGGAGAGACTTGACGATTTTTGGTGTTTTCTCTTAAATTAGAGAAGTTGACGATAAAATTGGCGTATGGGATGTAAAAAGAGAGAAGAAGGGGTATACCAACTTGCCGAACTTTGAAAATTTCGACAGTTGATTTTAACATCTTTTAGCAAGATCTTTGATCAAGATTTTTTAGTATTTTTATAGCTATACTGTTGCTATCACTCAACTGCTGTGAAAACCAGCGCAGCTTAAAAAACTTTCTACTTACTTCCGTGAAAACTTGCGCAGTAGTAAAGGCCCTAGGTAAGAATCTTTCCTCTACCTTAGCCTTTGTTTGACGCAGAGTATGATCGAAAGTAGCTTCTTTATCAACTTAACTTATCTGTGCTTAACGATGTGAAAATCAGATATACCATTAAGAAAAGGGAAGCATTAGTTATTGGGAAATACGTAAAAGAAACAAGACCATAGAAAATCAAATCTACTTTCCCAACGATAGTTTATACTAACCATACTGTGAATATTATTATATAGTACCATAGTTAGTAAGCGGTTACGCTGTAGGGTGCACTTTTGGAGAGTGCATGATAACGTGTCACGCTGTAGGATGAACTCTTGCAGTGTGCATGGTATTGTTACACGCTTGAGGAGGGAAATTGACAGAGTGCATAGTAGAGTTCCACGCTGCGGGTGAGAGTTTAAAAGCCCTCACCTGAGGCGTACACTCTCTGGATGCCTCTTCTCTCTCTGATATATCTAGATTCAATATTATTAATCTTAATATTCTTAAATACTGTCCTCTTTTTACGTTGATGTACAGAGACATTACCGTCACATACACAACTAATTTTGTTACTAACAAAACCAATGAAACCTATAGAGAAAATTGCGTTATGAATCAATATTTTTGGAATGCTTGAAAATGAAAATCGTATACCAACCTAATTATCGTAAAAAATGAATCGAGAACGAGAAATCGAGGATATCATAACTAACTATTAAACTCCCAAAGTTGGATGGAAAAAAATTACAGTAGACGGTGAGAAAAAAGTTACTTACAAGACCAACTCTATTAAGAAATACAGGAATAAGAATTCTTTTGTACATGAGAGTGTAAATTCCGGGGCAAGTACTATGACCGGAAGGAATAATAATAGCGACTACATATATCGACAAGAAGATTTGGTACAGAAACATTATAGGGTACCTTGGAAGCGGTTATGAAATAATGAGAAACTTACCAACAAAATTAATAAAAAAAGGTAAAACGCGATTCATTACAATTCTGCATTCAAAACGGCATGTTATTAAGATAAGAACTCGGTACAGAATACTATATTTTTATTAGGAAAGTTAAGGTGCTTCGGGTATCTAAATAGGCTCATGATTGTTATGTGCATTTCGTCGTGGTTTCGACCCTTTACAAATTAAAGGGAATATTGTGGTAACCGACGCGTTACATTGATAGTAAGGAATCAGTCAAAATGTATAAACTATACGCATTATCTAGCACCGCCAAACCACTTAACACCAACTCTCTACCTATAATAGCTCTAAAACCATTGGATATTATAAAAAGGGATCTTAAAAGAAAAATCAACTTCGAAGTAACCGGTGGCAAAACCAATTTAAATCTTATAGTCGATTATTTCCCGCGATTATTTCTTTCTTAAACTACAGGTAAATTAATAGACGGGGACTTATATTGGATATTGAAACCTATAACGAATATTTTCAACTACCCTCCAAATATTATTCCAACAACGCATAAAACTTTAAAAGCCTCACAGTTATAAAATTATTTGCTAAAAGTGTAATGATAATAATAATAAATTTACCTATATATTGAACTATATCAATATGATTAATTAAGAGGTTAGTCAAACTAATCATGAATTATCTTAAGAACGCGAATACAAAAAAGTCGAGGAGTGGCCTAAAACTCACAATAATACTATAAGGGCCATTAACAACAGGTTTATGAAACATTTACTACACACACCGTCATTATTCATTCTATACTAGACAGTAAAGCTCTAAGAGACTTTGATTACGGAAAAAGTATTAAGATTGAATGGAGAATGACTAATAGAAATACTCAACAAATCGCAAGCAAACGAGAAGGAAGTTTGTAACGAATGAATCAGCTGACGCGAAAATTCTCATGAACGTATAATTAATACCGACAAAAATAGATGTATCAAAGTCAAAACTGACCTCGATAATGGCGAAAAGTTTCAAATTGGCGACTGGGCAAGGGAGACCATGTCGAAAACTCGCTATGTTAAGTTGAAAAGGTTTCCGTTCAGCAAAAACAAAAATCTGAAAAATACCCGAAATCCCACTTTCGACCCATGATAAATGGGACCATAAATGGTTAACTAGATTGCCTTATCGATGTCGCAATGGATTTTAAACCCCAACGACATGAAAAAGAGAAGAAATGTCCACCTCAACTTACTGAAACCGTATATCCAGAGGGTAGAAAGCAAAAAAGAGGATAAAATTCATGATGTAAAAGAAATAATGGGATCTAATAACAGCGACAATGATAGTGGCATCAATAGTTGGAACATGCCAAAATGGAGCGACAATATTGATTTTTGTTGAAGTTCAAGTTAAAAAGTGGTTAAGGTTATAGGTAGGAAGATTGGAAAGTTGAAAAATTGGTGGTTTCCAAAAGAGGAAACTTGAAGTATTATTATATAATATAGTGGAAAGTTTTCTTTGTTTCCTTTATTATCATTTTTTTGTTTTTTATTAATTTGTTCCTCTTTACCTGACATCACGCTACATCAATTCTTTCTACCAACCTAGACTTTCATTTCACGTTGCTTTGTTTTATGTAGCCTTCATGACACAGTCATATATTGATTGAGGGATAGATGATAGCATAGATAATCGAGATACATAACGTAAATAACTTGTACCAAAGAAATAGCTACCTGGGGTCATAAGGAGAATGTCTGAAGGATAAGGGGGATCCGTGAGCACTGGTTAAATTTAAATAATAAACAAGAATGAAAATCCGCCTCTCATACAAACTCACTCAGATTTCATATATTCTCCCCGCAACTAAACGAATTTAACACGAAAATCGGATCATTGATAACGAACGTAATATCTCTATTTCTATGAAGTAAAATCATCATGTAAAGAAAATCAGTCCAGTGAGATAATCTTGAAAAATACTAAACATTGATAAGCTAAACACAATGGTTAAAACCATGAATGATTCAGTCACTTTCCCCATTACATATATTCAATCGTACCAAAAAAAAAAAAAAAAAAAAAAAAAACACCCATAAATTCGATAAAAATTCTCAAGCCAAATAAATATCTGCTAAAAATGGTTAAGCCGACCGAATTAGGCTATAAAATCCTCCCGAACCGATCGTTAACCAGCCGATAAAACATGGATGAGGTGGAAAACAACCGAAAATAAGAATACACACTAAACGAAATGATGGCAACGAAATTTACAAACCAAAGGAAACTTACCCAAAGACGTAAATAACACGAAGCCAAAAGTCCATCGACAATCTAACTCTCAACCTATATAACAAAAATACCATAAATAAACCGGGAAAATACTTTTCAATACCAACCAAAGATATTAATATTGTTTTACCTGTAACATCGTTCAGCTTATTACATAAACACAATTTGAAAACTGAAAAATAAAAATCTTCAAATGGGAAGGATTTATTGGGTTATAGAAAAAACTACGAACCGACTATATTATACATTGACAATAATCGCTGCAAAATATGGTAATAAAAACCAAAACGAGATTCACACTAAGTCTCTTACAATACCAAAAAAATAGAGTTCAATTGTCGTAATGATTACCAGTATAACTATTAACTTCACCGGTAAATTCACCCTTACTAACCAAAACATTATACACATGTAAGCGAAATCCACGACAAACATTTACCGAATTATATGACTAAAGTTACCCAAAAAATCCAAGTGATGAATTCTTTATACAAACGATAATTCAATACGTCATATCATTCTACAAAATATGTCAAACATATAACCATTAGTTCTGAAAGTACCTAACACGTGTAAAAAAAATCAGATATAAGAACATTAACTTATAACTCTTACGTATCAATAATGTAATGTAAAACCTTTGAAATCATTAATATACAAACCAACAATATCTTTTTTTGGAAATGTTAGGATTGTAACAGCTAAACAATCCCTACCCAGGATAAAAAACTTTGGAAATATAAGGTGATTAAAACATTGGCTAAAGGTACAAAATTACATCATTAGTAATCGTTAATTATAATATTAATGATATGTATAATACATACATTAGCTTATAACAAAATGGAGAAGTCATAAGTCTACCGAAGATTGAGAAAATTAACAAATTAAAATATTAATAATACTTGGAATGGAAGAATTAAACGACTCATATCGCTGCTTTATATGAGTCGATGTTATTTAATAACGTATTAATTACGATCTGAGTTTCAAAATTCGAAATAAAAACGTCATTAGGTACAATAAACATGTTGAATAACAAATGATGAATTCAAAAAAAGGTATGGAACAAATACTCGTATATTTCACGATTGCGAAATTTTTCATTTTTAAAGAATAGATTCTTTACAAATGACACGATCATATTTTTCAACTCACGTTCATTATAATAATCGAGAACAAAAAGAAATTCGAGAGGCAATTTACGAACGTCGGAAAACTCGTATACTTTATATTAGTCAAAGAGGAGTATAATATGAAAAGTATGTATATCGGAAATTTAGGTTACAATTATAAGCTTATACAACGGCATATTAATCGACTAAACGATGAAAATTATGACCAAACAACTAAAACAACTTCCGATATCAATGAATTTTTAAATTCACGAAAGAAACCTTTACTAATCCCATTTCAAACTCGATACAATGAATAATAAACGTAAAACTATAACGATAATATTTTGAAAGGAAACATATGAAACTTAAGAGCTCAACGAATTTGAGTAAATTAATGTCAAAAACAACCTTATTGATGATATAACACAGGTTCATCCTAATAACGCCTTAGAATAGTTATGAAACAATAATAATTCAACCGTTAACATCCAAGGTTACATAAGCTAGCCGTTACATAACATAGCGAAATAAAAATACCATAGCTAATATGAAAACTTCCAGGATAATATTGTATAAGAAAAACATACATAAGCCTATTTACAAAGGTTATAGAATAAAAAACTACCAATTTAATGATAGAATATTTGTATAAGGGAGTTAAAGAGGCTAATATCAATAAATACGAAACGAAGAATAATAATTAAATTAAATTTAGGTTCGAAATAAACAGTGATTATTAAGGGCTTTACCGACGGAATTGGGGGAAATGTAATCGAAGAATACAAATGGGTAGTTAGCTACTTTAGTATGAATATACAAAAAGACGAAGTTTCAATATAAGAGAGTTAATTGTGGTATATTAAAGTTGAATATCTTGATTATATGTAAATTATACTAATTGTAAGTTAACCGTATGGTTCTTAAATTATTGTATTCATTATATATTAAACAAAGGAAGGGCCTAATGAATTCTAGGACAAAGGCTAAGTAGTTAGCTATATAAATTAGTATGAAATCCAGTTAGTAGTCTGCCTAACTTACAAGTTAGATATTATTAATTTCAATGAAATACCAGTTACTTCAATCATAATTCGAATCAATTACGTTGTAATAATCAGGAACTATTCATAAACTCAAAAATTCAAAACGTAATCAGGATTTCGAAACAATCACGATAAATGGATATTTTTTTTAATTGTATGAGCCAACTTAATTAATATGGGTATCAGGGTAATACATTTTAGATCTTTTACTTATTTTTTAGATACTTTTAAACGAAAACTTTTCTATTGAGACAAATTGTTAAATTCAAGTCTTATATTACCTCCAGAGGTCACTTTACCTATGAAATATTGTTGAAAAAGAAATTTGTACAATAGGATTATATTACATCCCATTAAAAAATGTAAAATGATTCAGGTTCTTCTGGAATGAAGAAATTAAAAAGTAAAACGTCATATTTTCTTTATTAATAGTAAAATTTAATCAAAACGCGAATGAAAATTTTAATAAGTTCTATATGTAACGTACTTCTAAATTCCTCAAACATATAGAGAAGCCTTCAAGTATTCTAAATACTTTGTTGAAATATCTATATTATATAAATTAAAAAAGAGTTATTTGGTAGTAATTTATATGTATTAGCCGGAGAAAATATATTTAAATATACGAAATATGTTGGTAGGGCTTCAAACATTACAACGTTGTCGATTCGATTGGTCGAAGTAACAGTAGTATTTCGTGGTCAAGAAGTGGATACATTATTGTAGGTTTGGCAGACCGCTAGTTGGTCTGCACTGTAATTTGTAAAGCTAATTTTTTAGTCCATGCCCTAGCATAAAGTGTCGCATACTGTACTCGACTGACACCCAATACAATAAGCTCATAAACAATAATACACTTAACTTGCAGTTCATTATTTTCAACTTTACTATAAATAAAGTTTACCTTCTGCATTACATGCAGTACTATTCCAATAATTGCGAGTTTTTAGTTTGTATGTATCTATTAGTGTGATTAACGAATTATTCCTAGTAAGCTCTAATCTACGACCTCGTTAACTAGCTAAACCCCTGTTGATTTTAATTGACCTCCGAATTAAAATTCACCCATTTGTATGTAAATTAACCCTAATTGCTATTAGTTGTCCCACGTCTCTAAGATCCGACTTTATCGACTTTTTTAAAAAGTTCTTCCATTATAAACCTTTGTAAACCTTTAATTTAGCCGTTCCAATCAAATAAGTCAATTTCGTTAATTCTCAGGCAGTCTTACAGTTTTCCAGTATATTTTTAACCGCCTCCACGTATATAGGGTATGCCGGGCGGCCTATTAACGTAGCTATCAATACTTATATTCAAGCTTATATTATCTTCAAAACTTTTCAAGGCCTCGTTTAGTGATACCGTCTTAATGATATGAGCAAGGTTTATTTACCTTTGATTTATCGGAATTTCATAATATCTCTCCTTTGGTAAGCTTTACGAAGTGTTATCACGTCGATTTTCAGGTGTTATTGCTAGTGGTTCCGAGTATGGTGAGGTCTTCGAATAGGTATTTCGAGTTGATATAAATTACCCCGAGGATAAGAGAAATCTGTAGCTGTCTGGTCATAAGGTTAAGGGTTTTCCACAGTATTATACGTACGTTAATGCCTGTTATTATTCCGTGGACCTTTGAAGATAATAAACTTCGTATAATCCTTTTACACTTAAAAAAGATTTAATAAATTAGGTTGCCGATAATACTAAACCGATCCTCCCACTTATCTTCGTTGACGAGGGTTATTAGGAAACCAATTTGTAAAAATAGTTCGGTGTTATTCGCGAAAAACTCGTCTATGAAGATTATTAACTTGTCATAGGATAGGTTAACTTAAACTTTATTAATTTCTCGGTCCAAGTTCCGCATTTAATATTTGAACCTGTTATTCAATCAGTTAAAGTTCTTATCGATTGGATTTTGTACTTTTACCGTGAGGCATAAGTCGTACGATACTTCCAATTAACATAGCATAGTAATATAACTGCTTTAGGAACGCTATTTTAGGTACAGTTAAGCTTTAGCTACGTCAATCTTGTCAATTATAGCCAAATTAATACACCATACGTTTTGGAGAAAGCTGAGGCCGGTATTCATACCATGTATACGAATGAAAAATCTATTAAAATTAAGTTGGCTGCTCTCTACCAACGTCTTAACCGGCTTATAATTTTAGAATTTAGAGTTCTTCATCGCCTATCATTTTCATATTATAGAGGCAGGTATTCCAACAGAAAGGGTATAGTCGGCTTTCATACCAACTAAACCAAATTTATTTTCTTACGTTACCAATAAATACGGGTTGTATATTACAAACTTCATGGCTAGCCGTAATTTAAAATATGACTGTTAAGTTAGAAACCAATAAACGCCTATTTTGAGTAATACAATTAGTAGATTAATATATCGTATTACTGTCCTTAAATGGTAGATAATATGTAATTATTGTGGTAACTTTAACAGTATGATCTGTTATGAATCCGTTTCTAGCTACGCATAAACTTACATCATATTACGGCTATTAAACGTAAACTTACCTTTACTTTTGGTTAGAAATATTACTATTAAAGCGATCACTAAGCATTGACTCATCTTTTAAATCTTTGGCGACTACGTAAGGATTTAGTTTTTACCCTTATCATCGTATTCTGAAGCGATTGAACGTGACTTTTCTTTCGGCCGCCCTGTAGTCTTGCCTTTGACCTCGTGAATAATTCTCAACCTAAAAATAGTGATATTTTGGTATCAAAGGTTAAAATTAGCCTTGGGCATAGATTATATTACTCCTTGAATTAGTAAATCGTCAATTTCCATCCTGTAGCTTTTTTTAGAAAAGTTTGCTAGAGGTCTTAATAATCCCTTGTACTCGGAGCTTTAATGCTAAGTATTCATTATCTTTTTCTTTTATGCTAATCCAATAAATATTATGAATACGGCCAGGTATGTATTATTCCTTTTTAACTTTCCTTTTTTTCGGGTGTTTTCCGTACCGGCAGTGTTCCATTAACTTATTAATAATAAGTAAAGGAGGTTCGTATTAACATGATCACTTGGCTTAAAAGTTTTTGTCGTTAATAATCCGAATGTAAGTGTTAACCTAAGTAGTTCTAAAATTTAAAAAATCGTTAATAGTTTTATCAATTACTTTAGAGTTTATGATATTGGAAACATTGTACTGTCCCTTCTATTTACTTGGCTCTTCACACACAAAGACTTTACTTCGTAACGGCTAAGAAAGTACGTCGATTATTGAAGGGCATTTTCTGGTGTTCGAAGTATTATTAACCTGACGGCGTGCCAATTTCTATCGCAATTCCCTTAACTCTTTGCTGTAGGCCATAGAATGCTTTTAAGAATTTCCTAATAGCAGCGATTCACTCATTAAAAGAGGGTACGCTTTCAAAACCAACAGCGTTAACACTAGACAATTAAAGCCCATAGTATCGTTTAGGCTCCTTAACATTATTTAAAAGCCGGCCTTCAGATAAATGAAGCTTTAATTTTCTAATATAAAGATATTGTACGTTTGGCGAAGTAGGGCATGTGTTTTTTCAACCTTTTTAATACTCTAGTGGGCCTTTACAGGCACCTGTTTACATTAAATACCTATTTTTTAGCATCTTTCTCGGATTTTTCCGCTGTAAAATTGGTGCCAACATCGTAAACAACGATGATAGGTGGGATCAGAAACGTATTAATCCATAACATCCTGTGTATTTCCCATGTATCCTTTACGAAAAATAACTTTAAAAACTTAGCTCCATAAAAAAAGGATGCAGAGTGAACGACATAAAACATAGGCTCGTTATCCATGTAAAACACATCTATAAAAACCTTTTAATGAAAGTTCTTATCGTCTTTTATTATAAATTTAAATATTAGAAGGGCTTAAGCATGCATTCGATGATAGTAATGAAGCCTTCAAATGGATTTAAAGGAAAAATATTCCATATCTTTATGCCATACGAACTTTAGGACTTCATATAAATTGTTAACGACTAGGTGGCTAACTCATCGGTGTAATTAACGTTTTAATGACTTCATATAGTTCGATTCTTCTATTGTAATCCCTTCAAAATAAAACTATAGTAACCACTATTTAAAAGTGGGGAGAAACTTTTGGTCGTAATTAATCAGTTCTTCTACCTTGATGTCGACGTTAACGCTGAAGATCTTTTTATTCTTTAAACAAAAAAGTAAATGGGCTAGGAACTTAAGGATATAAAATGTAATCGGTTTCACAACAGTTTAATTAACGTTATCCCTAAGAATAATAGCTACTCTTCTAATCTGAAGCTAAAATTAGCCTTATTAACATAGTGAAAATAAATTTTAGTAACTGTGGTGCTTCCCTTCTGGAATACCACGTATTACGAATAGACTCCTATTAAGTACCTAATTTTTCTCTATATCTAGCATAATACCTTAAAATTTGTTATCCTAGTAATAATCGCCAAGATTAACGGTTTATAAGGGGTTATGAGCTTCATTAGGGCGAAGGTAATGGTTTTCACCACTTAGACGATATAAAAAGACGTAATTGGCTAGTTACTAAACCGTATTAGGAGTACTATATTTATATTATTTAATGTACTTAAGGGTATTATCGCCGCTAAGTTACTTATCGCCCTTCAAATTTAAAATTTAATTTAATTATTCCCATTTCAAAGTGGTAAGGTACTGAATGTAATTCATTACCCGTTTATTATTTAGCTTGGTGAGGAAGTTTCGAGTAAATAAGTAGCCAGACTTACCACAAATTTAAAATCTTTTACCATTATTAAGACAATAGAGCTTACAGTCACCAAATCCTTTAAAATATTGGCCTTATTAGCGTTAGCGTGGCTACTACCTCTAAGCTATATTCCTTGAGTCAAACTTTCTGGGTTAAGAGTGTCTGTAGCCATACTTACGGTCGACATAATTAACTAACACATGGTTTTTTTTATCGACGTTAAGGAAGTTGCCGGTTGAAAGGTATATACCAAACGAATTAGGTATACATTCTATTACAATAATAAGCGAAAACAGAACTAGCGAAATGTAAGTGGTATTTTGGCTATATACGACGTATTTAAACTCGTTAACGTCCGTAACTTCAACTCGTATCTACTTACAAAATATGGCTTGTCTAGGGTAGGATTTCTTTATTACTTATTAACACAACATTAGCTTATTACACAGCTGTTTAAATATATCCATTGGTATTTCCTCATCTTTTTTTTTCGGTATCATTGTAATTTACCGTGTGATAGCCTGGTTTATATATTATTGAACGAGGTAGACATCGTGTTCAAAATGACTCTTTATAATATTATAGAACTCGCGACAGGTGATTATTCGCATCAAGAAGGTTAGGTAGTAATCCTTGGCATGCCTTGTAAGGATTACAGGAAAAAGTAAGTGAAAACCAAAGGAGGGGACCTCCTCCTACGTTCAAATGTTTAAAAAGAGCATGATCTTTATGTCGAAAATAATATATGGCTTTTCGTTATACTTTTCGGTTTCTTTTCAAATTTTAGAGGAGTCTGTAAAAAGTTTGTAATTAATTTTAACCATTTTGACAGGTTTGAAAGGCAGTTAGCTATAGTCATCTCAGTCTTTATTAGTGTTTCCTATCAGTTTAAGACTAAGAGCTTTCAATACATAGTATTAAGGGTAATTGCCTGTCGCCTAACCCAAGGGGTAAAATCCCAAATTAAAACCTGTAATAAGCTTTCGCATATGAGTAAACCTGTCATAAAAAGATTTTTAAGGGGCCTGTCGATTAAAGTATTAGGAAGCGATAGGTACTTCAAGGTTTTGGAGGAATTAACAATCTAGTTTAATTAACTAGTGTAAAGAGTTAATGTCAATACCTTTAGCCGCGAAGGCGACCGATTCTTTATATATTTTGCCACCGTTAAGGTTGTATTCGGCGCTTTAGCGTAAAGGTGTGAGGCTTCTGAGTAAGTTAACAGGTTTTTTATTATTCATACGTAAAAATGTCTAACTTAGTTAATGGTAAAGGAGAGGTACCCTAAAACGTGTTTGAGAACGTTAAGGTTCTTAAATACTATTTCCTTTAGGGTGTGAGTTTTAAGGTCGTTCTTTACATTGACTAACTTGAAGAAGCTATTTGTCAGTCTAGTTAAACTTTCCCCTAGCATATATATTCTTCGTTGTTAGATTGACTTCTTTTACTTCTACTTAACAGCCGTTGAATTTTTTTTTTTTTACATGTTCATAGTTTAGTTATCAAAGAATTTACGATATTTTCGAAAGCCGTCGTCGTCGCGGTTGAGCTTTTCGCCGTCGTTTTGCTTGTCGATAAAGTGGCTGAAGAAGTTGACCAGGTGTTGTTCCATTGAGTTCTCATAGATGTTTTTCCTTTAAAGATCTTTATCGTATTACTTTAAAAAGAAGTATTCGAGGGCGTCGATCCCTTTCTAAAGTTTTTGGGAAGGTGTTATCTTGAGGTTTAGGGCAATGTAGGACTTGTAGGTGTGAGATTTAGTGATTTGGATCGTAGGAATTTATCGGTTTAACGTGAAGTCGCGTGGCGTGGCTTTTTTTAGCGTGACTTGGTGTTTTCACTTGAAGCAGCGATTTTATCGATTGAATTAACATAGGGATAGTGGGAAAAATATAAAATAGGGGTAAAGGTTTAGTGTAAAGGGCAAGGTCGAAGGTCATTTGTTGTTGTTAGTCAACGTCGAATGTTTGTTTATTTTTTTAGCTGTAAGACTTTGTTCTTTTTGCAGAAGTACAACCCGTAAAAAATTTGACTTGACCGTTTGCTAACTTACCAAAATAAAACTTTTAGTAGTTAATCTCAGAATTATTAAACAAGGATCCGCAAAGATTTCTTAGTGTTTCTGCTAGCGATATCATCGCTACCTTTAGACCGTTGTAGAGACTGGCGCAGCCTAAAGGACTTTTTTACGCATTACCGTAAAGAGTGATACAGTAGTAAAATCCTTTGGTAAGAATCTTTCCTCTATCCTAACGATAATACAAAGCGTAGCAACCAGAAAGTAGCCTTTTCTTTTATTTGGCCAATTTTTGCTTAATCTAATTAGTAATAATCAGTGTTTACAGAGCTTTGGACTTTATAACGTTTTCCATTCAATTGGTCGAAGTAATAGTAGTATTGCGTGGTCAAGTGGTAGATTCATTATTCTAGGTTTGGCAAACCGCTAGCCGGTTTGCACTATAATTTCTATGGCCAATTGCTTGGCTCATGCCCTAGTGTGAAGTGTGGCATACAATACTTGACTTACGCCCAATACAGAAAACCCACACAAAACAATACACTCAACTTGCAGTTTAGTATAGTCAGCTTTACTATAAGTAAAGTTGACCAACGACACTGCATGTAGTACTATTCCAGCAAATTACATGTATCCATCAATATCCTCTCATTCCTTGATATGAATGTTATATCAATAATATAGTTTCTATCATGAAATATTGTTTCAACACACTTCGCGGAAAATATCAATTTAGAAGGAATTTGTAATTGTATTGACTTTTCTTTTATAGCGGATTACTCTTAGAAATCATTTTTTGTAAACCAATAGATTGATTGATATGTTATAATAATAATGAGATAGAAAAGTTGCTTACGAATATCATTAAAAGCTCAAAGGATGCTATTTGAATAACGCAAAATATTTCATAATCCCAGTGATTTTGTAATCATTCGTTGAAACATGTTTTAATGTAATAACTGTTTTTATGTGTTTTACAATATTTTTTATATTAATCGACAGTTGAGTAAAGTTGGTAACGAATTGAATGAAGCAATAGATTCATGAGCGCAGGTATAAAATGTTTTAACATTAGCGGATTATAGTTCTTTACAATTATTATAATTTTGGTTTTAGTCAAACCTATGATGGTGAACTTAGTAGGTGCCAATTGGAGTTTACTAGTAAGGTACATGCGGGAAACTAAAAGAGGCTACAGCGGTACTTCGTGTAGGACTTATGGGAATGGTCTGTGCTCAGCTCGTCCCGTATCCTCGCACATGCAACCTGCGGACCGCGCCGTAGCCGGGCTCAAGCCGGGTACTGCATATCCCGTTACGTGCACAGTCACGTAACCTATAGACTTAACAGACAATAGTATGAGTCCATAACAATTTTTAATATCAAAATTTTAAGTGGTTTTTGGTATATATTTTCCAGTTATTGTAAGTTAGTTCTTTCGCCTATGAATTACTATTGAAAAATGAATTCTGACCTTCCATCAAACTGAATTTAAGATTTTTTGCCACGAAATTTCTAATGATTGAGAACGAAAATTCAATTGAATTTACAAGTCTTCGTGAAAATATTCAAAAACAAGTCGTAAATCTCTGGATTTACCGATAAATTAGGGTCATAATCGTCTCTGTTATTGTGGAGGGGTAGTGCCCGGGGAAGGAACGGGTGTAGCAGCAGGCTTAGCGAATGGAGGGTAGCGGGGGCGGCGATGAGGGCGTTGGCAATGGGCTTGTTTTCGATCTAGCCTGTTTCACTATTGCTGCTACTGTTGTCACTGCTATCGGCACCGCCGCCGTCGGAGGAGGAAGCCCATTGCGCCAGTACAGCGTGGCAGCTGGCCAACAACCCTGTGGCCGTAACCTACGATACGCCACTTTCCGCCGCCTCGACAACAGAATTGAGGAGCTGCTGGAGGGTAGTCAAATTCCCATCTAACGCTTTTATGGAGACGATAGTACGGTAAACGGTCAAAGCCCTGATAATAGTGATGTTAATAGTTATACACCTGTCCTTACTCTTTATTAATTCCTCTAAGTAATATGGAAACCCTTTATATCATGTTGAAAATAAAACAGGTATTGATAAAACAATAATAAATATAACTATTGTAGTGTATATACGGGCAAACGTATTGTGGCATTCTGGGTTGTTTTTGAATATAAAGACTAATGTAGGAATTCTCCAAACCATCATTAGAATAACAATAATTATTAATGAAAAGTATGATCCATGAGTAGGTACCCTTAAGAGTAGACAATGTTATAAGAAAACTAAGAAAGTAGGCAGGTACCGCCCTTTGTTACAACAAAATTTGGGGAACAAAAGAAGAAATGATGTTCTTATTATATCGAATGGGTAAATTTTGCTCTTAGGTCAATCTTTTCAAGAAATTACGTTCTCAACATTATCCTTCTCAAATATTTTAATTAATTTAGAATAATTCAGTTTTTATATGGATTTTTATTTATCGTTGTGAGCCGTAAAATCTTTTTTTAAGTAGATATTATACATGATTTCCTTTGCAACGGCGGCGATACACTCGTTTAGCTTTTATGAGTTTCTCTTCCCAATTATCTATATTTGATATATCGTCCTCGTATTTCATTGGTTTTAGCGGTGGTATAGTTCTGTTGAATGGATCGTTTATAGAGTCGCGATAAAACAATAAGCAAGCAATACTCACAGTTGGATAGACGCGCGAGCAAGATAGAAACTCTAAGGTAAAAGTTGAATTATTGATTTTTTTCACAATTGTGTACGGCTTTATACATAGTGGCAACAACTTGCCTTGTTTATAAAGTGCTTAATAGGATTTTCCTCACTTTAGTTATGCTTTATAAAATATCGTAGATTTATATTAACTATGGTTTTAATTGTATCGTTTTTTCTTTTTTGGCTCTATCTGTAACAATATCTATCGTTCATTTCATATTGCGTTACAAATACTCGTATAAACCGAATTTTGGCCTGTTGGTATTATAAAATTCTTGTGATAACATCCAATGATATTGTGAGTTCAAATTCGAATGGATACTTGTAAAGCTTGGCTTCCAAGGTTCTCGAGCATACATTATCAAATATTGATTACAAAACCGATGTAATATTGAACAAATGATGCATATGATATTCGGTTGCGAAGTTTCTTCAAGCTCACCCAACTCCTTCATTTTTTCTTTCTTTCTTTCTACCCGTCAAATTGTAAATAACACGTAGTAATTATTATTGAACGTATTTGAAAGTCGTATCATAAACTTGGTTAAAACGTGCATATAGATTTTAAATGCTTGTTAAAATGAGTTATAGTGAATAAAGCTAGTTAAATAATAAAATTTATCGAATTAGAAAAATAACTTAGTATTTCACTATATATATTATATGGCTAGGAATAAGGAATGTATCTTGGTAGTTTTGCATATGATACGAATTATTATATTCAAGGAATCCTGAATAAGCCATATTTAAGATTTGACTTTGAGATATACTGTTAGGATGATGACTATCAAGTCGACATAAATTATATATATTGGCTCGTCAGATATATAAATGAGCTTCATTCGACATAATGGTATTTGGTTATCATTACTTATTTTTATATTGGAATCGATCATTATTATATTCCTATAAAATCTTGATATTTCAACGAAATCGTACTCTTTTTAAGGTTACTATTATTTCTTCGGATCCGAAATGATAATTTTTATGATTCGCCTCGGTAAAATTATTCTGTGCACGTATTATAAAAACCATTAGCATTTTATAGTAATTTGTATATATTTATGTTACAAACAAATACTTGATTGAAATGGGTGATTAGGAATAGAAGGTTCAAAAGCTTGTTCCTATCGTCTTTTTTATCTGTGAGATTGTACTGAATTTCACACCAGACCACATCCTTTCAATAACTAGTTTAAAAGTAAAGACGTATATTATCGTCTATTCACAGGTTTGCGAAGCACAACATTGAATAATACTTGTTTATAGTTAGTATTCTATTCAAGATTTGGTTTATTTGTATCATATTATTTAATTCATTATGTTGTTTATTCTTCTTTGCATTTACAAAACTAAAATGTATTTGATAAATAGTTAAGGCGATGCGGTAAGTGAATTATATTTAAAGATCTTATTTTAGTTACATGAACATATTATCAAATCAACTATTTACCCGAATTATAAATGATATATATAGTAAATTTAGTTTCTCAATATTTCGCGTAACCTATTGAATGATTGAGGTAATAATTAACAAAGTATTCACAACTAATGTTGTATGTAGCCTTTTATATACATATACAGGACAAACGATTTTATATTTTAAAACGCTATAATTAAGCCTGACAAGAATCGAACGGAGATATGAAAAAAAAACCTTTCGAGCATAGAAGTTCGAACAAATTATCCTCGTCGTTAAAAATAGACTTTTTTATACAAAACCTACAACACTAAACCCGTGTTCAAAGATTATATGGATCTAAAGAAAAAGAAGTCGTTTTGAGTTTGCGAAATATAATTAAAGCCATTTACACAAATAGGCTTGTATAGACTGAAAAGAATGGTTCATTTCAAATATATGATGAATGATAGTAGATTGCATATAAAGTATTTTTGTTGTTTGCCAATTTCAAATCATTTTTATTCTTTTCTAAATGTTACCTAATCTATTTTTTGTTTTCAAAGTGAGCTTAATAATTACGAGTAGCAAGGTATAATCAATCGTAAAACCCTTGTTATTTTTTTATAAATATTTCGAAATCTTTAAGATTACGAAGAAACTAAAAATTTAAAAACTGTAAGTTTTTTTTTATTAGGGAAAATTCTGAAAGTATTATTGTAAAATCTTACAAGATTAATCAATCGAAAACAGACAAAGCATTGTTTTATGGACGGGGAAATGCCTTTTCTCAAAGAAATTTTGAAAATAACTTTTATATAGGCGAGGTACTTTTTTAATATATAGAAAAAAAAACATTACATGATTGATGAATGAAAGACAAAATGAGTGAAACTTCTTTGAAACTTGCTTTACAAACAGTGAAGTGTAAGATAATTAATTACGAAAATGTATACTTCTAATTTTTGAATCGTTTAAATTCACGATAATTGACAAAAGTAAAGAAATCACGGTAGTTTGGGTGTTGTTGATAGGCCTTTCCTAATAGGCCTTTAGAAGTGGAGATGTTGTCGATTCAATTGGTCGAAGTAACAGTAGTATTTCGTGGTTAAGTGGTGGATATATTGTTCTAGGTTTGGCAACCCGGTAGCCGGTCTATATAGTCATTTTCATAAATAATTTCTTAGATCGTGCCTTGGTTTAAAGTGGGTATATACTTTTCTTTACTTATAGCCCATACCATAGGCACACCCAAAACCATATAATTAACTTGAAGTCAGTACAGTCAATTTTACTATAAATAAAGTGAACTTACTATATTGTAATTACTATTATTCTAACATTGTCTGCTTTTTAATTTGTGCGTACACGCTCGTGAGATAAACATATCTTTTCCGGTAACCTATAAATTTCGACCACATTAACTGTATTAACCCTGTTAATTTGAGTTGATTTCTATACCAAGTTAAACATATTAGCACTTAAATGAAAATCAATTTCCTTTAATTGCCCAACGGTTTCGAGGTCCGACTTTATCGATTCCCATAAGGTTTTTCCCTATAGGCTTATGTAAACTTTCAATTTAGCCGTGCTAATGAAACAAGTTGATATCCTTAGTTTTCTGGAAGTCTTTCAGTTTGCAAGTATATCCTGGACTGCTACCACGTGATTTTGCCTTACCGTGTGGCCTATCAATGTAGTTCTTGATACCAATAGTTAGCCTATTATTATCTATAAAACTTTTAATGTTTTTATTCGGTGATACCTTCGTTATATCTTTGGTATGATTGTATTTCCCATTATTCCATCGGAACTCCTCGATTTTCCTACCTTAATAGGCTTCGCGGCATATTATCACGTCAATAATGAGGTATTTTTCGTTATTGGTTCCTAGTTTCGAATGGTATTCAAATAGGCTTTTTGAACCGGTATAAATTATCACCAGGATAGGAGTAAATTTTAGCTGTTTAATCATACGTTTAAGTGTTTCTTCTAATGTTATACCTACATTAAAGCTTGTCATTATAACGTATATCTTTAAAGTTAGTATGTTTCGTATAATTCTTTTATATTTAAACAAAGCTTAAAAAAATGGACTGCTGATACTACTTAATTAATCCCTTCGCCTG
Organism: Anisogramma anomala; assembly: GCA_038502455.1. Taxonomy (NCBI): domain Eukaryota; kingdom Fungi; phylum Ascomycota; class Sordariomycetes; order Diaporthales; family Gnomoniaceae; genus Anisogramma; species Anisogramma anomala. The sequence goes on along the minus strand of JASMMZ010000008.1, from coordinate 5,981,707 downwards.
TATTTATTAACAAGGGTAATTAGGAATCCTATTTGTAAAAAAAATTCAGTGTCATTTGTAAATAACATGTTTCCAAAGATTATTTACTTGGACTTCGATAGAACGATTTAAACTATATTAAACCCCCGGTTTAGGTTTCGCATTTTCTACTTAAAACTTTTATTTGGCCGGTTGAAGTCTTTACTTGTTATATATTATGCTTATAACGTAATAGATAGGTCGTAAAAAGCTTCCGAGTGGACTAAGATGTCTATATTTCTATTACGAGTACGATATTTTAGGCACCATGAAACTTTTGTTACGTTAGTTTTGTCAATTACTGTTGGATTAACGCCTTAGCCTCTTTGACAAAAAATAAGGCCTGTATTAATATTAAGTATACGGATTAACGATCCGTTGAAGTTAAGTTAGTTAACTTTTATTAAGGTCGTAACCGGCTCATAGTTTTGGAATTTCAATTATTCAATCGATTCTTGTTCCAATATTATAATGTTATTCGTTTAAAAAAAAAAAGGGTATAGTTAGTTTACATACCTAGCAGGCCAAATTCCTTTTCTTTCGTTACCATTAAATATAGGACGTATATCGATGACTTAATATTTATCTATAACTTCAAATGAGATTAATAGGTTAGATACCAATATATGAATATTTTAATCAATCAGTATAATGGTTAAATATATCGTATTACCGTTTCTGAAACGTAAATGGTACGTAATTCCTTTAGAAACTTTAGCCAAAAAATCCACTTTAAGTTGGTTGCTAACTACGTATATACTTATATTATATCTCAGATATTGAGTGTGAATTTACTTTTGGTTTAGCTCAAATATGTTTTATTGAAACGATTAATGAGTTTTGGTTGATTTCCTAGATCGTGAGTTATTAAATTAATATTGAGTTCTTGCCTTTATTAATGTATCTTTAGCCGATTAGACGTAACTTCTTGTACGTCTGACCCGTAGCGTTACCCTTAATCCTATGAATAATCCTCGACTTGAAGATAGTAATATTTAGGTTTCAAAGGTTAAAGCAGGTTTTAAATATGAATTGTATAATTCTTCAAATTGATAAGCCGTCAATTTAGACTTCATCGTTTTTTTTAAAAGTTTTACCTGGGATTTTAATAATATTTTGTTCTTGTGATTTTCATATTAGGTTTTCGTTATCTTTCTCGTTCCTGCTTACCTGAGTAATATTGTGAATACTAGCACCTATATATTTCTTTTCTTTAATATTTCACTTTTTTTCGGTCTTTAGCATCAGCAGCGTTTCATTATCTTGTCAATAACTAGTAAAGGAAGCTTATATGAGCTCAATTGTATAGCTTAATGGTTTCTGTTATTGGTTGCTTTCATTTAGGGTTTAACCTAGGTAATACCGAAAGTTATGGGGCTGTTAGCAGTTTTAACGACTGCTTCAGAGTTGGCGATACTTAAGATTTTGTATAGACCTTTTTATTTACCAGGATCCTGTTATACGAAGATTTTACTTCAAAACGGAATAGTAAGTACATCGATTATCGTAAGGCTTCTCCTGGTCTTAGAGGAGTCGTTAACTTCACGGCTTGTCGATTCCTTTTATAATTACTTTAATACTTTATTGTAAGTTACAATTAGCTTTTTGGTATTTGTTTATTGTAACGAGTTACTTGTTATGAGTAGGTATGCTTTAAAGATCAGTAGCGTTGGCATTATGCTATTAATGCCTATATTTTTGTTTAGGTTTTTTCTTACTATCTAATGGCGTGTGTCCCAATCTGTAAAGTTTTCAATCTCTAATATTAGGATATTATACGTTTGACGAAGTAGTTCGTGTTCCTTTTTAACCTTTCTAATGCTTTAGTAAGACTTTATGAGCACTTGTTTATATTGGATTTCCATTGTCTTAGAATTTTCCTGAAATTCCATTGCTATAAAGTTGGTGTAAGTATTGTAGACAACTACGTTACACAGGCTTAAGTACGTCGTGATTTACAGTATCCTGATCGTTTTTTACCTATTCTTTGCTCATAAGGATCTTAGAAACTTAGCATCGTAAAAATTGGTTGCGAAGTTAATGACGTGAAAACTAGACCGATTATTGAAGTCAAATATATTAACAAAGACCTTATCGCTGAAATGTTCATCGTTTTCTAGTGTAAACCTAAATTTGGGAAGGCCTTGACCATACGATTGATAGTGGTAATGAAGCGTTTCGATAAGTTTCAAAGATAAGTATTCCACATTTTTATACGTTACATACTTTAAGAATTTTTATATCTTGTTAATAACTAGGTGGTTAAAATGACGGTATAGCTAACATATCTTTAACTTCGTTAAGATTAACATTATTACCTTTAGGTCTTAAATATATAATCATTAGTGCTTTTACTTAAAGGTGAGAAGAAACCTTTGTCCGTTTTTAACTAGTTTATCGGCGTTAACATTAACTTTATCTCATGGAGTCTTTATATTCTCCGAGTAAACAAGAAAAAGAGTAGTGTACTTAAAGATATAAAACGTAGTAAATCCTATAACAATTTAAATTACCGTTATTCCTCATAACGATAGTTACTCGCCTAATTCGAAGTTTATTTTAGCTTTGATACTTTGGTGACAATTAATTTTAGTAGTCGTTGTATTTTCCCCCTACAAAGTTAATTACTGCGAATAGCCTTTTATTAAGTACCTTGTTGCCTATATATTTGACATAATACTATTAAATGTATGGGTTACGAAACAATCGCAAAGGTTAAAGATATGTAAAGAGTTATGTGCTTGGTTAGGGTAAAGGTAAGGGTTTTTACGACTTAAGTGGTATAAGAAGGCGTGGTTGTCTGGTGACTGAACTGCGTTAAGAGTAGTATTTTATACCATTTGATTTATCTAGAGGTATCATTAATCAATTTCCTCGTCGTTTTTAACATTTTCGATGTAATTTAAGTAGTTCTTTTTGGAAATATTATGTTCTTAAATATAGTATATCGTCTTTTTGTGGTTACGTTAGGCGGGGTGGTAAGTAGTTGATTAATGGCTGAAATTATTATAGATTTAATATTTCTTTCCATTATTACAATGATAGTTTTTACCGTTAATAGGTTTGCTTAAATCTTATGCATATTGGTGTCAGCAAGGCTGTTGCCTTTAGTTTAAGGTTGTTGGACCAAATCTTAGGCGTTGAGGGCTCTTATAGCCGTACTTTTAATCGACGTAAATAATTGTCATAAAGTTCTCTTGCTACACTTCGAGGAATTTATTAGATTTTGGGTATATATTAAGCGAGTTTGGTGTACACGCTATTACTGTTTCGAGAGAGGAGTGTTACTGGATAAATATTCTTTCCCATGTGTGATTTAGATGTTATAGGTCGTATTTAAACTCGTTAACACCCGTAACGGAAACCCGTATCTACTTGCGAAATGTGGTTTTTTTAATGTGAGCCTTCCTCATTTTTTGCAGGCATAGGATTAGCTTTTTAAGTTTTTGATTTAGTATATCCATTGGTATTTATTCCTTTTTCTCTTTCGTTATTATAGTAGTCTACCTCGTAGTAATCTAATTTATATAGTATTAGTTAAAGTGGATATCGTATTTGAAATAGTGTTTCATATTATTATAAAGTTCGCGGAATAGGGTTATTCGGGTTGAAAAGATGAGGTAGTAATTCCTAGCGAGCCTTGTAAAGATTCCAGGGATTATTATATGAAAATGAGAAGGTGAAACCTCTATTTATTTATAGATATTTGAAAAGGGCAATATTTTTGTGGCGAAAAGGTTGTAGTGCTTCCCGTTATACTTTTTTTCATTGTTTTAGATCTTGTCGAGATCCGTGAGAAGTTTGTAATTAATGTTGATTATCTTGATAGGTTTTGGGGGAAGGTCACGATAATAGTTCCAGTCTTTATTAGTATTTTCTTGTAGTTTAAGTTTTGGAGCCTATGACATATGGTATTTAGCGTAATTTCCAGTAGCCTGGCCTACAGGGTAAAGTCTTATAGTAGAACCTATAGTGGGTTCGCGCGTGTAGGTAAACCTGCCGTGAGAATTCTTTTAAGGGGTTTGATGATTTTAATTAAAGGGTTAGGAGGTAAAGAGAACTTAATGGTTTTAAGGGAGTTGACAATCTTGCTTAATTAACCGTTTAGGGTGTCAATATCAATACCCTTTTCCGTATTGGCAGTAATTGTTTTGCGTGTTTTGGCACCACTAAATATGTAGTCCAGACTGTTACTTAAAGTTGTTAGATTGATGAGCAAATTAATAGGTTCTTTATCTTTAATATATAAAGATACTTAACTTAACTAGAGATAAAAGAGATGATTCTTCAAACGTGTATAAGGTTGTTGAAGGTTTTTAACGCCCTTACCTTTCCTTTAGGGTTTTTAAGAATTGGGATTTTACAAGGGCTCTTTTCGTTAATTCAGTTTAAAGAAAGTTTCGGCTAATACTAATGGGCTTTTTTGGGATATAAATTCTACGGAGAGTAATATTTTTTCTTTGACTTGGCTTTGACTGTACGTTAAATGCTATTTTACTTGCTAAGTATATATTAATTCAATGGTTTATGGAAATCATAAATAACGCGGGCGCTACAGCTGTATTCGTTACCGAGGTTTTCGTTGAAGATGTATTCGCCAGCGTAATTATTCAAACAAACCTTTGTTGAGGTCTTGCAAACATCTTTAATCCAGAGTTATTTATCGTAGTGGTTGGCGAAGACAGTTCCGACGGTTTTAATTTCTTTTATGTATTATTCATTAGGTGTTATTGTAAGGTTTAAGCTCGTATAGGACCAGTAGAGAAAGGAACTGGTGTTTTGACGTGAATTTACGTGGAAAATTGGCGACTCGGTGTTAGATCGCGCGGTGTGGGCGCGACCTGATGATTTTTAGTGTTTTCGATTAGGTCAGCGATCTTAAGAATTGAATTGACGCAGGGAAGGTGAAAACAGTGAAGTAGGGGTAAAGGTTTTATGTAAAGGGTGTAGTCGAAGATCGTTTGTTATTGTTGGTAAAGGTCAATAATTAAAAGTTGTAGGCAGTAAAGCTTAGTTATTTTAGCAGTAGTAACACTCGCAGTAGTACTAACTTAGCCGTTCGCCGACCTATCATTTGAGACTTTTAGCGGGTAATATTAACGCTATTTAAAAAGAATCTTTAAAGATTTCGTGGTAGTTTTGATAGAGATACCTTCGTTACCTTAAAGCTGCCATAACAACCAACGCAGATGAAAAATATTTTCTACTTACTTCTGTGAAAACCGATGCAGCAATAACGGCTTTTTGCAGGAATATTTCATCTAACTTGGTCTTTCACAAAGCGTAACCAGAAATTAGCCTATTATTATACTTAAATTATCTATGCTTAACCTAATAAGAACTAATCAGTGTTAGTAGGCCGTTCCTAATAGGCCTTTAGACGTTTTCACGTTGTCGATTCGATTGGTCGAAGTAATAGTGATATTACGTGGTCAAGTATTAAATGTATTGTTTTAGGTTTGGCAGACCGCTAGCTGATCTATACAGTAATTTGTATAGCTAAATTCTTGGCCCGTGTCCTAGTGTGAAGTGGGTACATACTATACTTAACTTACAGCCAATACAGTTTGCCCATATAAAATAATACACTCAACTTGTAGTTAGTATAGTCAACTTTACTGTTAGTAAAGTTGACCTACTACATTAAAATTGTTACTATTCCAATAGGTATTGTATAACTTGAAAGAATAATTTGGTGGCGTTTATCACTATGATTCGTTTTTTTCTGCGATTAAACTCGATAATATCCTTTTTTCCATAGTGGTGGATTAATGATGAAAATATCACATTTATTAAGTGGTCGTATATTTATAAACGCTGAACTTTTATCGGGTTCTTGAATAATTTTACATACTACTAATTATGGAAATATAAATAGCGATATATTATCGAAGTATTTCCAACTTTTCGGTCGCATAAGGTATTAAACTATTGGTTTAATAGATTTGTATCGCGTTTGGATATAGAATATTGATAAAGTTTGAGTTGGGAATATTATTAGCCGTCGATAAATGGATTCTTTATTATTTGATGTAAAGGTATGTTGTGCGGATTTTTATTCTTTCTAAAGGTAGGAAACCTTTTGTTAACTCTTTTTAATTGAATAAATTCTGATATATTTGTTGTGTTGATGTGTACTCTTTTGATATCTTCGTTATAGGTGAATTTTAGGTGATTATATATCAAAAGAAGCATTTAGATGATGTAGCTGATTGCAAGGTTTAGTAAAACCTGTTGTCTTATAATTAAGGTTGACAACCTCAAGAAGTCCTTTTTTTTTAATTAGGTATACGATTGTATTCAATAAGGGGGTGCCTGATGAAGTCTTAACAAGCGCCTTAGTGATAGAAAACGTACTCACAAGTACGGTAGCGGTACGAAAAGTTAGAAAGTCCAACTCGAACTTAGTGTTAATTGTAAGTATGGTGGAAGATTCATCCAATGTTACAGTAGGAGCAAAAAAACCAATGGTTGTTAATAGCTATTTCTATAGGTTACAAAACTATAAAAAAAACGTTATAGATACTTGTAACATATTTATAAGCTTTCATAGTCTCCTTGAAATATACCTGATAGTAGATATTGTCTTTATATTCATAATGGTTTCTAAACACGTTTATTTTGAAAGGAATATCGCCTAAGTTATTGGCTTGTAATGTCATATTATATATGGGCTCATCGTGTCGATCGAAGTATGAGAATTTCATGGGTGCTAAGCGGAAAATATGAATGATTTTCCATTAGGTAGGGCGATAAACTCAACGGGAATAAGTATTGTTTGCATAGATTCGATAATAACCGTATTATGATAAGGGATTTTACAAATAATAGGTTACGAAAAAACTTGGTTTATAAATAAATCTTAAAGTGACGGTTTATAAAATAGGCCACATCCCTAAAACTTAGGAAATTTGTGGATATTATTATATATTCTCATGATCAGTAAGTGGTCACACTGCAGGGTACACTCTTGCAGAGTGCATCATAGCGTGTTACACCATGGGAGGAAGATTAATAGAATGCATTGTAACGTGTCACACTCCAGGTGAAAGCTTATAAACTCTCACCTGAGGTGTGCAATCTCTATATTTATCTTCTCCCTTTAGTATTTAATATCCTTTCTTACTAATTGAAACACTATATTATCCTTTTTTTTGCGTTAATATACAAAGACTCGACCGAAATTAATCAGTAGTTAACTCGATCGATTTTAAGTTGCTTAGGGAGAAATAAACGAAACTTGATTCAATATTTAGAGAAGGTATTGCATTGATTTTAACCATTTTGTACTTCAATATTAAGGTTCATAAAAATAAGTTAGTGTGGAAAGACTTTAAGACCCGGAGTAACTTTGAAAAGAATAACTTTAAGACGAAATTATCGATTGGGTTGGTGCTCTTAAGCTACTAAAAACCCCGTTACCTTATTCGTCAATTAGGTTAGTGATTTGGCCGTATTCAGGAAGTTTTTGGAAAGCGTCCTATTACGTATCAATTACATAAGCTATTAAGTTTTAGAACCTTTCGCTGGGACCTATGCGGAAACAACTTTTAAGCGTTCCGGAAAATTTGGAGAGCGTTGAAAATCACTTTTAAGTACCTCTGGTAAAGTCGAAATGCGTTTAAAATGATATTCACAACGTTTTAGCAAACTCGACGAGCGTCTAACGTAGCCTTTGAAACGATTACCTACACTTCAAAAGCGATGCAAATAACTTTTAGGCGCCCCTATCAGTACTTTAAGCTCCGAAAGCAGCTTTATAAACGCCTATGAAAACATGCACCAAGAGTATGACACCCCTTTTGAAACGTTTTAGCACATTTCTCGAACGATTAAGATAATATTCGAAGCGTTTACTAAAATACTGAAAGCGCTCAAAGCAATACCTAGCGATCTACACCATTTAAACTCGCTTTCAACCACTATTTTAACCCTTATACACTAATTACCCACTTTAATATCTAAATACCCCCTCACTCCTCCGGGTTGCTTTGCTATATACCGTTTATTTGAGCTGTTTTATGAAGTTTAAATTCAATCGACTTTTAACTAGTGTTAACTTTACAACCCTTAAACAATTAGTTGGAAATGCTTAACTTGTATGTATATACGCTTTATATGTCTTTCATTTGCATTAGTAAGCCTTAAATTTGTTATTAGAAACGTTTTAATGTATTTGATTTCCATTTCATTTATGTATTATACGCTTCAATTTATCGTTTTATTTCGAAACTCTTTTGAATACCTCATTATAGGCATATAAATAATATTATTACTTCCCTTTATTATCACTAACTCCTTACGTAAAACTACCTCGCCCTTATGGAATTACTTATAATGAATTGAGCTTATCTTAGCAAATATATGGTTTTTTTGTTTTAGTATATAACGTTTTACAGAAGCGTTTTGCCACTTGTTCATCTTAATATGTTACATAATTCTATTGAAGCGCCAGTGGAGAATTCGAAAATTTAGGCCACAAATATATATATTATAAACGTGGTTTATCTTTATCGAAAACAATAGGCTTAATGGATCGGTATATTTAATGATTTCCAAATATTAAAATCAAACAGGACATTGTAAATATGGTATACATTGTATAAATAGATCATTAAAATAATATGAGAACATTTATAGAGCGAAGGAATCAATATTTTAGGCTATAGAAACGTCTGTATTACGGAAGCTCTTTTTTTCACGACCCAAGTTAACAAAATACTAGATTGAGAAGATAAGAAGGGATTATAGGTAGACTTTATAACAGAATATTGGTTATAGGAACGTAATAAAGAGATTATGAATGAAATACGGACGAATCCTTAACCTGAAATGAACATAAAGCGTAATACTTTATGAAAGACTAATCTCGTTTCGCGAAAGGTAGACGGAGATTTAGGAATCTACGAAAGAGGAGGAGAAGCTACAAGGGTTATCCGCCATTCGAGTTAAATACGGACCTGTTCTATTAAGCGCCTTGAAATATATATAGATTGGGTTACTCCTTAAACGTATTCGACGCCCTTGTCGACCGTAGCAGGAGCAACTAGATTAACGAATACGGCGTTTTCGGAGAAAATATAAAAAGCGACAAATGACAATACGAACCTTACATTCCGCTATATACAAATTAAGATTTAAACCACGACCTTTTATTACATCGGTTCCGAATTGATAGGAGTAACCTTATAAAATTTATAAAATTTGCCAAGATTAATAATAATACCGAAAATTACAATAGTGAATCTTACGAAGTATTTGACAATAAAAATTTACGATGTTAAATACCTATAGAAGACTACATATTGAACCATTCAGGTTTTCATTATCTAATCCTGTATATTGATTAAGTAAGTTAAAAACAGTATATGTATCATTTTACTTAAATAGAAGAATTATTAAAATCGTATAACTGTCTGAAGATGTATTTTGATATTAATTTTTTTTACGAATCGTAAAATTAGGATTAAACGGGTATTATACGGGAGTTTATTAGGAATTACCATGATAATGTGGAAAAAACATAATTCAAATCATTCATCACTTTTTGAACGAAGGGTAAAAATTGTCAGGCGATATTTGAACCAGATTATATGGCCGATAGATTATCTATTTGAGTAATTGTAAGAATATATCGTAGAAATACGGATTTTCAAATCATATTATTTAAACAGTAAAATGATTTGGAAGCTTTTTCTGTGAGTTTAAGAAGTTTATTTAAGATCTTTATATGTTGATGAATAAACTTTGGATCAGCGTTTATAGCCAAAAAGATTAAGAACGAAAGTTTGTCAATTATACAAGAGGATATCGCTTAAATGATTTAGTATGTTTTCAATCAGCGATTTGAAATTTATTTTAGAAATGAGATTTGTGAAAGCCCGAAGAATGGGTTTAGGGATGACAAATATTGAAGAGGGAGCCACGGAAGTCGAAGATAAAACCGATATTAACTAAAGCGCACCTACAGCTAAGGGCAGAGTTTCCCACATATATTACCATACGTACTTTATATTATACAAGGCTTTAAGGGGGTTCAATAATTATATATTATACATGGTATTGTCAGTCATTGGTAGAATAATTTTCTGGTACATAGATAAATTCGCGTTAAACCATAATTTGTAACCAATTAACCGTCAGAACGCTGAATAGAAAGCAATTTTGCAACGTATAGAACCGACCATGAATACATTAAAAGGGACTTAGACGTTTATATATGTAAGTTTACTTCTAAGGAAAACGACTCATATTAAATCAAGATTTGCGTTACGTGCCAAAATAAGGAACTAGATTAACGGATATTTATAAGCCTAGTCAATACTTTATTTTTTTACAGCACGTAAGCTTGGATGGTACAAGAAGCGTATTATATTTCAATATGAAGTTGTAATTCAAATTTTATAATAGATATAATCACTGGTTTCCGGGTATTATATTAAATATCAACACGTGAAAAATCTCGACTACCAAAAAATAACAATTCCATGTTTTCGCGGCCAAGTCTCTTAAGTTTTAACTCGACCGATTTAAAAAAACATCGGGAAGTCTTGTCTAATACAGATAAAACGGTATTGATCAGCCTAAGGATAATGAATAAACGATCCAAACTGGTGAAATTAGATATGATGAATTTTAAAATTATACATTGTCTTTCTTTAATGAATATCAATGAGTTTGAAATTCAAGTGGAAAATTCAACCAATTAATTTATCCTAGCTTCGAATAACGTATTAATATCGCTCCGTTTAAATTTCAGTTACCTATAGTTATTACTGAAAACACATATAATTGAAGTTATTCATTTAACACAACTAAATCTATGCATATTATACCGACGGTTCGGCTACATGGTTATGAAATACCTTTTAAATATGTTTTACGTAATAGTTTATATGGTTATGTGAAAAAAAATCTCAAAGGTTATTAAAAAAACCTACCACGAGTATTGATTACATTGATGGGTATTGGAGCGATATAAATTCTGTTTTGAAAATAACATCTAACTTAACTATAAAATTATTATAAATATTATATTCCTTGACGGATATACGATTTTTACGCCGTTGATATTAAAAATTTTTCTAGAACGCGACATTTACATAAAAAGTTTCATACTAGATTACTAAAATGCTCTAATGAACTGCTAAACGAACGTCCATTTTGAGCCTCCGGATAGTATTACTTAAGATATAGTTATAGTTTTCGATTTGATTCAATATCAAATGAAAGTCAAAATAGCCGGAAATAAGTTCAGGTAAATACCGGTAGAGGCACCTCAGGCCATAAGTGAATATGAACGATACTATGAAGCATTGAAAAAAGTATATAAAGTTTTGTTAAATATAATAAATAGAATAAATAGAATAAGTATAAAATATTGAATCATAAACATAGCTGTAAAAGTTGGTAATAACACTTTCAATCCAAAAAAACTAATTGTTACATTTTATATTTTCGGATTTTACTAATTGTTACATTTTATATTTTCGGATTTTACCCCAAAATATATTCGGATTATGTACCATTGAAAGTAACGGTTTAAAGAACAAACGTTATAACGAAATCTATTCTAGCTTAACATCATCTACAAACCAGTACTAATATTTTAAAAATATTTCGAGCAGGAAACGTCCCGCAGAAAACGGATATTGTAAAATTAACATTGTAATTTCAAGTTCTGGTTTGGAGAACAAAAAAAGCCTTAATTAGCTTTTATAATATTAATGGTGTTAAAGAACACTATATACTTGTGAATTTTCCAAAAGGCATGAATTGTAATAGGACTGAGGACGTAGCTGTCGCTCAAAGTTGTTGGATTCTGTCTATAAACCTTGATAAAGAGAGAAAGAAAACATCCCTATTAGGGAGCTGCTATAGAGCTGGGAAAATAGTGTAACCCGGTTACGTGACATGTGGAAGCGTATTCCTATATAGTTTTCTCCCTATTCCAGAGCATCGCAAAAACGTGTAAATCTACTAGGGTTGGATCCCTGGTAATACTAACTAGGCATTAGCCTGTAAAATTACCCCCAAAGATATTTCTAGCCCCCCCCCCCCCTTTTTTTTTTTTTTCCTTTCTTTTCACAAGGCGGTGCCGATGTGCGGAAGGTACGAAGAATTGTAAGTATGCCGCTCCGAAGCCGTTTAAAACGTTATGGTGTTATAGGAATGTTAGGCTAAACGGTTTTACGTTATGTAAAAGGCGTTTAAACGCCCCCCCAAAAAAAAAAAAATTTAGTCCATAAATTCTTCTTTTTTAAAAAATATTATTTAATAAGAAATTTTGTTTCACAACAGTATTAGTATTATAGTATTAATATTATTGTAAAATGCAAGTTTAAAAAATTTCTTATATTTGGTTATATAGTCTTTCCGCGTGATTAATTCTTAACTAATTACAAAGATCGACACAGCGATTAAAACCGGAATTTAACTGATGAGAAAACTGCTTGGTACCTGCTAATATGCGTAAAGGTCTCTACTCTACGGGCTTTCGAAATATATCGTAACAAAACTCGATAATAAATATATTTTAAGTACGTTTATAAAATAACGTATAATCCGCAAATGTTTTGTTAAGAAACCCAAAGTCAATGGTTTATATAGCCGCGAAAAATCCGTTAACGAACGGTTAAATACTGGTATTCGATATTGTCTTGATTTCATTAATATGAAAAGTTGTAATTTTGGTAACTCCCATACGTTTTTAGATTTAAATATTAGTATAAATAAGGTCATTAATAGATTATCCGAAATTTATTTAGGGTTTAATACTTAAAACTGGGGTAAGTCGATGTTTTCGTAAGCCTTTCCTTAAGTGTTAACGAACGGATAAAGAGCGTGTAAACTTATGTAGACGTTATTAAAAAGATCATAAAAGTTCAGCGCGTTACGTAGAGAAAATTGGATACCTGAGGTAGGGCGGGCTGTATAACCGTTACCCCTGTACGTTTTCGTGGCCTGCAGGCCGTATAACTCATAAACGGAGAACATGGTATTAAATTAAGTTTTTTATAGTAAGGTAAAAACGTGGAAAACGTGGCTAACAAGCGGATAGAGATTGTAGTTAAAAGAGACATAAAAACTAGGCGAGATTTTCAAGTATATTAACGTGAAGTATAGCCGTATAAATGTGAAGTAAGGTAAACTAATCTAAATAAGTACAAAGCTTTTAGGTAATGATTTGGACGAGGATTTTAAGGATATATTAGAATGATTTTCGTCGTTGCTCGGTATTCATTCATACTAATACGTTCATTCGGTACCTGTAAAGTGGCAGTTTATACACCGCTCCTTTTTGCAATATAGAGTATAACGTGCTACACCCACTTACCAGCCGGGTGCAAGGGTCCGTGATTATATTCGTCTAATCTGGAATGTAATTCAAAAACTTAAAGTATTACGATATTAAAAAACCTAAAAAGCTGCTTTTACGTTGGGTGTACGAAATCTACCTACTTAATAAAAACATGCCATTTCGGTGGGTTATAAAGTCGAATATATCCGACTTAAGGTTTATTCTGGGTCCGTAATATACTTTTAACGTAATATTCCAGTTTCGTTTAGCCGTCGTCTTTAATAATATTCACGGACTACAGACGAAAGTCGAAAATTCATTAGCTTCAAAGCGGATCTAAAACGATTCAAATGAGTTAATCTATATATAACCGAAATCTATATATAATCGAAAGTGTTTCCTACTTGGTGCGTCGAATTTAACAATATAGGAGTCGATTACACGTGTTATACGGTATGTGTTATAAAGTTAATTAAACTTTTTACAGAATTTAGCCGGCTTATAGCTTTTTAGGAAAAGTTAAACGTCGTTGTCAACTCGAAATCGTTTTAAAGAGAAACGTCGCTTACTAGCGACCTTTCTCATACGATATCAAGTAGCTATTATTACGGTTTATAATAATTCGGTAGTTTGGAGGATACGTTAAATAAAATCTTTAATTAGTTCACATACTATTTTAACTAAAACGAGAAAATGTTATATCGGTTATATAGGGTTAACGTAAGAGCCGTTGGTTATACAAAATGTTTCAATATTAATAATAATGATATTTTTACTTTTTAGTTTTAATCAATGACCATGTAATAAATAAATTTAGTTCAATTTGATATAAACGATGAAAAAACGCAAGTACATTAAATCTTCCTAAATAACGCATTTGGTTACGCAGTTGGTTTCCGGGTGAAAGATAGTGTTTAGGCGATATTTTACCCCAGTTAAGTCGTAAAGTCGCCTTTAAAATTCATTAGTACAATTTAAACTGTAATTACTTACGAACATACGACGAAATTTGAAAAATCGCTAAAATCAATTCAAAAACCGCTCCGTATAAGTTTCGACGTTTATAATAATTATAACTTCGAAAGTAACAGCCTTGTTAAAACGGTTCGTAATAACTATAAGGTAACGTAGATTACCGGCACATTTCTTTGATAAGTTTACTATAAAGTTAACAGAAAGCTCTTTTCAAAACCACTCGAAAACCGGGCGGGATTTGAGGAAACCTTCTCGACGGTATTTCCAGTAAGTTGTACGTTTATAAACGTCGTAATTGCGGTAAAAACGGCAGATTACACGATGTAAATCCGGTTAGAAGTATATTTTGGAAATAATGGAAATAGTACTCTCACTACCTAGATAACCGGTCAAAGGTAAATTATAGGTAATTTCAATTAACGTGGCAATAAACGGCTCGTAAGTAAGTACTTAAATGCGTTCGCGAAACCGTAAAACCCTATCGTCGTCTACCCAGTATTTCGAACTTAAGACCTTTAACATTTAGTAGTCGTCGTTACGAATATTCGTTTTAGGAAAAATCTATTTTTTGTACGTATTATGAATTAATCGGGGGTTAGTAGCATTAAGTATAATAACAGCTTTCTAGAAACTTTGGATGTTGATATTGGTAAAAGGTTCGCGATCTTTTGGGATAGATTCGCCGGCGACGGTTAACTAAAAGATATATATATGCGAGAGCGGTTCAGGAACGGCCTATTTGGGGTGCAATAATTGAAGTTTTCGGCTTAAAAGACGAAAATCGGAAACGCCTTTAGAGATATTTTGGTCTCGCCATAATAACGCGTTGGACCGTATATAGTTTACTACTTTGTTGTAAACAAACTAATAACAGAAATTCGGAAGGCGTTTGAACTAACGGATTTCTCATTTAGAAAGCTATCATGTAATAATAAAACATTCCAGGTTTTTATAATTTATTCAAGTTGTAAACGGGCGTGTTCTACCTCGGAGCTCTGTATTCTATAATTTTAGATAGCTTATACTTCCAAATAATTTTATATCGTGGATTTCGTAATTATATTCCGCGGGAGAAAAACGTTGAGAATGGTACATTACAAGGCGTAGATTTCTGCAGTCGTCGCGATGAAGAAGATAGCCATTTAACACCTAACTTAGATAATTGGCTTTTAAAAATGTGTTAAGGTCGGGGTTTTATTATATAAGTATAGGTTCAGAAAGGAAATTAAGATTAAGTTATTCGGAAAAAAAAACTTTTTTTAGATCTTTAGTAAAAAGGGGTACATGTATGGATTAGTTAAAGTAATGGTTTAATAAAATTTTAGTAGTCGCGAATAAAACACCAGTAAAAATTCGTAAATTTAAAAAAGATCTGTATACTTATAATTAACGTAAAAGCTATTTATTCCAGGATAGCACGTAGCTTTTCTGTGTTTATACGAACGCCGATATTAGCTTCTATGACGAATTCCAAATATTTGGTTTTTAAAACGTTGCATTAGCATTTAGATATATCGAGATTGAATTCCACGACGTTTGAAACTTTAAACCCATATTTTACCCTAACGGTATGATTTTTCGAAGATATAATGAAAGTAAATGAAAATGTGGTTGAGGAAAACTTAATATTGAATATTTTGGAAAGGGCGTAACAAATAATGAATATACTGTTAAAAGGTGGTGAATATACGAAAAAGACTAAAGGAAATAATCAGTAATTTGAAAATCCTGAACCGTATACGAAATATGGGTTTCCACTCATCTCCCTTCTTAATTGAAAGCTTGTGAAAAGAAACTTTAATATTTAGATTAGTAAATTATTTCATTTGAAAAATAGTGAAGAACGTTTTATAAGAATAAGAGAACTGGTATCGGTCCGTTTTTTAAATTACGTTAAAATTGGCGATAATCGACACAAAAACGTAAATTACCCCCGGATTATTTAACTAAAAACACGGAGATACCCGTTAAAAAGCTACTCGCTCGAATATAACCTTGATAGAATAGTTTGTTTAACGTTTTTCGTGATAAAAGGAGCTCCTTACATGATATGTTATATAGCGAGCCCTACGAGACTTCCAGGGGTTAGCCCTAATTGTCGGTATAAAAGAAGATTTCGTGATTTGTTTCGGAGCAGTAAGGGGGTAGCTTATTGTTA
Source organism: Anisogramma anomala (assembly GCA_038502455.1). Lineage (NCBI taxonomy): Eukaryota > Fungi > Ascomycota > Sordariomycetes > Diaporthales > Gnomoniaceae > Anisogramma > Anisogramma anomala. Next base: position 5,965,256 of record JASMMZ010000008.1, on the reverse strand, counting down.
AAAGCCTTATCGAATAAGGGGGCAAATTTATTAAAGTTGTCGGGAAGCTTATCGTAGATAGAAACGCGTGGTTTCGGGGCGAATGATTTATTAATGTCTTTGAGGGAAACGGTGACGAGCTGCGTTGTAGCAGCCTGGTTCTTACGGGTCTTCCGCATAATGGCGTGAAATGTAGCGGCGTCGATCCCTTTAAGCGTTTTCTGTACGGGCGTGAACTTATGCTCCTAAACTTAGTAATTATCGGCTCGGCCCAAAAATAACATATACTTTAAAGCATTATGAGCAACTTGTTGGTTTTTTATTTAAGTGTTACCTTAAATGACGTTTTGTTGTAAAATGGGGACGATATAGGATCATATTCGGTGGCGGTATTTCTTAAGATCAATATTTAAAAAGTTCATAAAAAAGATAGGTCGTAAGGAGAAACCAGGTACGTGGTGGGTAGTTTCGCCGAATCATCGTGGTGAAATATGAATGTACAGTAACTTTAAACGATTGATAATATGTTTACTGACGAAGCTAAAATATTTAAAACAGATATTTACTAAACAATACATGAAATAAATAAATTTGTAAAATAAATTTGTTATGAACGGAAAGTTATTTAAGACGTAAGACGGATTTGTTAAGTCGAATTAAAATCCTATCAACTCCTGTACGCGACTATATATAAAAGTTACGCTTGTTCCTTTTAAAAGTCGATAAGATTTTCGTTCGAAGTACGATGGATTCATATAGCAGCCTTGGCATTAAAGCCATTCGGTCGTTACGCCGGATTTAACGGGTAAATATAAATACTATAACTATCTTCGCTATATCGTGAAGGTAACCCAAAGTCCTAACGAAGAAAAACTTTTAAGTGGTTAACATAGGCGGCGAATCGCTTTAAAACGGCTTGAAAAGAATTTATATCCATTACCATAATATTATCCTGGCTATCCCGGGTGAGTACATTGTTATAACTGTTCCTATTAGGTAAGACATTCCTAAGAGTAGCGTTAGTATTGTTTTAACGAGTGCGAAGGTTGTAAAGGCGTCCGTCGATAAATTAAATACGAACGACTCAATTATTCTAGTCTGCAAGCATATTACCGGGGAGTAATGTATTCAACAATGAATCTTACATAACTTCCTTTGAAATAACAAGATTAACGGAGGATTCCCCGGCCTTACCGCTGACTTTCGCAAAAAAAGCCTCCTGAACGTTGAAAAAAATATAAAATCGTTCGCAAGCTCTTTACTTTATATTCGTAAGCCGAGCTAAATCAGATTTAGCCGCGTTAGGGTCGTAGTAGTAAGCGCGGAATATAGCTATTAAATTTTTAGGATCTTAGGTACCGCCGTCACCCCCGCGAGCGTAGTAGTTTTCTATAGAAATCATTGTAAAGCCCTCTAATTATTAAAAGATAATATGAAAGTAATCTTTTTAATACCGATAAACTTCTTGTTTCTACGTAATTAAAGTATTATTATAGCTTTTTATCTCGGAAACTTTAGCTTGATACCGAAAAACTTAGTTGGTTAATAAAAACGCTAGCGTTTAAGTCGTTAATACCCGTGAAGTAGAGTGTTGGTATCGAAGTCGAAGTTAGATGAGGTTGAGTTTTTTTCTTTTTAAAACCTAATACGGTCCCTGATAGGAAACGGCGTGATAATTACGATGATCGTAATGTACGTGAAGGAAACCTGTTAGGGAGGGTGTTATCCTCAAAACTTTTGCCTACCAGCAGCTTTGAATTGTCAGATTATATTCGTTAACGCGTTTAGTACGTCGGTAATTCGTTATTTTAAGTGTAAAGCATATTTCTGAACGGCATAATCCCGCTTGATTAATCTCGCACGTATGGAATCGGTAAAAAATTTATATTAAGCTTTAAAGTAATCGTACTAAATCATTATTACGCTTTAATGATAATTGCTAATGCATACTTCGAGGAATTGCGTTAGGGCTTGTTAGTCAAGGTTCGGAAGGTTGAAAGATAATAATATAGTCCTAAGTTATAACCGTTAACTAACCATTAAAGCATCATCTAAAAGTAATCGAGGTTTATATATAATAGTATTAAGGCCGGAGTTATTACTTAAGGTGTCTGATTCTATTTATAAACCGCGATGGAAAACAAAAGGAGAATTCCCTGCTAAGGAGATGCTATAAAGATAGGAAAATAGTGTAACCCGGTCATGTGACATGTGGGAGCGTATTCTTAAGCAACTTTCTTCCTGTTTCAGAATATCGTAAGAACATGTAGAGATACCAGGGTTAGATCTCGGATAATACGAGCCAGATACTGACCTGGAACACGAATTAATTTCACTAAACTATGATACGATAGCATGAAAAGTAAATGTAGATGATAAAGCTTCGTAAACGCAATCAAAAAATTAATATTAAACGGGCCCATTGTACCATAAGCCGAACAGCCTTTCTCCGAAATTTATATATCTTTCTAATTCCCCTTCAAAAATTTATTTTGATAAAACCTAACCCCATATAAACAAAACCGGTATATCGCCGACGAAGTCATTTACTTAATTCGAAAAACAAGAAACGCTCAATAACCATTATCATCAACTCCTTTATTACATAAAAGAAGTCAACGAACCGTAAGTTGAGTGTAAGATTTCGTTATAAGAACAACATTACAACCTTGCGTAACTATTTTAAGAAGTCGACCTATAAATAAATATTCGTATTATCGAAAAAAGTGTCTTTCGCTTTAAAAAGTTTAACCCAATAATTTACAGCGGTTTCAGGGTTTTCCTACCAGATTAATTTACGAATTAGATATCAAAATGAGAAATTTTCGAAGAAAATGACTCTCTCTAGTTAGGAGGTACGATAATCACCGGGGGGTGGGGGTATTATAACCCAATCGCCTACTTTACAACAGACAAGTTACTACTTGACTTTGACAATTATTACCACGTTATATACTCTTAACAACCTTTATTTTGAAATTAAGAATGTTACGCAAGCTTATACACAATCAAAAAAGTCTTTTACATGACGTATTTACGTTTACATACTTGTAAAGCTTCGGAAATAAAATTTAATACAAAAGATCTTAAGTATTGTAAAGCTGTTTAATGGTTTCGTTAAGGTTTTTATGTATTGATTCGATACTTATTGAAAGGAATTTTTAGAAGTGTTTTCGGAAAACCCAATTCAACTTTCGACCCCTATTTACTGGTTTTAACATCGCGTTTAAAAAGCTTTCCGTTTATTAGTATGTCAACGGATAATATGTTTATATTGTACGATACGATATGTTCTACGGTCAACAAAAAGAAAGCTTCAAAATGCCAATTTGAAAGCGAAGCCCAAAGTCCTCTTGATGAAAGATGTTCTTGTTAACTTTTAAGGTGTAACAATTGGGTTTAAAATGGTATTCAAAGCTTGTGTAAAAAGGGTAATTAGATATATTTTCCTTTATTCATTTTCTCATAGTAAAACGGATAAACGAATACAGATATTAACATGTATATAGAGTTCAAACTATATAGGTCATATAATTGGAAGCTGTTTTTAACATGTTTATAGTTGCGTAATGCTAGATGAACTCGTCTGATAATATATGCAGGGCGTTTAATAAACGTTTCGAGTGGAAAATCAGCAATCCGAAGCGTAGCCTCCATTTTCATTATTCGATATGCTTATAGTAAAGGTCTTTTTCATTAATCAATCCTTCGTAAATATTAGCGATTGTAGTCTTTAGATGGGATTTGTATTTTTTATCTGTAACTAAATACTGGCCCGAAACGAATTTCTTTTTTATGGCTACATTCTTTTCTTAAGCTTAAAAAGATATAAACAGGTTATATGGAACGTCTTTGCTTTCGAAATCTATAATATAGTTCACGGGTTTAACTTTAATATTACCATAACGATAACGTTTTGCATAGTTATTTCGAAACATGGGTTAAACCCCCTCCTTTTTGTGAATTATATTAATTACTTTCCCCTTTACGAATGTCTCGTTAACATCGATACTATTAACGAAAAGATTTTTATAATCTATATCATTTTCTTAAGTAAATCGTACAAACGCCTCAAAATCAAGAAAATGTGACAAATCGATGGAAAAAGACAATCCTATATATATAATGACTAAGATCGCCCCGAATAGGGTATTAAAAACGCTTATATTTATGAGCACTCTTTTCGTTAGCCTCATTTGAAAGATTTCATGATTTAACTCTAAATTGAGTTTAACTTTCACCTCTTTATGTATCTTATTCCTTGCATTTGTATCTCCCTCTTAAAATAGGTTATTTACCACTCTTCTTCTATATTATGACTTTTTACAATGTGTATTAACTATTCCTCTTATATATTATCACTATCTACATTTTCTATTCATCGGTTTTCTAACATATTATTACTTTTTACATCTTTCATTTACTGCTTTTCTAACATATTATTACTTTTTACATTTATTATTTACCGCTCTACTAGTATATTATCATTTTTTCCTTTAATATTCGGTACTGATATTGACTTGTATTTCATCAATATGATGTTTTTTTTGTATAGCTATTTTAATAAAGGCTCGGTAATGCCGGCAAAATATGAAAGATAGCATTTATTTATCGCCAATGCAGGAGGAAGAGGTGAGGGTGGCGTTATTTCGGTTTTCATCCTCGTTTTCGCCGCCATTATTGTTGTTGTCCTCGTCGTCATCGTTCAAGTTACCGTAACTATTGACGCTGTAATCGGCGATGATGCTAGGAGGAGAGCTGTATGCCCCCCATGATTTGGGCTATATGTTTTGGGATAGTGGTTGAGGGATGAGTTAGCCCTGCTGACAATAACGCGTAATATCGTCGTTGAATTGACTTATGTAATATATACGTAGGCCCGTTTAATAGGTGGTAATAGCGGTTATTATTTCCTTCGCTGCCGGTTAACGATTGATACCAGTTAATATAGTTCAATTTAAAATATTGATTCAATTTCTTTTTTAAAAAAATGGGGTTTTCACGGAATAAATAAGAAATGATCGAGTTTGGGATTATGCATTAAAAAATTGGGTAACTTATATTAAAAACGATACACGCATAATAGGGCAACGGTATACGTCCCTAAGACTACCAAAACAGGGGCATACTTGATAACAGCTTGTTCATAATTATAATAATGGAACAAACGACCCCCATTCTAACGGTAATAGTGAAGAAACTTATCCGCAGTAGCGAACATAACGCACGGCACGTAAAACGTGCTTATTAAAGTCTCGAGAACTCGAATTTGAATACACCGCTTTCACGTTTTACACGTTAAAAGGCCTTTCGACGTATTTTCGCGAGCTGCACCTTGAGAAGGCGTACCCACTCCGCTATCTCAGCCTCGTCAAAAGGTTATTAATAAAATATGATTGAAAGATAAAATTATTATGTTCCGCGTTACAATTTCACGATATTACGCGTATGGCGACAGGGTACCGCCACAGGTGATTGGTTTTTCTCCTTTAATGAAAGGTTAAGGTTTATAACCTAAAAAAAAACCCACTCCAACTTTTGGGAAGTAGGGGTAAAAAGGCAGGGGAAAATTGGAGGAGGAATAGGAGGGGTAACGACTTGGTTGGCGGCGGCGGGAGAGCGGAAAATAAAGGTAGGGATCGACAACATATTGCCATTGCTAGTGAGTCAAGTATTAGCGGGGCGGCACACTACAGTTATAACGGTTCCGTTGCGGTGTTATTGTCGCACTCAACTGCGCCTATAAACCCTGTTTTTATGCGCTATTTTTTTTGAGAAACGGTTAGGACATGATATGAATTAAGTGATTAATCCTTACAAAAGCGCTCAATAGCTAATTGAAAACGGGTGGTTTGGGCGTACAAGCGTCGAATATCTAATTGGAGATTTACCCTATGGCTGAAGGCACGTCGTTAAAGAAAGAGAAAAAGTTTTGCCTTGACCGAAGGCGATGTATCTTTTTATATTAACTCCAAGATATGTAATATCAATTATCATATCTCTACAATTACACCTCTATAATTATACCTCTACAATTACTCCTCTACAATTACACCTCTACAATTACATCTCTACAATTACGCCTTTACAATTACACCTCTACAATTACGCTTCCACAATTACACCTTTTTAAGGATTACCAACCTTTTCGAATCACATTTTAAAGCTTACAATACTGTTACTATGAGAACAAAGAGTTGGTGGTTTCAAAGAATTTCACTCTTATTACCAAACGACTAATTGAGGGCTTAAAGAGATTGTATTCTTATTACTCAACGACAGATGGAAGGCTGGAATAAATTATACTATTACTATTTGATTATGAATACTAAGTTCTCCAATCAAGGAGAAATTGCCTGTATTGATATTATTATGTTTTCCCATAATTAATAAGCAGTTTCGCTGCAGGTTACACTCTTGTAGAGTGCATGATAACGTGTCACGTTGTAGGATACACTCTTGTAGAGTGCATGATAGTATACCACGCTTCAGAAAAGACGTTGGCAGAGTGCATGGTAGAGTGTTACGCTCCAGGTGAGAGCTTATAAGCTCTCACCTTAGGCTTACAATCTCTAGATGCCTCTTCTCCCTCTAATATCCAATATCTTACCTTAATACTTGGAATAATTTACTGTTTTCTTCTTAAATCAGGGCACAGAGAACTTACTGACAATATCGGTATCACACGATTTTATTTGGTTGTTTGTCAATAAACAGTTTTTATTCATGCTATCTATAAGCCATACATTAGTTTTTTCCTTTAATGAGGTAAGATTATCTTTAAATTTCTAGCTAAAAACATAAAATGTTCAACGTGCCTTAGTGGTAGGGTGATCAAAACGATTTATTACAACACTAATTGTCTTTTAGTCGACTACTAGTACGTTTATCATAATATAATTAAAAACGTTTATATTTAATGAGGATTTAGATATGAGGTCTTTATCGTCGCCTATATCGAGGTAAACTATATGATTTTTATTTGTAGTACTGCTACTTATAGGAATTTATATGTAATTATAGCTACTTATAACGAATATGAATTTCTCGGTAACGGATTTAGCTATAATAATGTTCATATTTTCCGTATTATTTATGACATTGTCCAAATTAGTCGCGGGTTGTTTACAGTTTAACTGTTGTATATATTTTTCATTTTCTTTGAGGAAAGACCGTTTTTCTGAGTATATGCCTTCAAATGTTTAAATAAAATGTTACGCGAACCGTAATTCTTGTTATACTAAATACAAATTAGGCGACTAAGTGTTGTAATATTTGGCTATATTATATAACTAACCTTACTGCTAAAGTAATACGATCTTGCTTGTAAGAATGTTTGTAAGTAATCATAATGGTTTTTCTGATTTGAATAGTTAATATCGGTTACCTTAGATTTTATATTGTTGATTTTATAATTACGATCGTTAAACCTTTTTTTACTATGGTAGCGGTTATCGTAACCGTGATTTCGGTCGATACGGTTTTTATAGGGATGATATTTATTACGTTTTTGCTCACTGTAACCATAGATTCGTTCATGGTCATCTGGATCTCGGTTTTGGTTGATATACTTGCGAGGACGGTAATTGATATAACTTTTAATGTAGTATCCTTTTGAGGGGCGTATCTTATATATATTTTCTCCTCTGTGTTGTACAATCAACGGTCATGGTTTGTTGAAAAACATCGTAGGTACTGCTATAAAATATACCTGTAGATATAGGTGGAAAAGATCGTAACATGGGCTCCACGAGGCCTATAGAGGCCCCCTTTGCTCTTTGCTATTCCTCTATTCAAGAACTTAGGGTACTCTATAGTTTAGAGACCCTATAGTATATAAATTGCATCCCTAGTCGATCCGTAACATACAGCCGCCTTAGTCCCCACCCGGCGCTTATTCATGCTAAAGATACGATTATATAAACTCTTTCAAAAGAGAATAACATCATAAAGCTGAAAAAGCGATGTAAAAGCAAGTGTAAGGAGTAAAAATAAAACGTGTAAGTAATGATACGTAGGCGTTACAGGGTCTATTATATTAATAATGGGATTTTTAATACGTACTGTAGTTTATATGTCGCGTGCCTCTATAAAAGTGATCCGTTGTTAATACAGCTCTTAACTTTGAACCTTCCTTTAAATTACGTTAATACAATGAGAACTAGTTGTAAAAGGACTGAGGCTAAAGCTGTTGCCCAAGGTGGTCGGATTCTGTCTATGAACCTCGATGAAAAAGAAGAAGAAGTAGAAGTCCCTGCTAGCGAGCAGCTATAGAGCTAAGATGGTACAGCCCTCTCCCCAGTCATGTGACGTATCCTTAAACGGCTCTCTCTCTACTTTAGAGAATCGCAGGAGCGTTTAAAACTACTAGGGTTAGATCCTTGGTAATACTATCCAGGCACTAGCTTGTAACATTACCCCTAAAGATATGCTTATCATTCCTTTCTTCGTTTTTTTTTATATTATATTGTGGTACAAGACGCTGTAAGTATAAAGAAGATACGCGCGCCTTTTAAAACAATATGGTTTCACGTGAAAGACATTAGGTTAACGTTACATGAAAGATGTTATAAAGCCCCCTCCTTTTTATAAATAACCTTTAAAGTATAAATTACAAAAAATAAAACTTTCTCCTTTTATGAACATTTAACTTTTCGATGTAACATTAATATCTTTAGTTACTAATATAACGCTTATTTATTTTGTAATCTTAATGCTGCTTATAATTTTACTAATAATATTACGATAAATTCTTAGTTCGCCGCCGAGGTAAAAAAAGTCATTAGAAATGTGAGTTACATGTTTCGGAGTTATTCAGTTCTTGTTAACGAGTATACAGTTTCCTGGCTAAAAGTTCATCAAAATGTACCTAAACGGGACCGGAAAATAAATATATTTAGATTAAATTTATAAAATAGGGTACGATTACAGAATGTTCTGCTAAGAAATTAAGGGTAAGTAATTCCAATAGCTACGAGGGAGTTGCTAATAAGTAGCTAGATACTAGGACTCGGTGTCGTTTTTTTTCCGTTAAGGTTACGGATCGTAGTTCCAATTATACGCGTACTCCGCTAGGTCTAAACCCCAATATAAATAAGGTTGTTAAGGAGTTGTCAAAAGCGTGTTTAGCGTTCGACTTTTGGGATCGAGGTAAGTCTACGTACTATAAGTCATTCCCTGGTTGTTAATGAGCGGCTAAAAAGCGTACAAACTTAGGTTATTGCGGTTAAAACTATTATAAGAGTCCGTCGCGTTACGTAATGTAAGGTTAATACCCGAGGCGGGGGTGGGTTTATCCCCGTTACTTCCGTGCGGTTTATGGGCCTACGGGCCATAAAATTAATAAAAGAGAGACATAGTATTCATATAGATTTTATATAGTTAGGTGAAAACATAAAGGAGCCCGGCTAACAAATAGTTAAGAAGCATTGTTAAAATTAATACAAAAACTTATTAAGATTTCGAAGCGTATTAATATTAAGTTGGGTCTTATAAATACTAAACTAAGCTAATTTATTAATATTGATAAAACAATATTGAGTAAAGATTCGGACCAGGATTTCAAGGATATATTTGAATAAGCTCCGGTTATAGTCGTTTGTCCTTGTTTTTATTGATGATAATACGCTTATTCAGTATCCGCTTATTAACGGCTTATACGACATTTCGTTTAATAAAATAAAGTGTAAAATTATTCCCGCCTGCGAATTCGGTGTAAGGGCTTATCGTTATATTGAACTAATTTATAATTTGATTTAAAGTTATCGAATACCCCTGTATTGAAGAAGTTTTAAAGCGGGTTTTACGTTAGGTGTATATAGCCTATTCATTGAATCAAAACCTGTCGTTGCGGATAATTATAAAGTCAATTATATCCAAATAAAGGTTTGTTACAAGCCCATAATATACTTTCGATTTAGTATTTCGATTTACTTTATTATCATCCTTTTTCATAATTATAACTTACGGTGAAAAGTTTTGAATTTATTAGCTTAGGAGCGGATTTGAAGCGGTTCGGACAAGTTAATTCATATAAAATCGAGGATATTTCCCGCCCGGTATATTAAATTGAATAACTTGGAAGTCGATTACACGCGTTACCTAGTATTTATCATGAAGCTAGTTTAATTTTTTAAAGAATTCGTTTAGTTTAAGTTTTTCAAGAAGTAGATAAACTTCGTTGCCCATGAGAAAACGTTCCGAGGGGGAACGCCGCTTATTAATGGATTCTTTTATACGTTATTACATAGCCGCCATTACAACTTGTACGAATTTCGTAACTTTGCGGATCCGTTAAATCAAGTCTTTAACTCTTACGTATAATGTCGTTACATAATGAAAACACGGTATAATAATTATATAAAATTAATATAATGATTATAGCTCATTAAAAACGAGTTAATACCGATAATTGTCGTATCTTTATTATTTAATACCAATTAATAATCGGGTAATGAACGACTTAAGTCGAGTTATATATAAACAACGAATAAGCATAAATACGTAAAAACCTCCTAACTTACGCATTTGGTTACGTCGTTAGTTTCAGGGTAAAAAGCGGTACTTCAGCGTTACTCCACCTTAATTCAGTCGTAAAGTCGTTTTCAAAACTTATTGGTTCAATTAAAACCACGGTCGTTAATAAACGTATGCAGAAAACTATAAAACCACTAATAATAATTGAAGACCCGCTTTGTATAAGTTTCGACGTTTATGATAATTATAACCTTAAGGATAACAGTTTTGCTTAAATGGTTCGTAATAACTCTAAGGTTACGTAGGTCACCTTCGTAATTCTAAGGTAAATTAACTATATAATAGACAGAAAAACCGCTTTAAAGCCTCTCGAAAACCGAAATGAGTTTAAGGAATCTTTTTCGACGGTGTTTCTAATAAGTTATATGGCTATAAACGTCGTTGTTTCAGTAAAAGCGGCGGGTCGTACGATATAAACCTAATTAAAAATACGTTTTGAAAAAGATAGTAATAATAGCGTTGCAGCCTGGGTAGCCGATAAGTAGCAAATTATAGGTAGCTTAAATTAAAGCAGTAGTAAAAAGCTTGAAAACAGGTATAAAAATATAATCGCGAAACCTTAAAACTTTATCGTCGTTTATTAAATATTCCGAAATTAAAACCTTTAACGTACAGTCGTCTTCGGTACGAATATCCGCTAAAAAGTATTGGTTGCCTATACGTATCGTATATACTAAGTGGGGGTAGGTGTTGTTACGTGTAATAACGATATCTTAATAACCCTAAAAGTCGATGTTGGTAAAAGGTTTACGGCTTTTTGAAATTAATTGAACGGCGACGGTTAAGCAGAAGACATACGTACGCGAAAGCGGTTCGAAAGTAGATTATTCAGGACGTAATAACTGAATATTTCGGCTTAAATCGTACGAAAATCTTTTAAAAAATCCTAATTTCGTCATAAAAATACGTCGGGTCACGCGTAATCTATTAATTCATTATATAGTAATCGAAAGCGAAATTACGAAAGATGTTTAAACCAACGGACTTGTCGTTCGATAAGCCGTCATATAATTATAAAATATTCCAAGTTTTTGTAATCCGTTAGGATGATAAACGGGAGCGTTGTACCTCGAAGCTCCTCGTTTTATATTATTAAGCAATTTATAATCCCAAGTAACTTCTTGTCGTAGATTTCGTAATCATATTCGGCGGGAGATGAACTACGGGAGTAATACGTTATTAGGTGTAGGTTGTCGTGTTTGTTACGTTAAAGGAAGCAGCCTTTCAAATTCCAGCCGAAATAGTCGGCTTTGAAAAACGTATTGCAGTCGGAATCCTAGTAAGCGAATACAGGTTCAAAAAAGAAGCTAAATTTAATCCGTTCGAAAATTGTTTTCATTAAGCCCTTATCAAAGTAAAGTACCCTTACGGGTTATTTATAATAATAATCCATTAATATTCAAATAGTCATCGATAAAATATCGATAAAAATTTGTGAACCTTAAAAAAACCCGTACTTCTAAAACCGTCGTAAAGGCCGCCTATTCCCAGATAACGCGTAGCTTTTCTGGGTTTATACGAACGCCGACTCTATTTTAGATAACGAATTTTGAATATTTGGGTTTTTAGATACTGAACTCGTATTTAGAAATATTTAAGTTAAATCTCGCGACACTAAATACGTTAGGAATTTGCTTAACTTTAACTATATAGTTATCGAAAGTACTGTTAATTAAACGAGAACATCGTGGAAATAAGTAAATAAAATTTTTATTGGGAGTAAAACTTAACGAATTATTAATATACAGTTAAAAGATAACAGGGGGGCAAAAAAAGTTGAAGGAAGTAATAAGCTACTTAAAGAGTTCGAAACGTATACGAAATATAATTTTTCATTTATTTTCTTCCTTAATACGAAGTTTGTAAAAAGTCACTTCAATATTTAATTTAGTAAACTACTTAATTTTCGAAATATTTATAAGCGTTTTTTTTACAAGCTGAAACGAGTAATGGTTTACCTTCGTAGTAATAATAAGCTGGCAATAATCGACATAAAATCATAACCCTTTTCCAAGTTTCTGAATAGAAGAGATTAAGGCACCCGTTAAAAATTTATATATTTAAATATAAATTTAATTAGGTAATTCGATTAAAGTTTTACATAATATAAAAGGCTCTTTACGCGACATACTATATAAAAAAACCCACAGTACTTTTAAAGGTTAGCTCTGGTTATCGGTACGAAAGAGGATTTCGTAATCCGCTTTCAAGCGGTAAAATGGTAATTTGTCATCGATTCTTTTGTTAAATAAGGGTACGAATTTCCCAAAATCAATAAGAAATTTGTTATGAACGAAGATAAATGGTTTTAGGGCGAATACTTTATTAATATTTTCGAAGGAAACGACGACAAGTTACGTAATATCGGTTTGGTCCCTACGGGCTCGTCGTAAAATAACGTGGAATGTAACGGCTCTAACCCTTTTCGGTATTATCTAAATGGGTATAAACCTTCGCTTTGAAAAGCGGTGGTCATCGACTCACCTTAAAAGTAATATATACTTTGTAACGTTATAAATCACTTAATAGTATTTTATTTAGAGTTTAACCAAAATAACGTTGTATTATAGGAAAGGACGACATAAGTTTATATCCGGTAATGGTATTTATCGAGGTTGACGTTTAAAAAAGTTATAAAGGAAATAAGTCGTAAGAGGAAACCGGGTATATAAAACGCAATTTCGCTGAATTATAGCAAAGATATAGGGAAACGTAATAAATTACAACGGTAAGTAAGTTATTTACTCAGGACGTTATAATATTTGAAACTTATATTTATTAAAACGTGAATTAAAATATTGAAATCATAAAGTAAATCTCTTATAAAAGGAAAGCTATTTAAAAGTTGGTGCGAAGTCATTAAGTTAAATTAAAATTTTATTGACTTGTGTATGCGATTATATATAAAAGTTACTCTTTTTCCTTTTGAAAGTCGATAATCTTTTCTGCCGAAATAAAATAGATTTTTATAGCGGATTTATTATTAAAGCCGCTTAAACGCCGCGACGGGTCTTATAAGTAGGTACGGATTCGGTAGCTGTTCCCGCCACAACGTAAACATAACCTGTGGTTCTTACGACGTAAAAGTTCCGCATGGTTAACCTAGGCGATGCGCCGCTTAAAAAAAGTTCGAAAGGTGTTTACGCCAGTTACAATAACATCGCCCTAACTATCTCAAACGGGCGTATCACCGCCGTTATTCCTACCGCAAAAGGCGCCTCCGATAACAATAGTACTAATAATGCCATAACAAATACGGAAATTGTAAAGGCGCCCGTTGATAAGTTAAATACGGGCGACCCATTTAATGTAATCCGCCGGTATATCGAGAGGAAGTAACGTATTAATAATTATATTATTAATAAAAAGAATTAGGGTAACAAATTCAACGGCGGATTTCTAAGCTATACCGCTGACTTTCGCAAATAAGGTTTTGTAAACGTTAAAGAAAACGTAAAATCGTTTACAAATCTTTACTTTATACCCATAAGCTGAATAATAATTCTTTCATTCGCGTTAAGGTTATAGTAATAGGCGTAAAGTATAATTATAAAAGCGTTGGGGTCGTTAATGCTGCTATAGTCTTTGTAAACATAATTACTTTTTATAACGGTTTTCATGAAGCTTTTTAGTTAATGAAAAATAAAGTAAAAATAATCTTCATTATTTAGGGAGCTAACGCGGTCCTTAATATAAAGCGGTATAATAATGACGTCGTTTATAACATGCGTAAGAGAAACCTTTTAAGGGGGAAGTTAATTCGAAAACGAAAGCATACCAGCAACTTCGAGTTATCGGATGATATTCGTTAAAGCTTTTAACGCGTTAGTATTCCGTTATTTCAAATATAAAACGTACTTTCGAACGACTTAATTCCGTTTGATAAAATTTACATGTAAAACGTTGGTAAAGCGTTCATACTAAGTTGTAAAGTAATCGTATTAGGCTGTTAAAACGATTTAAAGCTACTCTCTAACACGCGTGTTGAAGAATTACTCCAGGGTCTAGGGGTCTAAATTCGGTGAGTCGGAGAATAAAGACGTAACCCTAGGTTATAGCCGCTAAAAAACAGCTAAAATACCGTCAGAAAGAGGATCAAGGTTTATATATAAAGGTACTAAAGCTGAAACTATCGCTTAAAGTGTTCGAATTCTATCTATAAACCTCGACAAAGAAGAAAAAGAAAAAAAAGTCTCTATTAGGGAGTAGTTATGTAGCTAAGATGGTATAGCCCTTTCACCAGTCATATGACATATCCTCAAACGGCTTTCTCCTTTCTCTAGAGCATTGCAGGAGATTGTAGAACTACTAGGGTTAGATCCCCGGTAATAATAGCCAGGAACTAGCCTGTAACATTAGTAAATAATATTACATACTCACGTACCCTTATATCACTTAATAGAGTACTCAAATTGATTTCAATTAATAGCATTATTTTCTATAAAAGAAAAAGTCGTATGCATGTAACCCCAACGTGTCCGGGAGCGAATGCTATTGGTTTCTCAACGAATTTAACGCGCTTGGGGTGCTTCTTTATCCTCCGCCCCCCCCTTTAAACTCCTTATCCACTCCTCCTCCTTTTTTGTTCCCCCAGCCCACGAGATAAACCCCCGCTCCGCGGTCTATAATAAGAAAAAATCCTATCCAGGTTTCTTATAGTCCCTGTTAACTATTGCTATTGACTGGGACTGTAATGATGATTACAAAAACGTAAAATATACCCATCACGTACGTACGAACCATAGAGTACTCGAACGTAAAAAGTCTTAATATTAACGAAATATAATAGTAATAAAACGTCAAAGTAGGTGTATGCTCATCTCTATCAACGTTGTTAAACCGCTAACGGCCTACCGCATTGCTGTCGTAACGAAAAAGCCCTCCGGGCGTTTAATCATCTTACGATATCCCTTCTGCATCGCCGTAAAAACGGCGAAAAACTGCGCGACATAGGTCATCATAATGACTCTGCTAACGCGAAGGAGCTCCATTATTACGGGGGCCGAGGTAGGCAAAGGTGGCGGTGACGACGAATTCAATAGTAAGTGGGAAACTAGTTTTATTCTTAACTAACTCATAACCTACTTTCCTATCGCCTCTCTTACTCCCCCCCGCGCCGCCATTCCAACCGTTAACCTGAATCCCACCCCGAAACCCGTTACCTATTTTCGAAAATGATGGGCTCACTAGATGACGGCCGGTAAAGCTGTGATAATAACTGAGGTAAAACTCACCGAAAAATATTTTTTTTTGGTTTACCGTCATTAATATAATAATAATAGGAATAGGTATTTGTATTGGAGCCGGCGGATATTATGCGAACATGTCGGCAGGTATGAAACGTATGTACTGTTAGTGGGCAAAAAACGTGAGTTTCTAAAGTTATAATTTAGTATTTTTTTTATTTTCTTTTCGAATAATATTTTGTAACATGAGTAAAAGCCTAGAAATTTCCAGGATCACAAAACAACCCTCTTTATATAAATATCGCACATCAGTCCGGTTAAGGTTTTTCTTGGGGGCCATCACCAAATGTTTCAAAATTATAGAGACACTTGGTAATAAATTAAGTAAACGACGTTGCGTTCACCGTTATATTAAAGTTAATATCCGTCGGTTTCGAAGAATCAAAATTTTATAAAATACAACGTGAAATCATCATACCATCGTTGTCTTATAAAAAAAAAATGGTATAAAAATATTGATAATGTGAACAAAAAGGGAAGGTAGAGAACGTATAGAATCTACAAGATTTAGGTTAAATTTTGTTCGAATATTTCAACAATTAACATTTATATGAATGGAATAACTTGATCGTTTTTAACGCATTATTTTCTTTTAATGAATTTCAATTGCGATAAAAAGCATTAATTTAACGATGGTAATTAATAGTTTATGGTCTTCGTGAAACTAAATCGTTATTTTAGCATTCAAATTCGCGAGTTTTTCCGTAATTGTATGTGTTATAAAATTTATATGCTTTGAACTATATTAATTTATGACTAAATTTCGAATAATTCAACGACAAAGTGGAAAACCTGAAAAATATGTTGGTAGAAAATGGGGAAATCGTTCTTTGAATCATATATTATAGAAATATTATTAATATATACTATTACCTTACTTTAATTGGTACCCGTAACTGTTTTCAGGATTCAGAGCGTGTCAATAACCTTCCTATCGAAAATATAATCAATGAGGTACAAACTCCCAAATGTTTTCGTAACCACATACCTATTATAGTGAATTATATAACCATAATAAATGTAAAGTCTCCCGTTGATGAGAAATTAGAATTGATTGATTAAAATTATGATATAATAACAGTTGTAGTTTGAATTTCAGGCCTAAAAAGCTAAGGCAACGGCTTTTATAGTTTACTCATTTGTAAATAGGTCCAAGAACCCAGGGAAAAATTATAAAGTAAGTAAGATAGGTTATAGAAAGTTGGAAAATTCGTCATGAACTTTAAGTAAACGCTAGTGAATCTAACCGGTATAAGTTGACTACGTAATAAAAGAGTGATTTTAAGGTAGATAGCAACGTTTTACACCACATATATTCGAAGCCTTATAAAACACAGGGTTGTAGCATTGATGTAGTACATCACTCGTTTACTAGTTGATATATTTGTCAGGATTAGTAATTCGACCGTTTCAATCGTTGAAATAAATGCCGTTTCGATACATTATATAAGGTGGTACCCGATATGAAGGGTTTTGAACCAATCGGTGAAACGACTTTATCAAAGAATAAGCCGGAATTTTAATGGTAACTATGCTCGGTATAGTCCTATATAACAGGGAGATTGCATTTACCTTAACTATTAACCAAATATTTATTTTGTTTTTCAATTGTTTTTACCCTTATTCGAAATACAAATTCTTAGCGTAATGAGTACAAATAGGAAGGACTGCATCGGTGGCAGTTATGCGTAAAAGGTGTTATAGGGGTTTGTATCTCCTGCGCGAAAATACCTTACAGTGCCGGGCGATTTTTAACGTTCTTATCACATGTTTTCCAACATATACTCGCCTTTATAAGGTTAAACTAAATTTAAACCTCAGCTAATGTATACCAGGAAACTTGGTATTAAGAAATAGGGTTGTAATCGAATGAATTGGTATTGTTGCGGAAAAAAACGAAGGTTTTATTTTGTTATATAAAGTCAGTTAAACCTAAGAATTTAGTAATATAAGAAAACTTTAAATTTTTCGGAGCGAAAATCAATCAGTTATTAGTGGTTTCCATATCCACCTTTCGTAAATCAGTTTCGAAACCAGCAACGATTCAATTAAATAAATTCGAAGCTTCTTGAAAATCGGACGTTGTTTGCGTAGATAAAACCGCGGCTAAAATGATGCTTGACGAGATTTAATATTAAAGTTTTATAGAGTATTGGGGGGAATATAAAGCCTGATAAATTATTATAGTTGAGATTAGATAATCCCGGAGTCATCTTTCAATAACGAATCCTTTTTACCCTTGAAATCAAAAACCAATTTATTAAGGGTATGTGAATTGTGATAGAACCTTCAATATTTTAGGTTTTTTAATACAACAATTAAAATTTTGGGTATTCATCGTTTGTTATACATCATACAATAAAGTTAATATAATTGTACCATTGATAATGTCGAATTCGATATCATAGGTAAAACATGTAATTAGATTTACAATGGACCTTTTAAATGTTTCCCCTACGTATTACACGTTAATAAGTCCCTTGACGATAAGGAACTAAAGTATTCTTCAAACCACGATATATTAAAAGTCCTTAAAGTATACCAGAATTGAAGTGATCGGACCTTTTAAACATTATCAAAATAGGCTCAAATCACCAAATGTTTATATGTAAAATACCTTCGATAATGGTTATACCTGTAGAGAAAACCCTAAGCTTATATATTTGTTGCTAAATATGCGAAATATGCCAGCCACGAAGTCCCCATATGCTTTAAGTAAACGTATTCGATATATTCTTCATTGTGGAAATCCTACCGCCAAGTTCAATATCATTACAACGAGCCTTATTAACAAAATCATAAGACCTTGAAGAAACAATATACCAGAATCCGTCCTAGCAGTTGAAAAGGTTGTTGTCAATACTTACCTCGCCTAAGACACGATTAAAGATATAATTTTGAAGAAATTAAACCTATCAATCAACGTAAAAAAAATATAACCCCCTACTTCATGTAAAGGGACACGAAATGGTAACAGAGACTTGTATCAATTGATGATATTATTTATTTTTACGAGGTTGTCGCCTCTATTATTATTATTTTTTTTACTAATAAGTATTCTTTATATGTCGACTGAAAAGTTCTTACGTTTTATACACTCTACTCTATGTAACTAGTCACTGTTAGATTTCCTTGTGTAATAACTAAACCGATTTATGTTATAGGTTAACTACTTTGCGACTTTAACGAGGGTCGTAACGGGTTATCTAACTACCAAAAACCGTTAAAATATAATCGGACAAGTCTTCCGCCTACTTGTATATCGTAACTTTGTAATTAATATTAAAAGCATGTAGTAAGAAGGTTATTTCCACGACGATTAGGTTTTTAAACCTCGGTCAATTAATGTTACGTATCTTAATTTGCGAAATCGTTAAAGTATTGCACCTGCGCGTGAAAAGAGTCGTTAAAAAACTTTGTAATTCAACTTGTTATAGAAATTAGGTTAAATTGCCGTAATGATTCCGGCGATATTAGTGAAGCTAAAATCTAAATCGGGTTTTATACGATATATAGAAACTTGTAATTTACTGTTAAAGTGTATATTAATTGCGAGAGTCCAAGTATTAAAGGTACGCCCTTCGCTTACGTTACCTAGAGTTGGTTTGTTCGTATATATACGAGGTTAAAGTCCTTGTGAACAATACTTTAAAAATTGGGTTAGTGATTATGAATTTTCGTCAAGATTTGTTAGTTTATTACTCCCAATATATTTATAATATTCATTCTGTTAAAGTAAAGTCATAAAACACCTTGTTTGGAATTTTTGTTTAATTAAATAGAGGTAAGGAGAACATTTTCGTAAACGTACCTAAAAGCTCCGGCTCTAGTAGCTAAAAATAACTTACTTCGACTTTTTTACCTAAGGGCGAAACCACCTTAGTTTCGAATTAGTAAAAAGAGATCGTAAGCCAAGTAACGTTACATAGACTACTAGCCTCTATCCTTCCTACTATAACAAGGTTCTTATACGTTAATAATATTAACTTCTTAATCTGTATAACTTATAAGTAAAGCATGGTATACGGTTGTATTTTTGCCTACATATACCTATACAATCGTAAACTCCGTACTGATACTCGGCTTTAAGTCATGTTTGGTCGTTTTGAATATATTCGGAGGGATCGTATTCAGTATTTCGCAAAGTTAATATTAGTTATGCTCGAGCTAGCGATATGGTTTTCGACCAATACGCTGTGTTAGTTCAAAAATCCTGCTAAGTTTTATTTGGCGGAAGAAGTATTAAGAAGCGGTGGAAATTCGAAAGAGGATATAAACGTAATATAATTTAAAATTAAGAGACCTTTGTCATAAAGAAACTTAATTATGATTGCCAAAATTAAATCACCTTTCACTATTTGGAGTTTGAACCCCTTAAAGCTAGCCTTTATATCTTTAAAAAAAAACCTTTACTCAAAATAGTTTATTTTAGATCTTATAACCAGTTTACCTATTAGATAAGGGCCAGTCTTCCTCGATATGGCAAATCCGACGTTTATATTAGAAACCGTAATCTTTATACCAATAGGGGTGTAGTCCTGATTTGTTAAGTCCTGTATAAAGACCCTTTTTCGGACGTTGGTAATCTCGGCTACTTTTGGCGACACTGGATTCGTAAAAAAAGGGTTACGAAACGAAACTGTTATAGCGTCCAAAATTACGTAACCATCGATTTTAGGAAAGCATATGGAGAGAATGGGTCGGGCCATAACCTAACTGATAAAGTATTATCGAATACTAATATAATAAAGTTGCGCTTGATTACCCATTTTAATTAGGCGATTGGTTAATTTAGGAGGTTTCACAACGACGGATACATATTTGGTCAAAGTCTCGGTGGTTATTTTTGTATTTAAATAGGTTATGCTAAAACATATAATTTTGTAACCAATATGTCGGAACGCAAATATACTTCCCGTATTTTCATTTCAAGGCTTCTATGTAATTGTAGAACTAAAATGAACAAGGTCCGTAATAATTGTTATATGAAGGGTTGGTGGAATGAAATTTAAGAAGGTAGTTTTTAACCAGAACCGAGTAGTTGAAGTATCGAACCGGGCGAACGTAACGAATATCAATATATTATTACCAGTATCCGTCGCTATGAAACTAAAACAAATATCTTTCATCTATCGTTCTCAACCCTTCACTAATATTCAAAAGGAAAGAGAATCTAACAGGTTTAAAAAACAATTTGGACTATTAAATCCGTATAAACGTTTTACCCATATATCGATAAATAAAAGTTGATCGGTGCAGTGTTAACATAAGTTGTAATTTTCTTTCTTATTACTTTCAGAACCTTAATCGGATTTCTTTTTTTTAAAAAAAAAGAAATAAATAAGTTATAATAACCTTTTTATCACGTATGTATATTAAAACTCATAAACCTTCACGGATATCACTTTAAATATATAAAAATAAATAGGTAATATCTCTTTGAAAATAAGTTTAATACTAATTATGATACTAGTATAACTTAAAATATACTGTGTGAAAGGTTTATTTACCTATTAGATAACAGATGGATTTAGTTATATCCATTTTACAAAAGCGTAACAAAAAGGGTAACCTTTAACGTTTTATTTTAAAATTTTAAAATTTCTCATAACAAGCCGTAAAACATCCTTCTTCCTTGCTTTTTAAGGTATCATACATTATGCGGGGAGGTATTTCGGGTGGCCGGAAGTAGCGACCTGACGTCTTTTCCCCTGCTTAGAGTGTTTTGATGAAGTTGAGAAAACCAGCGTTTTGTTACGGCTTATTACCGTGGCCTTTGTGGTAGTCAATGTCGATGAAGTAAAAGTTTTGGTATCCCTGTTCGGTGAAGCGGTTGGTAATATCGAAGCCGTTGTATAATCGTCGGAGAAGGGCGTATAAGGGGCTTTTTGCGAGAGAGTTTCTCGTATTTATTCAATATAAGTAAAAGGGAAGTGTAGAGACGCACGTTATTATATATAGGTATAGGACTTTTTATCTGTATCTTCAACCCCTGTTTATAAGGTAATAGATAGTATACGTCGCGACATATAATACTAATGCACGATACTCAGTAAAGCTGTGCCTGTTAAAAGGTATAACGAAAGCATCGATAACTTATTTGAAGAATTCGTTAATAGACTCGCGAACTTTAAAATCGAGTTTTTACGCGTCTAAGCCCTTATAAAGGGACTCGGCGTTAAAGCGTTAGATGTTGTAAGTAGAAGAGTCCTTCTCTGCTGGGGGCAGTATAGTTGTCTAGCGTTTGTGCTAAAGCCATTAAGTATTTTACAAAGGTCAAGCTACCATTTCAGGCGCATTGTGGGCATGCCGTAATGATCACACTAAATACCCGTGAGTAAATAGAAGGTTTCAGGGGGGTTATGTAAGCAGTAAAGTAGCAGAGGTAATAAAGGTGCAATATCAAGAAGATGTTTGTTCGTGCTGTAGAATGATCACTAGCCGTTAGGCTATTCAGGTGTATAGACCGAATACTTAGATTGACAACTGAAGATCTATGAAGGAAATACTATCTATGTGGTGCTGACCGTGTCCTTATATCTTATGGCCTTCATACTATCTTCAGTACTGGCTCACTGCTGTTCAGTGACGCTCATCGGTGCTCACTGAGGCTCACCGGTGCTCACTGAGGCTCAGTGAGCACTTGTGATCTAGATAACCCTAACCCTGGAAGATTGCCTAGTCTGGTGCTGACAAAGAGATGTTCCCCGCCTGATGTGTTAGACTTCAGGCTCTCGGTAGCTCAGCTGCATACTGGCCTGTTTCATGACCCGCCATTGTGCTTGAATCATAACACATGCGTGTTCGATCTGACCCCTTCGGCGTTAGCTATAGAGGGAGCCATTAGTTTTTTTCCGCTGGCGATATTAAGGTATCAAATGTATATCTCGTGGTAGCACTAACAAATGTGGGGGCCGCCCATCAATGAATCGGGAAGGATGTTTTATACTTTTTTATATTGTTTTTATGTTATGAAACTGGTATTTATCTTTAAAAGGATACTTAGAATTATGACTATCGCGAATATCTTGGACAAATGATGACTGAGCATTAAAGTATCAATGTATTGCTAATATAACTACCATGGTTTTATATTTTCTAACGTTATCCATATATTTCTTTATAATTTATCTACGATATCATGAGGGTAAATATTTCGAAATACCCAAATTTAGAGCGGACCAGATGTTGATTATAATCTCATATCAATTATAATTGTGGTGGTTTGCTATGTCTATCATTCTTACAAACTATATTTTATATCATTGTATTGGCGCAGGATATATTTATTATTGAGTAAATCGTGTAATGAAAAACTTGACATCTTTGAATTTTCTAGTAACTCGTCCAGGATTAATATGAAACCAGTTTACAAAGATATTCATAATGTATGTCATGCTATGACCTAATATTTTACAACGATCGTGAAAAGTAAATTCCGTATTTTAATAATATGTTGCCTATTTTTGTGATGAAGTGGAAAACATTTTCACGATTTAACGTTTGAAACCCGGAAAGATATGAACGAAAATATCTTAACGTGACTAAAAACCTTAAATGCCATCTTTTTATCCATATTAATAATACATTTATCTTATAAATTGCGGTCCTTAAAATTCAATACTCTTATTTATTTACGTTTCAAGCGGCGAATATCGTTTGCAGAGTATCAAATAACCATTATATTTGGGTTTCGACAGGTTCTCGATAGTTAAGAGAAAGACTGCGGCGAAAAAACTCGCGCTCATAGCGGTTCAAAAAGTGACGGCAGCGAGAGGGCTCGCGTTTGCGGCGGTCGTAAGAGGTTGCTCGCTCGCGACAAACTCGAAAAGGCTTGCCGAAGCAGTAAAGAGGCACACAGCGGACGCGAGATCGATAGCGAGAATAGTCGCATAAGAATAGGTACTCATGCTCTTTTCCTTTATAGTGACGGCAACTACTATTAAAAGAATTTGATAAGGCGATAAAGATAAGTAAGTTATAACAACGATAATGACGACTTTCAAAGGCCAAATCATCCAAGGGTTGTATTTTACCATAAGTTTCACAGTATTATCGTTATCAACTTCTTGGATAATTGAAAAGGATACTATTCCCGGTTTTATATCGTCTGAGAATAAAAAGCTCGGAATTGCAACAAGGAAGTGACGGGTAGATATAGGTTAAAAACGTGTTACAGAAGTATAGAAGTGTAAAGCTATAGTTAGAGATTTGATGTTTAAAGATATACGTATAGGGGAAGGTGGTGTTGGAATTGAAGGGAAGGTTATGGTTAGAAAAATGGTTATTCAAGCTGAAGTAAATGTAATAATTGTTAATTTTGGCGGGTTAGGAGTAGATTTTTTTCTTACATTCTTTTACTTGAGTCTGCTAAGACGTTTTTCGAAGGGCTTGTAAATTGTTTAGTATAATACGTAACGCTTGAAACTTTCTCTTATTTATAAAGTTAGTGATTTATGGCAGTAATTATGGTAAAAGAATAAGTAAAAGATTAAAAAGTAGAGTAAAGTAGTGAGTTTTGGTGGTAGGAATGTATCATTGCAGCTACGCATTGATATCAATTGATTTTTATTATTATTAATGATCAGACTAATTACAAGCAATATTTCAGGTTACAGTTACTATTTGTTTTTCTTTATATACATGCGAACGTATTATAGTATTCCGGACTATATTTGAAGATAAATATTAAGGTAGGAATCCTTCTGACCATTATTATAATAATAATAAGTACTTATGAGAAGGATGACTTATGAGTATATGCTATCATGAGTAGACAGTCTGATGAGAAAACGAAGAAAGAAGGTAAGTACTGCACCTTGATACAACAATGATAGGAATATTTTATACCTATCCCGCTTCCACTATCATAAACTTTATCGTTGAACTCGATGAAAAACAATCGCATAGAACTCGTAAAATTTTAAACGCTACAAAATAAAACGAAACTATAAGGAGCTACGTTAATTGGAGCTGGGAAAGGGGGGGGAGGATTAAAGTACAGAGAGGATTATACGTGTATGTTCTTTTTAAAAACTTTGGAACCCGCCGTATTTACTT
This sequence comes from Anisogramma anomala, assembly GCA_038502455.1. NCBI lineage: Eukaryota > Fungi > Ascomycota > Sordariomycetes > Diaporthales > Gnomoniaceae > Anisogramma > Anisogramma anomala. The sequence goes on along the minus strand of JASMMZ010000008.1, from coordinate 5,940,435 downwards.
ATACGCGACAACGTAAGGAGTACAATTATCCTCTCTTACAAAATGACACCGCTAATTTTATTGATATAAATACCTATAAAATAAATTACAAGGCCTAAAAGTGATTCATTCATTAGGGGACATTTGTAAATTAACCAAAGTAGAAGGTTATAAGTAATTATTATGTTAACAGGTAGTTTCACTTTACTTATTTTTCTTTTGAAACTTGCGACGCATAGGCTACCATACATGTAAATGTCCTCGCACAAAACTCCATGATGCTAAACAGTATATACAACCATAATGTGTTTCACTTTTGACACTTATATAAATTATTCTTCTACATTTATATTTTACAAAACTCTCATATAAGAGCTCATATGGTCGTACTCCCGGCGTTAGCAAATGTCTGGAAAGAACAAATTAAGCTGTCTTTCTCGGCCTGAATAAGTTTACGGTTTGAATCTCTACGGGTTTTTAAACTGTCGAGCACCCTAGGGTCTTTTTCGAACGGATTGCTCGGAGGTCCTTGCGCCTGTATAGTTTTTCCGGGAACCCGGGTTACGATCTCTTTCGCCAGTATTTATAGGATTATCTTGTAGGAGGACTTAGCATACCAGATAGACAACACTTTCTGGTGAGAGTAAAATACAAATTGAAATCAAATTAAGAGTTATATTTATTAAAGTTGATCGATTTTACGTTGTCGATTGGACATAGTAAATTGTACCAACAACGAGTAATAATAAATTCAAAAAATTTATAGTCGATCATCGAAAAGAGAATTGTAAAAACATTCGAATATCAATTTTCAGTTTATTATTAATAGAATAACAGGAGATTAACCACGTTGCACTACCGGGATAACCTTCAATTTTCAGTTGAATCATTAAAAAAATATGTATCGAAAGGTATACAAAAACTTTTAGGAGTTATACTCCTATGTAATAAAACGATTGTAAATAAACCCGAATATAGGAGAGAGAGTATCCAAAACAAATATATGTGGGAATATTACGTAAAAATTGTAACAATCGATTTATATTGGGGTAATATGACAAGTTTGACTTTTATTATTATTCATATGGTAATGGTTACTTAGCTATCATAAATAAGTGATGGCATCCCTTTTGATAAACGAAGCCAAAGAATCTAAGATATCATAATTACTACTTTTAATACAAAATTTTGGATTTCATATTACATTTTTTTTTGTTAACTTTTAATTTACTCGTCTTTTATCCTTTACTTAACCTAATATTTTCAACGTTATCTTTATCTATTTTATAGTTACTTTTTTCGTTACCTTTTTTTCCTTCTTTCCCTTCTTCTCTTCCTTTTTCTTACCAACTATTATTAATAGTTGAATATACATATATATGAATAAATCGAATCAATCGAATCGAATAAGCGAATTCATATTTAAATTATCGATCGGACTATCTGTTTCGCTATATATATAAACCGAATCGAAAAAAAAATGCTCTAGTTACTTCTTCTAATATATACAAAAACTAATACATGAATAAAGTACTACTTTTCTTACTTTTTATAAATTTGGCCAATTTTAATTTGTATTTGGTAGAATGCATAAAAAGCTTATAATATACGTCTCATTCATAAAGAAACATATCAACAATATCAATATTTTTAAAGATGATTTTATCCTTAAAACCTTCAAATAACGGGTAATAGTTACTGTCATTCAAATTTACAAAACTCTTTACAAAGAAAAATTACGTGTTTTTTACGTTAAAGTATCTATTATAATAATAAGAAACCATGAACCGATAATTTCCAATCGCTAATTATGAATAATATTTATGAGCTCGAACTTTAGTTGAATATCTAATTAATCATAAACATTTTATGTTTAATTGAAGTTATTACCGAATGATTGAATGAAATAGAAGTATTACAATATTAGAAATATTAACTAGTTATTTGATTTTCCAACGGCTAGGATTTAATGAACGACGTATATATCGATATAATAATTACAATCGAATTAATTACTTATTTATAAAAAATATTTTCGATTTAGTGGAAGTGTTGGTAGAGTTTTCGACGTTGCAACGTTGTCGATTCGATTGATTGATCTAAGTAACAGTAGTATTGCATTTGTCAGATGGTGGATGTATTATTTTTGGTTTGGTAGACCGCTAGCCGGTCTGCGTAGTAATTTGTATGGCTAATTGCTTGGCCCGTACTATAGTGTGAAGTGTTCGTCACTGTACTTAACCTATACCCAATAAAGTAAGCTAATACAAAACAATACACTTAACTTGCAGTCAGTATAGTCAATTTTACTTATAGTAAAGTTGACCTACTGTATTGCATATAGTACTATTCTAATACTGGCGGCTTGTTAGTTTGTATGCATACGCTAATGTGGTTAACCAATATTTTTCAGTAAGCGCTAAGCTGCGATCTCGTTAAGTGACTAAACCTCTTTTAATTCCAATTGGCCTCCACGTTTAAATGCACTCATTTGCATGAAAATGTCCCCAATTTCCCCACGGCTCCAAGGTCGGACTTTATCGACTCCTACAAAAAGTTTTTCCACCATATGCCTTTGTAAACCTCTACTTCAGCCGTGCCAAAAAAACAAGTTAATATCGTTAATTCCCTACAAGTTTTCCAGTTTAATAAAATATCTCTAACTACTGCCGTCACGTAATCTTGGCTTATTGGATGGCCCATTAACGTAGCCTTCGATACGTATAATCAGTATACTACTATCTACAAAACTTTTCAGAGCCTTATTTGGCGACACCTTTATTATAGTATTAGTAAAATTGTCTTTGCCGTTATTTCATCTGAAATTCTAAATTTATCTTCCTTCGTAGGTTTTACGAAGTGTTATCCCATAAATCATTAAGCGTTTTATGCTTATAGTTCTGAGCATCAAAAAGGATTCGAAAATTATCCTCGAATCGGTACACATTACTATTGAGATAAAAAGAATTGATAGTTACCTAGTGATAAGGTTAAGGGTTTTCTATAATTTCATATTTATATCGAAACCTATTATTACACTATAAACCTCCGAAACTAATACGTTTCGTGTAATCGTTTTACATTTAATATAGGCTTAATAAATTAGATTACTAATAATACTAAACTGGTCTTCTTGTCTATATTCGTTAACAAAGGTTATTAGAAGGACAATTTGTCAAGATAAGTCGATATTATTTGTGAAAGACCGATTCGAAAAAAAATATTAACTTAACCCTCGATAAATCGATTAAAACCATATTAATCCCGCGGTCCAAATTTCTCGTTTGCTATTGGAGTCTTTTATTTAACCGGTTATCTTCTTTATCCGCTGACTTTTTAACTTATACCGCGAGGCAAAAGTTGTTAGATACCTCCGGTTACCAAAAAGAAATAATATAACTGCTACGGGCACGTTATTTAAGGTACCGTTAGGCCTTGATTATATTAGTATTATGGATAATATCTAAATTTGTACCTTAGACCTTTTAACGAAAACTAAAGATAATATCAACATTAAATATTCGAATGTACGATCCATTAAAGTTAGGTTACTTACCCTTTACCAGTATTATTACTGACTTATAATTCTAGAATTTAAAGTCCTTAATCGCCTATTATTTTAATGTCTCAAAGCTAGCCGTTCCAACGAAAAGAATATCGTTAATTACATACCTATTGAACTGGAGTGTTTTTACGTTAATAATAAGTATAGATCGTATATTAAAGACTTTATAATTAGCCGTAATTTAAAGTACGACTAATCGATTAGAGATTTAGAAACGTTTATTTTAATTAATCCGTATAATATCTTGACATATCGTATTACCGTCCTTAAAGGATAGAAAATACCTAATTCCTATAAAATTTTTAGTAATACAATCCGTTACAAATCTATTATTAACTACGTATAAACCTGCATTATATTACAGTCAATCAATATAAACTTACCTTTGCTTTCAACTAACGAACTTATGACTAAAGTGATTATCAAACATTCACTAATTTTTAAATTATTAGCGATTACGTAAGGATTTAGTCTTTACCTTATGGCTATATCCGTAAACAATTCGTCGTGACTCTTTATATCACCGCCCTGTAGTTTTGCCTTTAACCTCGTGGATAATCCTCGACCTAAAAATCGTAATATTCGGGTCTTGAAGGTTGAAATTAACTTTCGGTACAAATTGTGCAACCCTTCGAGTAAATAAGCCGTAAATTTCGACCTTATCACTTTCTTTATAAGGTTTACCAAAAGATTTAATAAATCTTTATACCCGGAACTTTAATATATAGTTTTTGTTGTCTTTTTTATTTTTATTTACCTAAGTAATATTGTCAATACGTCCCGGTATATATTCCTTTTCTTTCACGTTCCCCGTTTTCAGGTGTCGTCAGTGCCGAAAACATTTTATTAGCTTATCTATAGCAAATAAAAAAGGTTCGTATCATCTCGGTTGCTTAGCTTCAGTTTTTTCATTTTGAGTAATTCTAATATAAGGCTTAAATCTTGTGATTCGAAAAGATATAAGACCATCAGTAATTTAAATAATTACTTTAAAGTTTAATATATTTAAGATCTTATACGGGCCTTTCCATGTACCAGGCTTCCGTGACACAAGAATTTCACTTTGTTTCGGTAAAGCAAATAAGTCGATTATTATAAGGCCGTTCCTTGTATTAAGGGTATCATTGACCTGGTGACGTGCCTATTCCCTTCGCAATTCCTTTAGGGCTTTTCCGTAAGCCGTAACACACTTTTAAGTATTTGCTAATAACTGAGATTTACTCGTTAGGCAAGGGTACGCTTCAAAGATTAATAACTTTAACATTAGATCGTCAGAGCCTATAAAATAGTTTAAGCCCTTTCCATTATTTAAAGGCATGCCTCTGGATTCGTAAAGTTTCTAATTCCCAACGTAAAAATATTATATGTTCGGTAAAGTAAGGTGTATATTCTTTAAACTTTTTTAATACTTTATTGGGTCTTTATAAGCACCTATTTACATTAGATACCCATTATTTCAACATTTTCTTAAATTTTCGTCGCTGAAAAATTGGTACCGGTATCGTGGACAACGACGTTAAGTAGTCATAGGTACTTATTGATCCATAACATCCTTAGTATCTCCTACTTGTCCTTTACCGGAACGGATTTTTAAAACTTTACTTCATGAAGAGAGGTTACAGAGTCAACAACGTAAAGAATAAGCTTATTATTGAAGTAAAACAAATCGATAAAAATCTCGTTGTTCAAGTCTTTATAATCTTTTAATATAAACTTAAATTTTTAAAAAGCTTTGGTATTTGTTTAGCAGTAGTGATAAATCTTTTTAATGACTTTTAATGAAAAATATTTTTTCATCTTTATAACTTACGGGTTTCAGGACTTTATGTAGCTTTTTAACGTCTAGGTAATAAAAGCGCTGGTATAATCGGCGTATCTCTGTTTCCGTTAAATTAAACGCTATTATTTTAAGGCTTTAAAGATTAAATTATAGGTGACCCTATATAAAGGTTAGGGGAAACCTTTAGCCGTTTTTAACCAATTCGTTTACGTTGATGTCAATGTTTACGCCCAAAGTCTTTATGTTTTATAAGGATAAAACGAAAAGATAAGAGATTTAAAGATGTAAAAAGTAATTAATCTTATAATAGTTTAAGTTGCAGTTATCTCTAGTAACGATAGTTATTTGCCTTGCACGAAGCGAACTTTGGCCTTACCAGTATCTTAACGCTTAATCTTAGTAGTTATGGTACTGTCCCTCCATAATACTATATATTACGAATAACCTTCTATTAAATACTTTAGTACCCCTATGTTTAGTATAATACCTTAAAACGTATTATCCGTGTAACAATTATAAAAGTTAACGGTGTGTAAGGGGTTAAGGGTTTGGTTAAAGCAAAGGTAAAAGTCTTCATCCCATAAATAGTACAAAAAGGCGTAATTGGCTAGTTACTAAACCGCGTTAGCAGCAGTATTTTCATACCATTCAATCTACTTATAGATATTATCATTATTAATTAGCTCGTCGCTTTTGAAGTCTACGATTCAGTTTAAGTAATCCTATTTAAAAGTTATAAGGTATTAGATGTAATACATAACTTTTTTATAATTTTGTTTGGTGAAAGAGTCTTGATTTAACAAATAACCAGATTTACCCTAAATTCTATATCTCTTTCCACTTTTACGACGAGAATACTTACGGTTAGCAAGTCCGTTTGAATCTTAGCCCTAATGGTGCCATCGTAGCTATCGCCTTGAGTTTATAGTCGAAAGGTCAAGCCTTAGGCGTTAAGGGCGCCTGTAGCCGTACTTGCGGTCGACATAATTAATTATCGTATAGATTTTTTATTTATGTTAATAAAGTAACCGGCTTGAGGGTATATACTAAGCGAGTTTGATATACGCGCCATTACCGTGGTAAGAAAGGAACTCAACTGGTTAAAAAATCTTTCTCTAGTGGTATCTAGGCGTTTTAAGGCGTATTTAAATTTATTAACACCCGTAACTGGTACCTATATATATTCGAAAAATACGGATTTACTAATGTGTGCTTTCCCTATTAATTGTTAATATAACATTAGCTTATCACGTATCCGGTTTAGTATATTTATTAATTTTTCGTTCTTTTTTTCGTCGCTATTTTTATAGTTCATTACGTGGTAGCCTAATTTGTATAGTAATAAGCGAGTTGGACGTCGTATTCGAAGTGTCACTTTATACTATTATAAATTTAGCGAAACGTGGTGACTTAAGTTAGGAAAATCAGGTAATAGTTCTTAGCGCACCTTATAAAGATTTCGGGAAATAGTAAGTGAATACCAGAAGTGGGGAACCTCCATCTACTTACAAATGTTTAAAAAATACTCTCATTTTCGTATCAAAGAGGTTATAAAGCTTTCCATTATACTTCTCGACATCGTTCCAAATCTTAATGAAATCCGTAAGGAGCTTTTGGTTAATATTAATCATTTTAACAGGTCTTAGGTGTCGGTCGTAATAATTATTTTAGTCTCTCTTGGTATTTCCTGGCAATTTATGTTTTAAAGCTTTCGAGGAACGGTATTCAAGGTAATTGCCAGTCGCTTATCCTAAGGAGTACAGTTTTATAATAAGACCCATAGTGAGCTTTCTTGTATAGGTAAACCTGCCGTAAAAAGGTTTCTAAGGGGCCTATCGATTAAAATGCTAAGGGGAGATAAGTAATTCAAAGTTTTGAGGGACTTAACAGTCTTACTTAATTTACTGGTATAGAGCGCCAACTTTAATACCTTTGTCCGCGTGAGTAGTCGTTGCTTTCCATGTTTTACCACTACTAAGGGCATACTTAGCGCTTTCGTATAAAATTGTTAGGTTGCCGAGCAGGTTAATAGGTTCCTTATCGTTAACTCGTAAAGAGGTTTAAATTAGTTAAGGGTAAAGGTGAGGTCTCCTAAATCGCGTATAGGGGCGTTAAGGTTCTTTAATACCTTTTCCCTTAGGGTATAAGTTTTAAAGGCATTCTTTAAGTAAGCTAAGATCGAAAAGGGATTACGCTAACCTTATAGCAATCTAAACTTAAACATAAATCCCTCGTTCCTTCAATTATATCTTAAGCTTCTACCTAACCCCTTTTTATATTACCTCTTACATATTAATAGTTCAGGCGTGAAAAAAATCGCGATATTTATTAAAATCACGGTTGGGGTTTTATTCTTTATTATACCTAACGATAAAGTATCTAACAAAGTTGATAAAGTGTTTCTCCGTTAAGTCTTTATATACATTTTTCGCCTAAAGATCTTTGTTATAATACTTGGTAAAGGGAGTTTTAAGAGCTTTGATTATTTTTTTCCTAATGGGGTCGGTAATGGCTTTAAAGTAAGTGCTAGCGGTAAACATCTTGATGTGTTGGCTTATATAGAACGTGTAGGGCGTATAGACCTGGTAAGGCGAAGGACTTGGTGATGATTGGATATAGGGACTGAGTGTTTTGGCGTCAAGTCGTGTGGGTACTTAAAGACTTGGTGTTGGATCGCGCGACGTAGCTTTTCCGGTGCTACTTGATAATCTTTTGTGTTTTTACTTAAAGCAGCAATCTTAACAATTAAATTAGCATAAGAGAAGTGAAAAAAGTAAAGTAAGAATAAGGTTGAAGGTCGTTTATTGGTAGTAAAAGTTATTTGGTATAGGGATTTAGTTGTTTTTCTTTTAGTAATAACACCTGTAGTAGTACTAATTTGGCTGTTTGTCAACTTGCCGAACTTTGAAACTTCTAACACTCAATCTCAACGTTTTAAAAAAGGATCCATAAAGATTTCTTGGTTTTTTTTAAGTAACGATACCGTCGCTTACTTCCAGATTACCATTGTGGACTGGCGTAAATCAAAAGTCTTCTCTGTTTTCCTGCCGTTGTGAACTGACGCAGTACTAATAGAGGTCCTTCGCAAAAAACTTTCCTCTACCCTAACCGCAATTATGGCCATAAAGCGTAACCTGAAAATAGCTTCTTCTTCTACTTAGCCAATCTGTACTTAATCCAATAAGTACTAATGAGTATTGGTAGGGCTTTAGACGTTGCAATGTTGTTGATTCGATTGATTGGTCGAAGTAACAGTAGTATTGTAGTAGTCAGATGGTGGATGTATTCTAGGTTTGTTAGACCGCTAGCTGGTCTGCGCAGTAATTTTTACGGCCAATTCCTTAGCCTATACCCTAGTGCCAAGTGTGGCCTACTGTACTTGACTTACATCTAATACAGTAAGCCCACACAAAACAATACACTCAACTTGCAGTCAGTATAGTCAACTTTACTTACAGTAAAGTTGATCTATTATATTGCATGTTATACTATTACAATAGGAAGCGTATATTTATATTCACTCAAACTTAACCAACAAATTGAAGGTTATTATAGAATAAAAAAATATGGTTAGTGATATTAGAAAGAAACTATTTGTATAAAAATACTTAGATCATATTTTTGTATTGATTAAAACCGATGAAAATGAAATCGTCGATTTAATTAATATATTTTATCTGTCATCTTGGATGATAAATGAGAAAGCATTAATTGAATGTTGATATCCATTTTACAGGCGTATGGGTTTTGTAAAGCTGATGGATTTTACATTTCTATAATTATATTATTTCAGCAGCAAAAAAAATGTTCAATCAATTTACTTCTTTCCTATTAATAGCGAAACGATTATTCACGAAAGAATTGAGTTCCGTATCAATTTATCAATAATCGTTTCATACCAAGTGTTTATAAGTAAATAGATTACCCTTGAAGTAAATAAAGAAACATCGAAAAAACAAAAAAATGTGAAATAATTGCAATTATCCCCAGTATATATATTGGTTGTTTGATATATAAAATGTGATTTAATACGGTATTAGTAACGGAATATCAAATTTTTATATTGGCAAAACGATAAAATCGATTCATTGAAACCACGAAATGAATCTAAGTAAAAATTATATGAAATATCGAAGGAGGTAATATTATGAAAAATATTATGACATTATTTATAAAGAGAAGGAATTGTCGTTATAAGTGGGTTCTAATTGTTAAGTAGAAAATGATTATATAAGGGAACCTATTGATACCAAAACCAGTAAAACTAAAATTATTCAAGCCGGTTGTATTTATAATCTATTTAATTTTATATATAACAAAGATCATAATAAAGATAGAAGATTCAGGATGATAGTAATGATATCGTATGGATAGCTAGGAGACAATCCTTACATATCAACCGTTGTATTATGCTAACCTTTTTAATATAATGATTTTGAAAACTCGGTTATATAAATAATAAAGGCGAGATAATAGCATGCATTATCTTTTATTACAGGAAGTGACGATCGGAGCTATTATGATTATATCCGATGGTCCGTATAATCGTCGGGTAAACAATAACTAACTCTTTTATAAACCCAATACGAATCGTCGCTGTTAATCGTCGTTAATTATGACGGACAATGTGAATCCTCGTTCTTCCACGCTGTACACCGTTTATCTCGCTCGTCAGACTTGCTGTCCCGGCTTTTGGGCTAGCAGAACGGTTGCAGCGTGGGGATGCGTGGAGTGCCTGGGCTGGGAATCGAGATAGCCCCACGGTCCACAACCCGATTCGATATCCACGCTACGACTTGGTGCACCTAACATCACATGCGTACCGTGATCCGTGCCTGCCTGGCGCGTCTTTGGGGTGTTCTTGAAGAAATACATCTTTGGCTAGCACAGAAAAAATTCCAGTGGACAGGGGTTGAGTTCCTATGCCCATGTACGGACCCAATTCTCACCAAGCCTCTCAACGACCCACTGGGGCCGGGAGGGAAAGCACTCCAACATGTGTCCAGCAGCAGTGGTGACGCCAAAGGGTTTATGTTCAAGAGTATATGGAGAAGTCGAGTAGGAGGATGCAAGGCAATTCTCAGGCTGTCTTCCCCTCGCAATCCCCGTCACATGTGATTGACGAATGGTTGTTGGTATCAAGTTCGATTATGGTTACCCACTACCATGACAATCTGTCCAGCATCTGTGCTGAAGATTGGTCCGTCTCGCCATTGTGTATCTACCGAGTAATGATAAGTCGTCGTAAGCCCCAGTATCCAGGTCCCAGTCGTATCTAGATCCCCATGCACCAGTCCACATATCCACCCATGTAGCGACAGGCCGCACATGTATTCGTCTATGTCTGTCTTGTTGTTGTGTTGTAGTGCCGCTACGATCTAGATCGCTCTCTCCTTCTACTCCCATCCTCGGCGAAAACCGCGCCGGCCCCCTCTGGCGAGGCACGGCAGGCCAAGCATGCTTGTTGCTACGCCGAGCACGCGTTCACGGCTGCGTCGGTGCGGTGCAGCGGGGCCAGGGCGTCGTCGTGGTTTTGTTTGGTCTCCCCGCCCGCCTAGGGGGCGCATCTTCCAATGCTCCTGCCATGGGCTAGATAGGTGGGCCGGGAGGGGAGGGGGGGGCAAGATGGGAGGCGACGTCGGCGAGGCTGCAGGCGGCGAAGGCATGCCACCGCGAATCAGCTGGCTAGCCGGCCGCCCCAGCGTCCCCGGGTCAGCCGGCCGAGCGTCGGAACACACGAAACGCACCCTCACAGCGACGGGGCGTGGAGGAGCGAGTGAGTGTGGGTGTGGGTGGTGTGGGTGTGAGTGTGGGTGTGTGAGTTTGTGTGTGTGAATTTGTGTGGTTGTGTGTGTGTGTGTATGCGTGTGTGTGCGTTGTGTGTGTGTGTGTGTGTGTGTGCGTGTGTGTTTGTGTGTTTGTGTGTGTGTGTGGGTATGTGGCGCGTCATCACATATACACGTTGGTTGATCGTCGTGACAGAAAAAAGTCGGCAGCACGCGGCTTCACTTCCTGTCCGACTTCTTGTGGTGGTGCTTGTGCTTGTGGCCGCTGCCGCCGCCCGAGGCCGAGGATGAGGACGACGAGGATGAGGAGGAGGGGGGGGGGGAGGCGGCCTCATAGGAGCGCTGGCGCGTGCGGCCGCGGACCTCTTCGCCGACGCTGCTGCCGTAGCGGTAGCGGTCCTCCTCGTGCCAGTCGCTGAGGGGCTTGCCGCCGAAGGTGAGGTCGTCGTCCTCGATGGGAATGACGGTCATGTAGTAGTAGGAAGTGGCGGTGGCTGTGGCGGAGGTAGTCCGGGAGGATTGTTGTGAGGCCATGTTGTGTGATGTGTGGTTGTTGTGTGCGAATGAACTTGGTGAATGTGGGAGGGCGTGTATGGCTCGTAGTAGGTCGACGAAGTAATTAAGAGGGGCGGTTGGCAGTTGGAAATTACGAGGGAGTGAGACGAGGAGAGGGAAGAGGCAACTAATGTTTGTGTTTCTGATTGGTTCCACCTGGCAGCCTCGTGTGGGTCGTTGTGGATCTTTGTGGGGTACTTTGTACAAGCTGAGGCCGGATCAGCAGCGTTGTGCTCGCGTCAGGCTCCCCAGGTCCGTTGGGAATGAGGGCAGGCGCCGCCACTCTGCTCCACTTGGTGGAATACTGTGATATGCTGTGCCAGAATGAAAAGGAAAAAGCAAAAAGGGAGAAGCAAACAAGAATAGCAACAGGAATAAGGGGGCCGGTTGACGGTCTGTTTTCGGCAGCAAGCAGCAAGCAGCAAGCAGCAAGCCGCAGGAAGAAACAAGGAGGCTCAAAGTCGAGACATTCTGTTGACTCGGGTCTGGTGGAACAAGGGACTCCGTGCGGTTCTTTGTCGGCCGCATATGGCTTGTGGGACAATGTCGCGACGCTTGAATGCGAATTTCCGCATCTCGACCATTCAATGCGCCGACACGACCCAGTCCCAAAAATACCCAATGCCCAAATGCGGAGGTGGCTTTGTTTGTCCCCATCGGTCCCGCATCGACTCTCCTCGAGGCTGACGGCCATCGTGCACTTTGCGGACGCATCGTCAAAGACTACGCGGTTTTCGCGGTATTGGCATGGGTACATAAAATCGTCCATGTCATGTTCATATCGTCCGTGCACCCACCTCAACAGGGTTGCATTCTATCCCTGTCGGTACCTGGAAGGGGTGTGTGTTTCTTTGGTACGATACTGTAGTAGAATCCTGGCCTGTCCTCTCTGCAGTACTATGTATGGTACAGGGAAACCTGGCTAGAGCGATCCGGTATATGACGATATCGTGCACAACACGATATTGTAGTTACGCAGTGAGGATACAACGTGTGAAATAACAATACCAATTTATTGATTTGTCATCACCGAGATTGTTATACACAGGTCATGAATCCCCTCATATTTCTACTTCCGCATCCTTACCTAGTACACGGCTCCAGCGTAATGCGACGGATTGACTAGTTGTCCTAGTGTATACAGCGACCTTCCTGACTAATCGGCATGCCACAATTATTATGAAAAATTGAGATCGATGACAATAACTACGCGTTATTGGTAAAGAAGCCGTTTGTAAAAGTTATAAGCTTGGTAGTTAATAAATCGATAGGAATAATATCAATTCTTAGATTCAAAGTATTTATCTGCCATTCCAGACTTTTTTAATGATCATAATCCTTATCAATAACGTTTTAAGCTTCCGCCGTAATTGATAAATTATTGAATACCTTCAGTTGGCATAGGTTCATGATATAATTATTACAAACGAATTCCTTTAGATATCGGTTGATGTTAACGACATTAATCATCTCAATTGGGATTAGGTTTACTTATTTAACAATTTAGCCAAAGTTAATATGTTTGGTGTTAGTATATTTAATATTTTATAAGCAGAATGATGATTTATTAAAGTCTAAGTGCTTATATTTAGCCAAAGTTTCTATAATCTCAAAGTTCTAAACTTTCAAATACTTGATAATACGATATTTTACTGTTTTAAAGTTATCAGTTTCAACTAAACGTATAGTGTTAATTTTCATACTAATTATATTAAAAGTTTTATTGTAGATTCACGAAATGTGTTATCATGAGTAATCAATTAAGAATATTATACTTATTTTGCATCTGAAATACTATTGATTTACTGAAAATTAATATACACGTAGTTCAATTAATCCATATAATTGTTTGATATATCATATCAATATTATTGCTAGGTAATAATTAAAATACTATATAAGTAACTTTAATAACAATTTTTTTTTATAAATGAATATCGAATTATCTATCCATTGAAATAATATCGTCATTATACTGTATACATTTCCAGTAAATTTTTGTTACTAAATCTTATACCTCAATAACTAATAAACTCTGATTAATCTTCTGGATCGTTCAAAATTGGATGAGAATTTGGTTTTTCTTTATAATCATATTTTAAGCGATTAACCTAGAATCTTTGTACAGTTTATCTGTAATCTTTGCTTTAACTTTATGGATTATTTTAAACATGAATATTGTTATTTGGGCGTCATCGAAATTGAAATGGCTTTGGTGCATAAACTGAATAACTTCTCATATAAAAAGCTAATTCCTTTAACCATTTTTGCCCCTCAAAAGATGTATCTGAAGTTTTAATAATCCCTTACATGCGTAACTTGAAAGCAAAGTTTTGATTGTCCTTCTTTCATGATTAAGTTAAAGAATCATTTATATTTGTATAAGCTTATGTTCTTCATTGTTGTCTCTATAATCACCCTTTCCAAGGTATAGATTACGTTGTTGCCGTTTTATTAGCTTATTAATCATAGGATAGAGTGGATCACATTGATTGATTCATTTAAGTTGAAAATCTTTATCGTTACCTCACCCAAAATATGGTACAATTTACGTTATACTGGATATAGAAAAATTGTTAATAGTTTCGATTATTACATTTAGGATATCAATATTTCCAAATTTGAATATGTGATCCTAGTTACGTAGTCACCGTTATATTATACCATAACTTTAAAATATTAAAGATCATACATTAAGTTTCTATTGATCATTCATAGCATTAAAGGTATTATTAACTTCACTCTTTGAAAATCCCCTTTCAATTCCTTTGAAACATTTCCGTTAGTTGTAGTATTTTTCCAAGGGTTTGTCGATAGGAGAGATTCATTCGTCAAGAGAATATATACGCCAAAACTCAGTAGGGTCAATATTAAGTTATTAGTGTCAATAACGTAATTCAAGCCTATTACCGCTGTTTAACAACGTTTGTTCGGATTTATAAAACTACTGATTTTGAAGATAAGGATTTTATACGCCTTGTAAAGTAAATTGTATACACTTTCGATTTTCTCAACACTTGAATAATCTTTAATAAACAGTTATTTGACCTGGATTCACATAATTTTAACATTATTATGAAACTTAGATATCATATAGTGAGTATTCATATTGTAGAAAAACAATATCTGACGGCCTTATATAGGTATCAATCCGTGATAACCTTAACTTTTCTGAAACAAAAAAAATCTTATAAGCGAATTGATTAATTTATTCATGTGTGAAAAGGTGGCTGAGTTCAAAAGCTGAACAATTAGTTTATTATCCATTTAAAAAAAACCTTTCCTCAAATGTTGCCATGAAATTCTGTTTTTTTTCTTCTAAACTTTACTCAAGTTTTTGAGGTACTAAGCAATAGGTTTTACAATAAAAGTAACCCTTCTTAATTACTTACAATGCTGGGTATTTCTTTTTTATTTTACTTCATAAATTTAATTCTTTTGTATTACTGATTTATATCCACGTAATGAAAACGTGGGCACAACTCACGTATCTCTAACTCCATTGAATTTATCATTGATGCCTCGGGTTTTTCAAAGTATAATAATTAATATCAAAATTTGAAAGCGACGAAAAACCCCGGGCTATTCTTAACCCAATTATTAATATCAAGATTAACGTTGATACTGAACTTCCTAATATTCTTTAATCAAAAAAACCGTGCTAAATGTCTTTGAAATATAGAAAACGATAAGTTTAACGATTATAACCATAATCGACAAACCGAGTAAAACCATATATTGACCTAAGCCAAAACCAATTTTAATCTTACTGTATCCTAGTAGTTAATGTCCGTAACTCTGGTGTTTTCTCTTCCTCACTCAATATAGTACAAATATTTTTTATTGAACATAATGCTATTTTTGTTTCCAATACAATTTCTTAAAACGAATGAATTTCATAACAATTTTAAAGATTCAATAGATTCAGGGGATTAAGATTTTAGTGATGCTCATAATAATATTCCAATCTCTTAAACAATATCACAAAACGTAATTAACTAGTTATTCAGTAGTTTTACAATCGGTATTTTCGTAGTATTTGAGTTGTTGGAACAGTTGATTTTAACTATTAAACGTATTTTAACGTTCTCAATTTACGAATACTTGTAAATTATCCATATTTAAATCATCCGTGTATTAGGTATCATATATTACATATTTTCCATAACTTTGAATGGTAGTATAACAGCTCAACTAGTAGTGAACCTACAGAAAATCTAAAACTTTTTATTACTAAAACGACAATGATTTTTACGGTCGTTATATCTGTTTCAACCTTTTTTGCGTCACTAATTTTACCTTTCATCAAAGACCTATTGGCTAGGTTTTCAATACTTAAACTCACCGTTCTTACAGTCAATAAAATAAAAATTGAAACGTTTTTATCGTTCTAATAGAAAAGACTATCAACTTGCAGGGACATATTAATTGAAATTGGCTTACTCGTTATCACAGTCATTGATAATGATTGTCACTGGCTAAAAAAAAGCTTACAAATGGTATTTGTGCGCTATAGGGCTTATTCAAACTCGCTAAAGTCCGTAACAGCCGCTTGTACCCACTTATACAATGTAATTTTCCCTGAAAATGGTTTTTCCATTGCCTGTTAGCAAAGCATCAACGTATTAAGAATCTAATAAAAATATATATTGGTATTCACACTTCTCTACTTGAACTCTTATGTTTATTCCACGTATTATATCCTAATTATCATGTTATTACGTAATATAAAAGTTATATTTGAATTAACGTTTTATGAAGTCGTAAGTTTCGCGAAATATACGAAACTTATTTTAAAATATTAGGTAAGAATACGTAGCTTATCTGGAGAGGAGTTTTAAACAAGGTGAGTAAACATTTGAAGGTTGAACTTTCATCCATTGGAAAATTTCTCGAAATGGTATATTCTTTGTTTGAAAAAATTCCAAGGTTTCCTGTCATACATTTTTATATCACCCCAAATTTTGGCGAAGTCCGTAAGAAGTTTGTTATTAATATTCACAATCTTGATTAACATAAATAACAAGTTCAAATAGTTTTTCCAACCGTCTTTGGCATTTTCGGATAGAGGTCCCTTTAAATCGCTATAATAAGAATAATCAACTGTAATATGATATAATTGTTCAAGTTCTATGGTAAGACTTATGGTAGACTTTCATTTATATGCGTACTACCTTTTTCTCTTCTGCTTTAATAACGATTTAATAAGTTTTAGGGGTTTTACCGCATATATTAATTGCTTTAACAAATTTCACCACAGATATATTCTGTAACTAAGATATTGATCGCGCCAAAAACAAATCCTCAAACTGCGTTGGTAGCATTGACTTCATGCACTCATTCTCTTCTAAAAGTGTATTTAGCATTGAATCTTTATGGTTTAAGAATGCATAGCAGTTTAATGAGTTTCTTCATATCATTAATGAGTAAGAAACCTCCTCAGGAGTTTGTGGTTGAATTTAGTTAATTATCAAGAAGTGAATCTTTCGAAGTCGTATAAGGTCATCCGCTATTGCCAACAACGCCTTTCTTTTCACCTCGAAGGTTTTGGACTTGAAGATTTAGATATCAAGAGTTTGAAGCTTGAAGATTATATAGAAAATCCTTCTTTTACGCACATTACAAAATGTGGTTTACTTAATTACCTATAATTCCATTGGGTGAAACAAATCTTTGTTTGTGAGCTTCTATTCTGAACTTAGTTCTAACTATTTCTAAAGCCTTTATTTACATAAAAAAAAAACATTTAAAGTTTTATAAATGATTTTTAAAAACATCAATACTTATGGTAGTTGATTACATGGAGATTGAGAGGATTTTGGGGGAAATTTGGGGGTAAGGAGGCGAATCGTATTTTTGTTTTTATTTAAGTTTATCTAGCGCTTATCGATCCTTCTAATCCTTTAAACATGCTTCACATGACCCCAGGAGCTATTTCCTTAGCATAAATCATACTTAGCATGCATTCTGATCCTATATGCTACCATTAATTCCCCAATAAATGTATGGCCAAGTCCTAAAGCTATATGTAAACAAAGTTTAAAAAAGAATAGGTTGAAGTTCGTAGGGAAAGGTGAGGTTCGAATTGAAGTTAAAGTGGAGTTGTATGGGGTATCTTCAAAAAAAATAAGAAACAAAAAATAATGACGGAATAAAGAAATAAAGAAAACTTTCCATTATATCTGATACCAAACGATAACCTTTCAAGTTTTCCTCTAACATTTGTTTTAAATTTTCAATTTTTACCCAACAAATTTTCAACTTTTCCCTTAACATTAATAAATATTAATATCATTGTTTCATTCTAGCACAGTCTTATTATTATTGTTTTTTTTTTTTATTGTTTTCAGGTCCCCCTATTTCTTCCACGTCTTGCACTTTATCCTCTCATTTGTTTCCTGTTACATCCTCTTGTATCATCCTCTTTCTATAGATGTATTGTTTCTGTGGATACTACTATATACCCTCACAGATAGTAAACATAGGCTAAAGGGCAGTGCACTATATTGCAGGGTGTACTTCTACAGGGTGTACGATAACGTGTCACGCTGCAGGCTGCACTCTTGCAAGACGCAAAGTTCACCATGCATGGATCGGTCTGGAATTCTATTACAGGCCGACGGCAATACGTGGAGCGGTCTAGAAGAAGTACTCCGGAGTTATACGCTCTGGGTAAAAGCTTATAAGCCCTCACCTATAACGTATACCTTTGGATACGTTTTTTTAAATTTTAATCTTAACTTTTATATTACAACTACCAATTTAACGATTACCTTTTCTGTTTACTTTGTTTTACGTAAATGGGTCTTTAAACCCTACCGACACTAATTAGTAACCGATTCGGTAGACTACAAATAGGTTACGAAAAAGAAACAAACATTTTTTAAATACTTAAAACGGGATACTGTAGCGGTACCAACTGCCTGTACTTTATACTACGCCTTATAAGAACTATACGAGAATGTGAAATTACACGGAACGCCAAGAAACCCGAAACGTTATAAGACTATAAGATCTGGAGTAACTTTAAAAAGATTAACCCTGTTCCGTTAACCGCCAACTTTTATTAGCGCTTTAAACGATTAACATAGACCCTTTTAAAAGGCGTCTTATCACATATCAGGCTACGTAAACCAAAATATTACGTTTTTCGAAACTTTTTACTAAGACCTACCGGATACCAAACTATGTAAGCTAAAACCACTAAGTTTCAAAACCTTTCGCTAAAACCTACCCGATTTTCACTTTAATTAACATCTATTATATAAAAATAATTAACCCGATTACCTTATCTAACATTGGTCACATATAAATAATTAACCTAATCGCCTTAACTAATATCAGTTACATCCTAAACGACTAACCGATCTCTCTACCAATTTCTACTACAGTACGCTAATATGGATAAATTAACGTATACCGGAGCGTATAACAACTCGACATTTCCCTTACCTTACCTAATTTCCCATATTGGCCCTATTTATTTTAAGTTTTCCTATGTTCGCCCTATGTATTTCAAGTTTAGTAATTGTAACGTTTTAAGTTTTACCAACTACTTGGCTAATGTAATGTTACTAACGTTATTGAAATTAATTTAGGACGTTTGACTAATTTGTAATTACGCCTCGTTTACGTATTATTTAAAGTTTTTTTTACGTTAACAAGTACTTGTAAGATTTATTTAGACCGTTTTCATTACTTTATTTCATTTTTTATTTGCCACGTTACCCCGAGCTTTAAACTACTACGAATTGCCCTTTACATATTCATAATAGCCCTACTAATGACAGATATAATAAAGACTAACGACTGTACATATTACCTCTTCACATACATCTTGTTTCAAACCACTATCCTTAGAAATTTGAACCTTAACCTTTGGGATAAAAAGATCCAGGCCTTAATGAAATATTTCTACTACTACACTATGAATATATATATTATAAATATAAACTATAACTACTATAATAACGATATTACAGGACGTAAATTATTCGAAAACATTATAGAATATTTTGCCAACCAAACGCTAGATATATAGCAGATGATAGATGGACAAGTCGCAAGAATCCTACATAAACAATTACAAAGTAAAGGTATTAATACACCCGGTAAAAGCTACAGCCGCATCGTAAAAACCCTATCCGAAACTACTTAACTTACATATATACCTAAATGAACGGATGAAGAAATTTTAAAAAGAGATTTTTTAAAAGAATACTACTTATATAAGCGAAAGGAGCACATAATAAAGTAAAACTTTAAAAAACCACTACAGACTAGAATACGGCATTTTCAACACTAGGCGCTCGACTAAAAACAAAAACAAAAGATTTAGCAAAAGAAAGGAAGGTACTACAGAGATTATTTATAACGAGGGTAAAATATGAAGCCTCCATCAAACACAACTCTAAACCAAGATAAAAACAAAAATACACTTCGAACGCTGGAAATAGCACATTTAGCCGTAACAAAATCAGCCGAAATATAAATAACAACCCATCCTAGATAATAATAATCGGCCGGAACACGGAAAACACCCCGATTTAAGAGGAAATAAGCGGCGCAAAACGCTAATACCCACATTACGGATTAATTCCTCTTAACTATGACCCTTACCACAACCTTCTACTATATCGCTTCTTTATGGATAAAAACGATCCTACAAAGTTAACTAACTTTACTAGACTATAAAAGAGGGATAGTAATTACAATGATAAACCGTACTACGTACTAAATAATAGAATACGCGTAATATTTAACAGATACAAAAAACTGGATATTAAGCCATTATAAGTTCATGTTATTCTACCTGGTATACTCTCCGGGTAAGCTAAACACTGGTATATGTATTACCTTATATAAGTTGATATATTCGGCAAGTGATATAACCGCCTTAAATCACACTTTAACACCTAGATAAACTACGAGTTATACGATAGAGATTAAAATGATATAATATAAAAAATTGTAAAAGAACAAGCAGGAAAGTACTGACAAAAACCCCTAGGAAATCCTTACCGCCTTATTGACAAAGTTCTGGAAATGTTAAAAAGCCTTCAGATCGAAATACAAAGGCAATGAACTATTTATTTAAATAGTAATAAAAGCTTACCTTGGAAACCCGGATTTCGACCTTATACTTTTCAAATCAAAAAAGGACTTAAAAACCTTTTGTACAAGCTTCAAAACATTGCTCGAAACCTTTATACGCCTGCAAAAGAACTTCAAAGCAGCATTTATAACTGATGAAATGAAAATCAAAGCCTAAATCACCAAAATGAACCCAATTAAGATAATCTATTATATTTTAAACCCGAGATTTAAGGTTGATTCAAAGAAAACGAAAACCTAAAATACAGATATTAAAAAAAAATCCCCGGCAATAAAAAACAGGGATTATCTTTCGGAAATAAAAGAAACGTACCAAAGCTATAATAATACTTACGAAAAGACACACAACGCCTTACAAATTTGTAAAAGCGTTATATAATATACGACAAAATCGATTGCTAATTTACAAACTACCCCACCTACAAGTTGATTTGGATCTAACGACAATTTTAGACCGATTACGTACCCGAGGATCAGATAAAGACTAATTTTACAACATATATGTCCGAATACAACGGTATACATAACGGACTTAATAACTATCTATACGATAATACATCCGAAAAGAACGACCCCGAGGACGATAACACCTATTTTCAGTACAAAACTACGACACCGCCCACCGTATCTTCACCGGACTATAAAATGCCTCTTTCAGGTATATCACCGGATTAAATTACACGAAGAAAGTATTCGATGCCTAGAAAAAATTACAATTTACGCTATCTAATAGGTACAGAAACAGGTTTCAAAGTATTATACCTAATACTAAAGCAGCCGAAATTTGACGGCTGAAAAACGCTAGTTCAACGCGCTTACGACGAGGTTTCTGAATCTTCAGTTAAACCGTTCAAGGGATACCGAAAGGTCTTATTTAATAAAGGTAAGACGTCTTCTTTCGGAACAATCGTTGTAAATACACGTTTCGAGTCGGTTAAGTATTATGTAATAAACTTTAAAACATCGTTTTTACGTTTACTAATCAATATAAACAAGTTCGAAATCGAAATCCGTAATATAACCAACCAACTTATCCGTACCTTAAATGATATATTCGTATTGCTCCGGCTTAAATTCGGCTACTTATAATTTTTTCCAATAGCATGTATAATCGAAACCATTTATTTAATATAACTGGAACTACGTATATTACACCGATTATTCGTATACCCGGCTACAAAACGCGTTTTACGCCTAATTTATACCGCAAACCATACGGATATAGAAAAGGGCGCACTTAAGGCTATCGCAAAATTCTTCCATAAATTCCAATTACACTTACAGGTAATACGACGGTTTAAGTTCCGTTTTTAAAAAGATATAGAATTTAACTACAAAGTAATCATTAATATTTTACAACTAAATAGTCAACCAGTTTGTTACGACCCAAGTATTATGGTGGGTCAGAAAGAAAACTAGTATGCAGCTGAGCCACTTAGAGCCTGAAACTCAACACATCAGGCGGGGAACACCTCTTCTTTGTTAGCGGAAATAACTAAGCCAATCACTTAATTAGGATTAGTGTGATCAGTACTGATCCAAGGGATCCAGTACTAAAAACTGTATCAAGGCATGAATATATAAGGACACGGTCAGCACGACATAGATAGTATTTCTTTCATAGCTTTTCAGTTGTCAATCTAAGTATTCAGTCTCAGTATATTCTGAATAGCCTCACGGCTTTTGATCATTACTTGTACGGTTGCAATATTGTTCACTCAGCACCTCTGCTACCTTCTTAATAATATAAACCCTCTGACACCTTCTATTTACTCACGGGTAATTAGTGTGATCATTAAATAGTTCTCTATGCCGTCGACGTAACAATATTGTTTTAAACCGCCAAATTTACATAAAGCGTTTTTACTATAAACTATTAGGACGCTTTAATTAACTATTAGTCGAGCGTTTACCTTAGGCCTCCTAACTGGATTACATACTATGTTGACACGGCCTTCGACTTTACCGAATAATGTAATGGGATCCAGATAACCGGTAATAAATATAGGAAAATCATAGTAAAAGTCCTATAGGGTATTAGAAAATGCGAAAGATATTACGAACCGTTAAAACAAGCGTATACAATATTATCTAAAAAAGCTAAAGGGTAATAACTTGAAGGAGTCTATCCTTCAAATAGCGATCAACGCCGTTAACAACACCTTTTTCCCGAATAGGCTTATCTCCACGCTTTGTGTTTTCGGTGCTTACCCGAGGATCCACACAGATTCTACACCATTATCATCCACGGTACAAAGGGCCAATGCCGTAATAAAAGCTATAACAGTTTTACGATTAATACAAGCCAAAAACGACTTATTCAAAACGTTAATCATAAGAAGTAACCAACGTAGCACCGGCGTCTTAAATTTACTACTATAATTTGAAGTTTTGGTTTAAAGAAAACAAGATAAATAAACTAAATATTAAAGGATTAACGGGTTTAAAGGCCACGATATATTGGTTAATCTATTAAACGGTATAAGCTTTTTTTTTGGATGAATAATGGTACGTAAGTATAAAAAAAAGTAAAAAGCATCGGCTAGGATCCTTAAGACAACTGAAACAGCTTACAAATTACCCCCTAAAACGACAAAAACGACCAAAACCGCCCACACGCTACCCTTCGGAAAGACGAATTCAGCCCGACTCCACTCCGACCACACCAAATAAAAACGGCATATTTACGTCAACTTCACAAAACACTAGCTGCCAAAGATGAACCTTCGGCTAGAAAACGAAAAAACGCCTTAAAAACTTTACCATAAACTCCATTATTACGTAAAAAGAACTGCCAAGCCGCGAATTAAGCTTGAAACTTAGTTACAAAGGTATTATTACAACCCTAAGTAACCTATTTAAACAATTTACCTAAACAGAAATTTTAACCTTAAATAATCAAAACGTTTTTCACTTTAAACAATTCGACCTTATTATCTACAGTACCTGGAGAATTTAATCAACCTGCCTCGTCCACTTGGTAAAAAAAATAAAACTGGAAAACCTTATAAAAAAAACTCGCTTAGTTATTAAAAATTATAACGACAAATGTAAAAAGGATATTATAATCCAATCACTTACATTATAACAAACCAATTACCACCAGATTTTTACATTCGTAATCTCCCTTAACGAATCCTATAACCTACATATCGAATTCCGGGATATAATATAGGCCTATATACAATTTGAAGAACGGCTAGAACGGCGGATTTACGCAAATATACTAAAAAATCTCAAATAAAGCCACCCGCCTAAAAAAATTATATATATTGTAAAGCCTTTTTACGATTTAATTAAAACCAGTATATATTGATATAACATTTATTTAAAACACCATAAGAAACTATCCATGATAAATAACCCCACCTTTAACACATACCTATTAATAGCGACTATTTATTCAGAGGGCTTTGTATTTACGGGAATATAAACAAACGATACCCTAAACTTATGTAACGCCTCGTTTTTAATATCCGAAAAATGGAAACTTTTAAAGGCCGGCGTAAAGACGAAGCCTAAAACCTACCTGTCAAGGAATAATATAATCGATTTAAATAATGCTACGATTATACTTCGAAACGGAATTTTGAAACTTACGTAAAAAAGACAGCTAAACAAGGTGGCTTTTATCGTATTGAATAATGCAAAACGGACTGACGAATATAAATGCCACTGTGCACGCGAAGTTTAGGTTACGTTTATAGTATAACCAAAGGCAGTATTCGACCTTTCGGTCGCCGTATAGTGCCAAACCAACCCGATGGACGATATATACAAGGCATTTAATAAGCCCTTTTTATATCAAATACATAATCTAAAGCGAGGGTTGTAATATATATTGTTAGATATACGTACTATAAAGCTACTTGTTTTTACTCAAGGTTTTTTTGCTAATAATATCGACTATAGTTAAAAAATAGAATTTTTCCTCGTCCTCGATAATGAATTACCGGCTCGAAACGGCTTTTCGTTTCGTAAAAACATTATTCATGAAAGTTTTACTAAGTGTAAAAGGATTATGAAAAGCTTTCTCGCTTCAGAGATCTATGGTATAATTCAAGGCTTCGATTCGGATATTACTATAACGATAATAATCCGGATAATTATTTTTGATCTTAGTTTACACTATATCCTTTTAGTTTTTTACACTAATTCTTTATCGCTTTATAAATACCTGGTTAAATTAGGCACCACATACTAAAAACAACTCATAATTGATATTATAGCTTTATACAAATAGTATGAACACCGGGAAATCGAGTAAACCAGATAAATTAATGGCATATTAAACCCAACAAATGCGATAATAATATCAATACTAAACGGCGCTTTAAAAACACTTATATCGATAAGTTCGTTATTTATTAAGGTCATAAAAAAATGTTTGAGACCCCAATAAGCTATTACACCGATTTACAATAACTTGGATCGGTTTATTAATATTATTCGCTTCGATCTACATTTTACTTTTACATAATACGGCTATTTACACAGATTTTGGCTTATTATCTCTTTTGTTTTCCCATTTACCTATTTAGACAATTTAGTTCGACTTATCGATATTAATCGCTCAGACATACATTTTACTTTTATATAATACAATTATTCATATCAATTTTAATATATTACCTCTTTTATTTTACATTTCATGTTACGTTTGTCATTTCGAAATTTATTTGTAAAAAAGCTATAAAATTATTATGCAACGTATCAAACTATAACTGGATACGCCAGCTCGGTCAAAGGGATATCTATCTACTATTAAAGGGAGATGGCGATGCCGCCGCGTTCCCACTATCCTCCTCGTCACTCTCCCCCTTTATATTAACACCACTATCATTACTTCTAACTATATTATTAGCGCCAACGAGGATTTAGCCCTACACCTTATTGATTATGCCTTTAAGCAAAGGGATAGGGGAGGGATTACCTTTTTCGCAGCGGCGTGTGATAACGCCGTTAAACTTACCTATGTAGTATATACGTAAGCCCCGTTTTTAGGCGTAGACGATGGCTTCCGTCTCCCTAATCCACCGGTTAACGCCTACTACTAGTTAACATCGACTTGTTTTAATTAATTACGATGATTTTTTTAGATTCGTACCAAACGAGTATTTTGACCAAAAAAAGGTTTCAAAATTTCATTAAAACTAACCAAAAAGCCGACGGGCGCGTAACACGGCCTCGGCTTATAATTTCAAAACCACCGAAACAGGGGTATACGAATTACTAGTCCGTTCGTAACGATGTCAATGCGCTAAACAACCCCCGCTTTCGTAATAATAGCCAATAAACTTACCCGCGGCTACGGACACGATATATTACACGTAAAGCGTATCCATTAACAGCCTAAGGTTATGGACCCGGGCAAGTCGCTCCAACAATTATCGCGTTAAAGAGGCCTTACAGCGTACCTTAACGATATGAAGCTTAAGGCGGCGGAAAAGATCCGTCTCGTACTCCTTCTTTACAAAAGAAGGAGTTAAAATTTAACAAACGAAAGACTTGAAATATACATACCCTATCGCAACTACATTAAGCTACGCTTACGGCGCCAAAAGATCTCTACGAGTAATAGGGTTTTCAACCGTAGGAGAAGGGTAAAGTCTATAACCTTAAAAGCCCCCCGCTCCTCCCCCGAGCTGGAAAAGAGGTAGAAAAAGAGGGGGGGGAGGAGGTCGACGCGGCGGTAGTAAGGAGAGGCGAGGCGAAGGCGGTGGTTAGACTGGGCGACGTAAGGGCGGCAAGGCTAGGTGGCGTAGCGACGGTGGAGCTTGGTGGTGTAACGGCGAGCGGTGTAGCGGGGGCGGGCATCGTGGCAGCAATTAAGAAGATTAAGTCCGACGAGGGCGGGCTATTGCTACTAGTGGTGGTGGTGGTGTTAGGGGCGGCGGCTGCGGCGGTTACGGCGACGGCAAGGCGCCAATATTCTTGCGCTAAACGGCGCCTAATAGTCCTATTTTTATGCGGTATTTATTCGGTAATTAAGTTAATACGTATACAGGCCAAGTAGCCTACACATTAAAATAGCTTAGTTTGATTGGGTGAACCAAAAATTAGATTAGAATGGGTACTTGTATTAGCTAAAACTACGCGCCTTTGGCGAAAAGAAAAAAAAAGGAAGTTTTGCTTGGAGTGATGGCGATATATCTTCTTATACTAATCTACCACGTGATTGCATAACACCCTACGTAATTATCATTACGCAATCACCCCTATCAAAAATAACGAAAAGCGCTATCATCAACAATATCGATTCTATTTAGCTACACCAACTAAAGCCGACTTATAATCACTACCGCGGCCAGACTTTACTAATCCCAGCCGAACTTATTAATTTAAACCTTTTACCACTAACTCATTAATAACAATACTGTTACTACTACTAATTTCAACCTTTTGCGACTAATGTAATAATAACACTATGGCTATTATTGATCTGTACCTTTTGCAATCAATACAATAACAACACTATCACTATTAGGCTATAGGTACGAAATATACTGAGAAAAAAGAAAAGATTACTAGTATACATACTACTATATAAACTTACAGATAATATATATAGGTTAAAAGGAAGTACACTATATTACAGGGTGCACTCCTGTAGGGTATATGATAACGTGTCACGATATAGGCTACACTCTTACAAAACGCAAAGTACAACATATATAAATTGGTCTGAAATTCTATTCCAGGCCGATGGCAATACGTGGAACGGTTTAGAAGAAGTACTCTAGAGTCATACGCTCTGAGCAAGGGCTTATAAGCCCTCACCTGTAACGTACACCTCTGGGTACTTCTTCTTAATCTTCATCTTAACTTTTATACTACAACTATCAATCTAACGATTACTCTTTCTACTTACCTTGCTTCACATGAACAGATCTTTAGACCCTACCGACAGTTTCAGAGAGTTGATGTGGACTTTTCTTCGTTTTTTTCTAGTAGTAGAGTAAAAAATTTACAGAGATATAGAGAATGTAATATGGTTAATTTCCTATACCCCTGTCTATTGTGGTATGAAAATTGGTGTTTATTATTGTTCAGATGTTTGTTTTTATTAACCATGAACCTGCTTAATTTATTATCACGAGGTATTGAAATAAACACTCACACCTAATTACTGATTCTAAGTTTTTCTCCATTATTAAGGTTAGTTTTAGCTTCAATCCGTCGCCAAATTAATCGATCAGTTATTCATTTTTAAGAATTTTCGAGTTAGCTAATGAATCCATCACAGATTGCTTCCTTATTCGTTTAAAATTTATTGAATATCATCTCCAATTGTTCTCGATCCAAGTTTCATACTGGGTTCACAATAGCTTCTAAGAGCTTTGCTTTCTAATTTAATGTGATTTCAGACGTCGTATTTGGTAAGTTTTTTGTAATAGTAGTAATTGCTTCGCCGTAAATCAACTTTATTTACTATAAAGTTGACTATATTGACTGCAAGTTGAATGTATTATTTTATGGATCGATAGTATTAGCTGCAAGTCAAGTACTGTATGCGCCCACTTCACACTAGGGTATAGACTAAGAAATTGATCATAAAAATTACTGTGCAGACCGGCTAGCAGTCTGCTAAACCTAAAATAATACATACACCACATAACTATTGCAATACTACTATAACTTCAACCAATTCGAATCTACAACTTTATAATATCTAAAGTCCTAAAAACATAAATTAGTAATTATTAGGTTAAACGTAAATCTGCAAAGTAAAATAATAAACCACTTTCCGACTAGGCTTTTGGTTAAACCAAGGCAGAGGGAATATTTTTACAAAAGATCTCTACGAATTACGTCAATCTAAAACGGTAGTAAATAGGGAAAACTTCTTGATTAATTTAATATAAAACAGTAATCAAGGGATAGCGAGAATATTGCTGCTTAAAAAGAACACCAAGAAATCTTCACTGAATCCTTCGTCAAAAGGCTAAAATTAATTGCCTAAAGTCTTAGAAATCGTCAAATTCATTAACAGCTAAGTCAATAATACTGCGGGTACTACTATTAAAGAACGACAAAATCCAAAGCTATTCAACTAAAACTACTACTAAACAACTTTGGACCCTATTCTCTACATAAAATTTTACTCTTAACATCAAGTTCTTTTTTCAACACCACTTTTTCCACTCTTCTTCTCCTTAACTTACATCAAAACCGCTAATCGAATACTTCAAGATCGTTATACTGAGTGAAATCGTTAAGTCTCGCTGAAAAAAATCACATTACGTAACTTCACGCCAAATGGTTAAACCCCCACGCTTTCAAATTTCCAAGTTCCTTAACCAATAAGTTTTAAACCAGAAAAATCGTAAAGAAAACACCGAGTTTAAAATACATAAAAATAATTGAGGTCTTCGAAACTGTTTTCACCAACCACTACAACCAATAACTTTGGATTAAGAGTATTAACGATTCTTCAACTAAAAATCGCCTAACTAATTACGTTAATAAGAACAACTTCGACATCGACGTCGACGAAAACCTTAGCCGTAGCGAACGAGCCTTCCATTTTTTTTCGTAAATTATTTAGCTATCAGATCCTTAACATAGAAGTAACGATGCAATGCATCGTGAAATCAAACTAAATCCAAAGGTCAACAGGCGTAAAATTCATATACCAGATAAAACCATGAAAGGGATAGAAAAATTCTTCTTTAAATTAGCGAGATTTAAAGACTACCCTTGAAATCTTCAACTTCAAAAGCCATAAAGAAAAGGAAAAGGTTTTAAAGCTAATTAACGCCCTCATAAACGTTTTAGGGAACCACTCTCTAATTCCCAGATAGGTAAGATATTTCATATATGCTAAAAATAAGAAACTTATTAATTTACTCGACAACCTAATACCTTCACATAACAACGCGAAGTACGCACTTTATGGATGTAGAACACGTAAACAAACGGCTTCCAACGCGACAAAAAAATACCGTCGGTTCCATCCACCGGTCTATTAAACAAAATCATCAAATCTCTTAACATCTTTCCTATGGCCGAGACCCTCTTACACCTTAAACCTTCCCTTAAAATCATTAATTTATTTAAATCAAAGCTTCATAAAACAGATACGCCAATACACATATACTCATAAAAAATCCTATCACAGGACTTTATCCATCGGGCCAGGCGACTATCAACTACTTCAACTACTGTAATTCGAAAATACCAAAACATACCACCAATAATTTAAACAACTATTACTACTTTTCTCTCAAACGAGTCAAAATGGTCAATATTCACTACAAAATCCTTAGGAACTTCGCGAAAAGCTTTATGGTCTTTTTAATATGAAGATTGTACCATTTGGAAGTAATTGCAAATAAATTAAAATTCCTTCATTTGGTTTTGACTTACTATTCCATGCAATCCTCATGAAGTACGCTAAAATTACCACCTTAGCCTTTTAACGAAAACAGAAACATTCTGAAAAATCCAAGATAACACAAAAAGCTAATTCTAATGCAACGTCAAATTTAAGTAATATTATACTAACTAGCCTTCAACAAAGTAAAAAACAATAATAGTCAGGGAAAAAAAGGGAAAACTTTCGATAAATTTTTTTAAACTAATATAGGATAAGTTTATATTTTCCTAATAGGTAATAAAGAGGACTTATATTGGAAACGCCACGTTCAACCAGTATTTGCAAATAAAATTACAGATTTTAATGAAGTCGAATACATCTTACAACACTTAAATAATACCTATATAGGTTTTTTCAATCAGTTACGATCCTTATTTGCCACAGTAATAGCTTATACGCCGAACTCCCGCAATATATACCCCTAAGTTGATTAATTTCGTAATTAGAATAAAGAAAACTATGTAATATTATATTAAATCAATCGTAAGTACCGACGGATCCAAAACTCAGGGTCTAATCTAAGGTTTTCGGATTAAAAGTCACAATTATACCAGCATAAGAAACGAAAACGAAACTTAACCGGATTTGCCAACCGCAAAAAGGATCTTCTTAATAATATTGAAACATATTAAATTAATAAAAAGTTCAGTTATTGGATTACTCGAAACGTTTCAGCTAAACGTTACAAATAACAGGTAATGTACCCCACCCAGTACCCTACTGCTTTTAGGTAAGATTACTTGGATAATATCACAGATTACGAGGGTAAAGGGGCTATTAATAATGATGATATACCCAAGAAAGTCACTTGGCATGAAAATACTACGTTTAATGTGGCCCAATAATTAGCCGACCACACTTTTTTATACCGCTTAAGTAACTAAAACCCCTTCCTTTATCCAGATCAAAACATTAACCCCATATATATCTTTAGCCTTCCCGACCGTAACACGAATCACACGTTTCAAATTATTATCACAAAAATCATGGCATCAAGGTATTAAATAGGAGGCTCTTCATAATACGTGGCATTACAAAGGGAAAGCACTACTACTACTAAAATAAATTGTTAAAATTCTGACAAAGATGAAGTTAATTTCGGTTTAGGCGAATAATTATCGGTACGAAAAACGAAAATTATTGAACTATTATTACTATCACGTTTTACATCCTCAAGTCTCCAACTATTAGAATAGTACTATTTGCAGTGTAGTAGGTCAACTTTACTTATAGTAAAGTTGACTATACTAACTGCAAGTTGAGTGTATTGTTTTATATGGGCTTACTTATTGGGTGTAAGTCGAGTACAGTAGGCCATACTTCATACTAGGTCATAGGCCGAGCAATGTGACATAGAAATTACAGTGCAGATCGGCTAGCAGTTTGCCAAACCTAAAACACTACATCTACCACTTAACCAGGCAATACTACTGTTACTTAGACCAATCGAATCGACAACGTTACAATATCTAAATCCCTACCAACACTAATCAGTATTTATTAAGTCAAGCACAAATTATCTAAGTAAAAAAAGAAGCTATCATTCAATTACACTCTACGTTAATAAACGGCGGCTAAGGTAGAAGAAAGATTCTTACGAAGGGCTTCGATTAGTAATGCGCTAGTCCACAACGGCAGGAAAACAAATAAGACTTTTAGGTTGCACCAATCCATAACGGCAATCTAGAAGTAAGCGCTGGTAGCACTATTAAAAACACCAAGAAATCTTTACCAGATCTTTCTTAAAAACATTAAAATTAACTATCAGAAATCTCAAACTTCGGCAATTTAGCAAACGGCTAAAACATTACTACTACAGGTGCTGCTTCTGAAAAAATAACTACTTCCCATAGCCTATAACTTTCAACTTTCGCCCTCTACCAACAACAACAAACGACCTTTAAACCTACTCTTTACACCAATCTTTTACCCCTACTTTACTCTTTTCTTTTCGTTTACGCCAATTGAATCGTTGAAATCCCTATTTTGGGCGAAAAATATCAATTCACGTTAAAAAAGCTACGTCGTACAACTCAACGTCAAGTCGCCAAGTCTCCACGCGACTTTACGCCAAAATATCAAACCCCGGACGCTCAAAATCACAAAATTCCTCTTTTTACGTATCCTACGCATTCCACATAGACCAAAACCCCAAAACAGCACTTGGTTAATAGAGAATGAAGGTAATTAAGACCCTTGGTCCCCAATTTACCAAGTATTTCGATAAAGAACTTTGGGGTTATGACGTTGACAAAGACTTGCCGGTTGAACATTTGGTTAACTTCGTTAGATTTTAACCTATAGAATACGATGAAGGAATCAACGTTGACGCCCTATACTAATCAATCAGGAAAAATAGTTAAGCCTTTTAAAACCTTTAAATTCCTTTTACCCCCCTAATACTTTAATTCAAATCTTCAAGTCCCCTACAAACCTTTCTATAATAAGTTTGCTTATACGCGAAAGCTTATTCTAGGTTTTGCTATAGAACTTTACATTTTGGGTTAAACGACTGATAATTCCCCTTAATACCGCACTTTAAAAATTTTAAGTTTTAATTTCCAGGAAATACTATTAATAAAGATTTTGATAACTATCGCAACCTGCCCTTGAGGCTAGTCAAAATATTGAACATTAATAATAATTTTTTCCTAGATTTCTCTAAAATCTGGAATGATGTAAAAAGGTATAACGGAAAGTCTTATAACCTTCTCGATTCGAAGATAATAACCTTTTAAAATATTTGTAAGCAGATAAAAGTTTCCCTTTTTAGCTTTTACCTACTATTCTCCGGATCTTCATAAGGTACACCGAGTACTATTACCTAACCTTTTTGATCCCAGCCACTAAGTTTCGTAAGATTTAAAATGGTATATAGAACAACTTCAAATATAACACAAATTAGGCCACCACGAGGTGGGTGACGATAATAATTGAAAAAAAAAAGGGGGAAATATGAATGGATATGCTTAACTAAATAATTAACAAGCTAATGTTATATTAAAAAGTAATAGAAAAGACCTACGTTAGTGAAATCATACTTTGCGATCAGGTACTAGTAATAGCTACGGGTGTTAAAGAGATTAAATACTTTTTATAACGCTCAAATACCATGTACAAAGTCTTGTTTAGACATTTACGTTCTACGTTTACCACTATAACAACGTGTACACCAAACTCGCGTCCTATATACCCTGAAGCTGGCAAATTCCCTAACGTGAATAAAAAAAAACTTTGTAGTAATTAATTACATACACCGAAAGTACAGCTACTGGCGCCCTTATCGCCTAAGGTTTGGCTTATCGATTACAGACTGGAAGCAATAGCTACGTTAACGACAACAGGGCTAAGATTTAAACAGACCTTCTAACCATAAGCATTATCGTTGTAATGGTGGCAGGATATGTTACATTTATGACAAGTTCAGTTATTAGAAAACTTGGAATAAACCTGCCGATCGAAATAATAAAAAGGTAATATATTATATATAGTAGCTTAACATTGGGAATGAAAAATATTTAGACAAAATTGTAAACTTTGAGAGTGGAAAGCTCATTAACGGTAATAATACCACTAAATAAATAAAATGAATAAAGAAAACGTTTTTAATTCGATCTAGTAATTAACTGTTTACGTTTTTTATACCGCTTAGGTAATAAAAACTTATACCTTTACTTTAATTAAAACACTAACACTTTATACATATTTAACCTTTACAATCGTTATATGGATTGTATGTTTTAAGGTATTATTCCATATATAAGAATAATCAGGTATTTAATAAGAGGCTATTTATAGTACGTAATATTACGAATGAAAAGTACTATGTCTACTAATATTAATCGTCAAAATGTTAATGAAATCAAAGCTGACTTCGATTTAGGCGAGTAATTATCGTTATTAGAAATACCTCTAGTTTAAACTATTGTAAAAACAATTACGTTGCGTACCCTCAAATCTCCCACCCCTTTCTCTTTTGACTTAAAGAATATAAAGACCTTTGGGGCTAACGTCGACGTTAACGCAGACGAGCTAGTAAAAAACGGTCAGAAGTATCGCATTACCTTTAAGTGGAGGAATTTATGGTTCTATATTTAAGACATTAAAGTAGTAGTGTAAAATCTAACGCAGCCTGAGATAGGCTAATTATACCGTAATTTCAACTATCCAATGGTTAACAGGTTATATAAAGGCCTAAGGTTTGTAGGGCATAAAAATGTGAAGTAACTTACTTTAAAAGCCATTAAAAGGTTTTATTACTACTTCTAAACTTATATCTAAGCCCCCCAAAGATTTAAATTTACATTATAAAACGATAGGAACTTTGATTATATGGTCTCTATTAATGTATTTTACTTGGATAATAAACCAACTTTTTACGTCGTTAACTTTATAACCACTTTTTACGATGCCAAGTTCCTAAAATCCCTTTTGACAAAGGATATAAAGGAAACAATAAAAATATTATAAATTAACACGTATCTGCGCCCACCTTACATCGTTGTTCACGATATAGACACTACCTTCACAGCGATAGAAATTAAGGAAAATACTAAAATAATAGGAATTTAATATGAACAAGGTCCTATAAAGTCCTACTAAAGTATTGGAAAAGTTGAAAAGATATACGCCCTGTTTCGCCGAGCGTAAACATTTTTTACGCTGGAAATTATTACAAGCTTTATGGATTTAGATGTACGCCTTTAAATAGCGGTAAAGGGCGAGAACGATAATATAAGCCATAACGGCCTAATACTTACGCTACTAGTCTTTGGAGTGTACCTATGTTTAACAAGTGAATCTTCGATATTAATGTTATAACCCAGACAGAGGTTGGGCCAGGAAGCAGGCCAGTATGCAATACTGCGCCACTAGAAAGCCTGAAGTCTAGAATCAGGCGGGGAACTTCTCTTATGTCAGCAACCCCGGACAGGGAAGGACCGATGGGACCGACAACAACTTCAGCGGTCTAGTTCTGAAGACAGTATGAAGGCACGGATATATAAGGACACGGTCACCACCACACAGATAGTATTTCCTTCATAGCTCTTCAGTTGTCAATCTAAGTATTCAGTCTACATACATGAATAGCCTAACGGCTAATGATTATTCTACAGCACGAACAAATATCTTCTGATATTGCACCTTTGTTACCTCTACTACCTTACTGCTAACATAAATCCCCTGACACCTTCTATTTACTCACGTGTATTTAGTGTGAACATTAAAATTAACAAGTCTCTAAAAGTGTATTATGAAATACGGCAAAGCTTTAAAGGGATTACTAAAAAGTAATCGATACGCTATTAGGTTAATAATGCCCTTAATATCAGAAAAGACTATATAACAATCGACGTACTTACTTTACCGTTATGAAGCGAAGTCATGGTGTAGCTGAAGCTAAGTAAATAGGTGGGCCTATATAAGATTTGAAGTATCGTAAACTTTAAAGTAACTACAAAAACTATTAATAGTTCTATATTTTTACGAACTATCCAGGTTAAAATTTACATTATAGCTACTCATGATGAAAACCCTTAAGTTCGGAGACTAATTTAATAAGAACCTCATTCACTAGTTATCGAAGAACCGATAAAAGGCCCTGAGCTCAAACGATCTCCAAAAAAGAGAAACGTTAAAGAGGAAAAATATACACCAGGCTTCATTCAAAATACTACTTAGATAAATAGGGAAAAAAAAGGATAACAAAAACTTAGTATTAAAGTTTCGGATAAAATGAATTAATAAAACCTTTGTTAGCATTCCTTAAAAAAGGAATAAAGTTGAAATGAACGGCTCATCAACCGGAGGGGTTTTATGATTTATACCGAAGGTTTATTTCAACCTTTACAGCCCAAATACTTCAATTTTCAGGCCGAGAATGATTAACGAAGTAAACTAGACAACTACGGAGAGGACATACGAAAAGTTACGTATAATCGCTTAAAGATACAGCGATAAAAGTAAAGATTAAATCCTTACGCAATAGTTAACGATTTAGAAGATTAGTTAGCGTTTAGTGGTCGCTTTAGGAACAAGTTTATTAGTTCAAATTGCAGGTAAGTTTACTTTTAATAACCTTAATATAACGTAGTCCTATACATAATTAGTAATGGATTAACAACGGATTGTATTACTGGAGTTCAAATAAGAACTACGTGTTATTTACCCTGTAGAGGCAGTAATACAATGTATCAAACTACTATACGAACTAACTAAAGTAAACGTCCATGAGTACCTAACCAACCAATTATAGTTAAAATTATGGCTAAGCATAAAGTTTTGAATATACGACCCATATTCACGACTAACGTATGAAAAAGACTTTGGATTAATGGATATAAAAATTGACGATACCTTTTTCGTTGAAACGACTGGTTTCATAGTAATGCACCAATAGGCTATTAAAGACTTTAAGTTTTAAAATTGGAAGCTGGTTATAACTTTAACGAAGGGTAATAAGCTTGATTTTAATAAATATTTAATAAGTATATTCAATATGGATACCGGCCTTAACTTTCGCTAAAATGACCAGAGAGCCAATTTGACTATAATTAATAAGATCGATATATCCAACGCATAACAGTAGCATATATAACGAGCTCTTAACAGCTATATTGCCACCTTGTGTTAACTGGAGGTATCGTACGACTTATTTATCTCGGTATAAATATAAAAACCAATAAACAAAGACTTTGACCTACTGAATCAAAGGTTCGAGTGGCAGATGCGAAACTTAGACTAAGGGATTTATATGGTTTTGATTGACCTATCGAAGGCTACCTTAATAATCTGTAAAGATAGGTTTTTCACGAATAACACCGACCTATCTTTACAAATAAGCTTTTTTATAACCTTCGTTAACGAATATAAACGAGAAGACTAGTTTAGTATTGTCAGTAACGTGATTGACTAAACATTTATCAAGTATAAAAGAAATTAATAAAGCGTATTAACTTTGGAGCCTTATAATATAATAATTAACTTCAACGTAAGCATAATAATATAAAAGACCCTTAACCTTATTACTATATAACTAAAGATTCTTTTTATTCCGGTAGTAATTTATACCAACTCGAAAATCATATTCGAATACTTTTCCAAGCTTGGAACTATAAGCGAAAAACTTCTGATAATCAACGTAATGGCACTCTGGAAAGCCTACGAATGGACGGAAATTAAGGAATTTCGATATGTCAATGGTAAAGATAATCTTATTAATGCTATAATGAAAGTGTCTTCGAATAAGGCCTTAGAAAAGTTTATGGATAGTAACAAGCTAACTATACGTATTGAGGGCTACATTAATAGGTTTCCCGGAAAGCCTAAGTTATATAATAGCGGTTGGAATTTTATTATCAAATTGGAAAACTACGAAGGAATCAACGATATTAACTTATTGAATTAACATGCTTAAAGTGGAGGTTTGCAAAGATTTATAGCGGAAAAACCTTTTCTATGAGTCGATGGAACCGGACTTCGAAACCGTAGGGAAACTAATGTAAATTTAGTTTAATTCAAATGAAAACAAGCGCATCTTAATACGAAAACCAATTAAAATTAACTGGAGTTTGGCTAGTTAATGAGGTCGTAGTCTAGCTTTTACCGAAAAAAATTAGTTAACTATACTGGTGTACACGTACAAACTAAAAAGCTATCAGTATCAAAATAATACTACATACAATGTAGTATGTCAACTTTACAGTAAAGTTTACTATACTAACTTCAAGTAAAGTGTATTATCTTGTGTAGGATTACTATATTAGGTGTAAGTCGAGTACAGTAGGCCCCATTTCATACTAGGGTACGGGCCAAGCAATTGACCATACAAATTACAATGCAGACCGGCTAGCGGTGTAACAAACCTAAAACAATACATTCACCACTTGACCACGCAATAATACTGTTACTTCAACCAATTGAATCGACAACGTTGCAACTTCTAAAGCCCTACAAATACCTACTTTATTTCTCATTTTCTTAAAAAACATAAATATTCTCAGTGTCAATGCTAACATTAACGCTGACAAACTGGTAAAAAAAGGCTAAAGATTTCCTTTCACCTTTAAATAAGAGTACCTTGAATTCCATCTTGAAGACCCAAAGACAATGGTACAAATTTAGCGAAGTTAAAATTACATTGATTACACCGGAGTTTTATTAACCAAACCGTTTATAAGCTATGTAAAATTATTCGGTACGTAAGACATAATAATATGAAATATTCTATTCTAGAGGTTACAGAAATCTTTACCATCATAACCAAACGAATACCTAAACATCCCGAAAATTTACGTTAACATTGAAAATGATAAAGATTTTAATTACGAGATTATCCTTGATGAATTTATATCAAGAAACAAATTTAATTTTTACGCTCTTCAATTCGCAACCTCCTTTAACATAACCAAATTCTTTGAGTCCCTATCGGCAAAGGATAAGTTGAGAAAGTGAAGAATTTTGAAAATTAACACGTATTGAGGCCTAGCAAAGGTCATCGTTCATTATACTAATACCAATCATACAACTACAAAGTTTGAACCAAGTACCAAAGCAATAGCAAATTAATATAAACAGGTATGTTTAAAGCTTACTAAATCATTTCAAAAGTTAAAGGGTTTACGTATTACTTCGTAAAACGTACGATATCCTTTTGTTGGAGATTTAAAGCTTTATAGACTAAGCTACATATTTCTGAATAATGATGAAGGTGCTTCATAATACTGTGTACCAAAACAGCTTAATTCCTTCGATATTAGTTGTTAAAATGTATCCTCGTTTAATTAATGAGTCTTAATTATTAAAAAAGACCTAGAAATGGGTTATAATGTATATCACAGTTTGAAAGAACTTCTAAAGAAATCAGCACAACATCAAGTCAATAATACTCTTAATACCAAAAACAACCACATGATTATCGACTTATTGATTTTACCGTTATTAGTTCATGTCCTTATATGGAAATAGCAGGGCAAAGAGGATAACCCACTCAATACTTAAAATATCGCCAACCCAAAAGTAATTCTTCAAACTATTAACTGTTTTACAACGTTTTGCATAACTCAGGTAAAACTTTATATTAAAGCAATCAACGGTAACGATGAAAATTCTCAAGTTAAGCGAATTACCCAATATAACCCCACTTCTTCCGTGATTGATAAGCCGATAAAACATCAACAAGCTGGTCAACTATTAAAGAATATGAATTTTGAAAATGATAAATATACACCGGACCGAATTTACAATACTAATTGAGTTAATATAAAATAGAAAAACGAATAAGACTCAGCTACTAAGCTCTGGACACAAGGCGTTATCAAAACCTCCGGCAGGTTTGTGAGGAAAGCTATAAGGTTGAAATTAATGGAGTGCTCACACGAAGAGTCGAATAATACGTACCCAAAAGCGACTTTAACCTTCAAAACCAAAATATTACGATTTTCAAATCGAGGGTTATTTACAAGGTTAAAGGTAAAACCACGAGGCGGCCGTACGAAAATTAACGTCTAATCCTTCAAGGATACGATATTAAAAGCAAAGATAAGATCTTTATGCAGTCTCTAACAATTCAAAAGATAAGTTAACGTTTGATGCTTACTTTGACAGAAAGTTTGCGGGTAAAAACTAATTGAAAGTTTACCTTGAATTGCTATGATATAATGTGAACTTACACGCAGTCGGCAACTGATTCATAAAAAAGCATTTTATTCAAACAACCGTAAAAAGTCTATGAAAAATACCCTCCGGAAACGGTTATATAATATATCCAGCCACTATCCGGACTTGTTTAAATAGACGTCCATTAGTTGATGACTTATTATTAGCGTCCAACCTACGAATGTATGCCAAGTAGGTGCTAAATGATGTTAAAAATTAAGATACCAAAGATGACTAGAGAAGTTCGCAAAGATCCCTTATACAAGACTTATGTGTACGGTCTGTTACAGGCCCTTTTATGTGACGTTTACGGACTGCGCCCGGACTATATCCGGGCTGGATGTTATATATTTGTATCCCGTTACATGTATGGCTACGTAAATTATAGACCTAATAGCTAGTAGCTTGAGTCTTCAACACGCCTCTTTCTTTATAGGAAAAAGGTACGTTGTTATAATAGATACAGATCGAGTATGGGGCGTATAGTATTAAAGGTTAACTGTAGAGTAGCCATACTCGTATTTTCATTTCGTCAATCGAAAGTTGAGTATAGACCGTATTCGCGTAAGGCGCGAACCGGGTGCGAAATATATAATATTATGGTTGAGTTATAAAAGTGTTATATAACATCATGATTTAACTATATACCTATCGATTTCAAACCGTTTACGTATAAAAACGGCTTTGAACGCTACAGGTAATCCTTTGAACTTCGCCCGTTTCCTCTTTAATTTACATTTATCCCTTTTATTTTCTTCTATTTTCTCCTATAGCCTGGCTTTTGATTATTCTTTACTGAATTTTTAATATAGCCTATACAAGGTTTTATCCCTCTAATAGCCTTGTTTTACTCAAACCGCTGTTTGCCGTTATATTTAACCTTTCCTTCATAATATGACTCACCTCATTAATAGGTTTGGTATATAATTACGCGCCCGCCGGCACATTTGGTAGCAATGATCAGCCGCTTTGTAAAATATATCGTCTATATTCATTTCAATAGTATTACTATAAACAGATTTGCATATCTCCCTCGCTTAATAGGTAACATATTGATTTTAAACGATAATAAGGATCAAAATGTTCTTTTACCTGCGTGAACTTGAAATACCTATTTATTTTACGTAAATTACTTGTTAAATTGAAGGGTATCTTTAGTTTAAGCACGTATTAATGACTTTGAGGAGTGTTACAACTATGGGAAGGTATATAAAAAAGTAAGTCTAAAATTAATCTTCTAGGATACTTAAGTTCGTATTAACTCCGTTTGAAATTTATTGAG
Source organism: Anisogramma anomala (assembly GCA_038502455.1). Classification (NCBI taxonomy): domain Eukaryota; kingdom Fungi; phylum Ascomycota; class Sordariomycetes; order Diaporthales; family Gnomoniaceae; genus Anisogramma; species Anisogramma anomala. The sequence goes on along the minus strand of JASMMZ010000008.1, from coordinate 5,899,338 downwards.
GCTATATACCTGCATACAGTATTTTAGGTATTCGTATTTCGTTTCGTTTACTTGTCTTCGCCGTCTAAAGCATTGTTAATATTTTTTTGCCGGCCGGTAGGTATAATAATGATCTTCTAAGTTATAAATCCGTTTTCGCTCTTACTTTTTTCGAGTTGGTAAAGGAATTCGTTCTTTTACGTGATATCGTCTGTGCTAAAGGCGTGCCGACTATTACGATTATATATGCCGCGACGTTATAATTTACGAATTCCCACCCAGGTTTTCCCCCTACTCCGTCGTCGCCCGGAACGCCCCCGTCCATATTCCTTATTAGTCATAATCTTACGCCCTTTTATAATCATATAATAGACAATTGTATGTTCATTCCAATCTTCATTAGTCCTTATCATAAACTTAATAATAACCCTATTTTGGGTAGTTAAGGCGATATTATAATTTAAGTGTTAGAATAGTAGTATTTTTAATGCAGTAGGTCAACTTTACTTACAGTAAAGTCGACTATAATGAACTTCAAATTGAGTGTATTGTTTTGTGTAGGCTTACTGTATTGGGTATCAGTCGAGTACAGTATGCCACACTTCACACTACGGAATGAGCCAAACAATTAGCTAATACAAATTACAGTAAAGATAGGCTAGTGGTCTGCCATACCTAGAAGAATAAATCTATTACTTAACCACGTAATACTATTGTTACTTCGACTAAGTGAATAGACAACGTTGTAAAGTCTAAAGCCTTACTAATAATCATCAGTACTTATTATTTTAATATAGATAAGCTAAGTAGGAGAAGAATCTACTTTCTGCTTACTCTTTACAACTATAACGGCGGCTAAGGTAGAGGAAAGACTTTTACGAAGGGCCTCTATTAGTACTACGCCAATTCATAATGGCAGGAAAACAGAGAAGATTTTTAGGTTATGCTAGTTCATAATGACAATCTAAAAGTAAGCGAAGGTATTGTTATTGAAAACACCAAAACAATATTTACAGATACTTTTTGAAGAAAAGCGTTGAGATTAACTATTGGAAGTCTTAAAGTTCGGCAAGTGGGAAAACGGCTAAGTTAATACTCTTACGTGTTTTACTAATGTTAGAAGAACAACTAATACTTTACGCTAAATAATCTATAACGACCTTCCACATTACCTTTTACACAGAAGCTTTGCCCTTACTTTACTCTCGATACTTTCCCTACGCCATGTTGATCGTCAAAATATCTGCTTTAAGCGAAAATACTAAGAATCGTCAAGTCGCATTAAAAAAGTTACGTCGTACAACCTAACGCCAAACCGCTAAGTTCCTACGCGAATTTACGCCAAAACATCAAAACCCACACCACAAATCTTCAAGTCCCTTTCCTACCAAGTTCTATACAAATCAAAACCCTAATAGGGCATATAACCAAAATTGAATGGAGTGGATTTAATCTCTCTAACCCTATTTTACCAAGGATTTCGATAAAACAAACTTTGGGGATACTATGTTAACTAAAACGTAATAGAAAGGCACCTAATTGACTTTGATAACTCCTACATTATCGACTACGGTAGCGGCGAGAAACTTAACCGCGATAAACAAGCCTTTCGAAACTTCCGTTATGTTTTTAACGACTGTACTATTAATATGTAAAAGAAGATTTCAAGGGTATTAATCTAAAGTTAAAAGAAAAACTTAAATGTCGAGGGATTTACATTTTAGAAAATTACTTAACTAAACTTATAATTACCCTTTTTGCACTGAACCAGCTTAAGGAATACCTTTAAAACTTACGCCTTAAAGGAAATGGTATTAAGAAACCTTAATGTCCTTACACAAGTTTTAAGGAACTACCACTTTACCTTTAACTAAGTTAAGCCTCTTTACTTGCTGATAATAAAGAACTTATTGACCTATTTGGAAGTTTGGCGCCTCTATGTGACAGTTCGGAATTTTCTCTTGATGGCGACATAACACGTAAGGCAGCAGCTGCCAACATCGCCAAAAAAATAACGTCGGTGCTTTAAACTAATTAATTAAGTAAAATCGTCAAGCCTCTCAAAACCTTGAGGTCCCTTTTTCCTTTCAACACTTCAATCATAATCGTTAAGCTCTTTAAAGGCTCATTTACGGTAGGTTTGACTATATTCTAGAGCCTACTACAGGTCTTATCACATGAATTTACATAATTAACGTAGAAATGTAAACTTCTTTTGAGTCTTTTAACAAAAAACGTTGGGGCATCGGTTAAGGAACTATTTGCGAAAATGAAATCTTAATATAGTAACTCTGTGGGACTTTGTCGTCGTAATAGGAAGTTCGTTTCGTAGTATCTTATATAATGTATCTTTCACAAATTTTAAAAATTGGTTTCAAATATTATTCTAATCCGCAATTCGGTAATCGGTCCTAAAATAATAGAGGAGCGATTTATTTTATACAGATTCTTTATATAAGGATTTTAATTACCTCAAAATATCCAGAAACTTATTGTCGATAGTATCGGTGGGATTTGAAACTCGTACTTTATTTATATCTTAAAATAAGATAGATATAAGTTATGTAATAATGGTTTGATCCTTACGTATTTATCGGAATATAGTATGGAAAACCATGAAGTCTATACTATTTGAATAAATTTAATTTAGATATGAGCCCCCGTTTCTATATACGGTAACCAGACAATCTTCATACGAGTAATTCATACTCTAAAATAAAATGAATCGCGTATTAACGTTGTCTTTATACTTTACCAAAAACAAAATCGTATTATAAATGGTAAATAACGTAAGTTCAAATACTATATTTGTACCTATTAATGTTCATATTCAAATGAACTATAAAGAAATTTAGTCGTAATTTGGTAACAGTAATACTCCTAGTAACTTCTTCCAAGCTTTGTGTTAAAATACGAATACTTAATAAGTTAAATCTTAGGGTAAACTATTTGTTGTGAACATTATAACAAATACGACATATATGTGCTAAAAGTTTGAAGAAATAAATTAAATAGAGAAGTGAATTTATCATTAGTGCGAAATTATTTATAAGTTGTGAATAAGTTATCAGGTCGAATTGAAATGTTTTTAACTTCTAAATATTGTTATATATAAATATTGCTCTTTTTTATTCAAAAGTTGATGATGTTATTGGTAATAATACGGTAAACATCTGTAACAACCTTTTTACTGGAGCTACTTAGACGTTAAACTGGATCTAAGCGATAGGTTCGAATTAGGTAATGATACATACCGTATTATAAACACATATCGTATTTTATATAAAGTAAAAGTTCTTTATAATTAACCTAAATAAAGCGCCGTTAAATATCGGTCCACAAATTGTTTACACTCGTTACTTTAACTTCCACCTAGATATTGTGCACGGGTGCGAAGTCGAAATTATTTCTATAGCTGCCGTTTACTCCGTTGCGAACCCTTCTATTAATACTATTACTGCCAGTATGATTTCTGCCGCCGCCAACGCTATTATATCGGGTTCTAAGGTTATAAAGACATCTATCAATAGGCTAATCCATAACTATTTACTCATTACATTTTTCGAAATCTTAAGGGGGGGAAATATATTGATGAGTTGTTGATAATAAATTTCTTCAAAAAAGTGAATTCAACAGATAACTCCTAACAAATATAGGCAACCACTAACAGTCAAACCTCCTGAATATTGGGGGGGAAAAACAACCGACGTTTAAAAGTGTTTTTTCTTAATTCGTAAGTCGAGCGATAATAAATCGTGTTGTATTAAAGTTATAGTTACACATACAAAATATCGTCATGAAAACATTGAAGTCGATGTTACTGATGTTATTACCACAGGCTTAATAGCTTCTTAAAAATATCAACTAGATCTAAGCTAAAAAAAAACACTAAATGGTTGTTATACTAATAAATTTTCTATACCTATAAAGTTTACGTATTATCATCATCTATCATATTTCAAAAACGTTATTTCATTTTGAAAACTTTAATTGTCAATTAAAGGTCTTATATTTAACTTGTTAACAGCTATTACCATTGAAATAACCGTTGGATTCATATTCAAAATGTGAGAAATTCGAGATATCTTCGTTATCAAGTAACCTAAAGTGATTGCTAACTTGAATAGACTCTAAAACCATGTTAATAACGTTTATAAGGTCTGTATATTACGTAAACTACGCGTTAACAGCTTCTTTTTGGACGAAGGATCATCCGCTACACAATAATTATATTATAACTAATAGTAACAGAAATTCTCTAGTAACAACTTTTAATTTCTAAATCATATTCATGTGAAGGGAATATTCCAAAGCTATCTCTAAAAGTTGGTCGGATACTATTTATAATTATAGATAAAGAGCGAAACGAAGCCTTTGTTCAAGAGCTGTTATGGAATTAGTACCAAGTTGTGGCCTAGTTATGTAATTGGTTATTTACAGTAGATATGTTTAGAAGTAACCTGAGAGTATCGTGAGAGTATAGTGATCGTTACAGCTAGATCTTTGGCGACTATTGGCCTATTCATTAGCCTTTAATATGACCTCTGGCTCTCTAGTGTTCTTTCCAACAGAATGTGGAATGTTTGGGCGCGTTGTAAAAAGTCGTCGTGTCTTATAGTGATGGGTAACCTATTAATAAGCGTTATGGAATTCTTAGTAGCTTTGTAGAAGGTTCGCGTGATTTATATTAGTCGGCAACCTATTGATAAGTGTCGACGAATACTTTGAAGCGTTGTGGAAGGCGGCTCTACTGTTGTCGAACGTGAAACGCTCTGACGTGTTGTGAAAGATGCCGACGTTTTTACTGGCGTTAATTGTTTTAATATTGCTCTCTCTTTATAAATACACCCCCCCCCGCTCCCTCCATAATATGAACATTTATAACTTTCTGTTTCAGTATTTACTGTATACATGTTTTTCCCATTACTTTAATCATAGTTTACAATTTATTTTTGTTGGTAAAATTGATATCTAAATTTCTGCTATGGTTACTACAGCTATCCATTATATAAGTTCTCATTTGCAAAATATTTCACTCTTATTAATGACAATGAAATTTATATATATAGTGCGAATTCAAATTGAACTAAACGATATTCGGGAGAAAATCTGTTTCCAATATATTTACCATACAATATATAATTCAAGTACGTTGTATTTACTATTATAAATACAGAAGGTAATGACTACAAAGTCATTAATAATATATTAACGAATAAATTCATTACATGTATTTAATAACCAATTTATATTATGAGTATAACTCATGAAATTTTAATCACATACATAAATAAAGCAACAGAAGATATAATTCGAAGCGTATGTTCCCTTCGACGTCTAAAATTGAAAAAGATCTCATTGTTTCCCAATTTCTTTCTCTTTATTAACAATCAACTAAATAACGGAAAAATTTAGGGTGTTGCCACGTTAAAAGTGATGAGAGTTTATAGATCTACGTAATATTAAATCGATACGTACAGTAAAAGTCATGAGGCTTCGTTTACACTAATCTATTTGGATGATGGACTGATTATCTCATTTGTCAGCGAGAAACCTATAGGTTAGATGAATTGGTCTTTTTCATAAGAAACGTAAATATAACGCCTAATTAATGATTGAAAACCCTATTTAAAATTATAATACAATTCATTGAAGTCGCTCGAAACATGGATAAAAAATATGTAAATTAGTAAGTATAGACAAAAATTACTTACTGATGAAAGAATGATTTGAAACTTCGAGAACATCATCGCCTAATACAAAAATAGAATAAAATTAATTTAAGATAACTTTAATTATCAGTTAAAAAGAAACATTCGCTTGTTATGCATGGTATTGGCAAAATAACCTCTTGAAAATAACTATATAAATGAATAACAATTAAATAAAATTTGCTGATGGACTGAGCGAAATAACTGATTTTTTTTCTTCGATCAAAAAATAATAATTTTAACGACGTCGATGACTAAGATACAAGGAAAATTCGAAAACAACTCTTACATTGGTTAAACATAACTAGTTTCGTCATTAATATTGATATTTTAAGAAGGGATCAAATACGAAATCGACCTGCCAAGGTTTTAATCAGAAGTTTTACAATATTTTGACGTGGTATTTGAATTTCATTTCGTTGTTTTCGCCAACAATGTAAATACCAGGAAATTATTAATCATGAATTAATGAATTCATTACCAGCTTCATTACTATTCAAACAATTTAATAGATACGAAACGGAATATATTTCTCACTCAAAATATCATGTTCAATAACGTTCAAATTAATATTACGTATTATATGGGATTTATCGTTTACCTAATTTAACTTTTGAAACAACATGTTAGTTATATAATTTTTAAGATGAGTTCAACGATTTATTTGACTTGAAATCATTCGAACGAAAAATAATACTGCTTAACAGATTTCTTTTCATTTTGTTATATAATCGCAATACGAGCTTGTAAAAAAATCCCTTCTCCATAATTAAGTCAAATCAAATTATTAACTTTTGCACAAGATTTTATAAATAGAATAATTAGTTTTGAACCGCTTAAATGAAATCTACGTAATATATATTTATGCTAAATAAGTGTTTAATCGAAATAGTAACAATGTTTTTATTATTTAACATTATAAAGTCATCGCAAAGTAAAGCAATTTCGTTTAATAATGGATTAATAACGAAGAAACAAAGTTTTGAATTTACTAGAGAGTTCGTTTAGTATCTTCATTCGTTTTCGGGTTAAAAGTAGTATTCAAACATCAATTTACCCTCGTTAGGTTATGAAAGCGTTTTTAGAAGGTATTCATTCAATTGGACCTACGGTCGTTAATAATTATATAAGGAAACCTATAATATCATTAACAATGAATCTAAAACCGCTTTACTTAAGCTTCGACATCTATGATATTAATAGTCTCTACGGTAATAATTTCACTTAAGAGATATATAATAAATATAATGTAATAAGGATTATCAATTGGTTTATAAGAAAACTCGAACATAAAATCGACATATAATTTGCTTTTCATTTGGTCGGAAATCCATAACAGTTCAAAACCTCTTTTTGGTCATATCGATTATATGTTGTTCACTTATACGAATTATAATTACGACGATACTCTCTGATGATTCGGTATCAGCTCAACGAAATATACTCTTTAAATAATATAATAGTATTGTAATAGTACTACATGCAGTGCAGTAGGTCACCTTTACTTACACTAAAGTTGACTATACTGCAAGTTGAGTTTATTGCATTGTGGAGACTTACCGTATTGGGTGTAAGTCGAGTGCAGTACGCTGCACTTCACTCTAGGGCACGGGCCAAGCAATTGGCCATACAAATTACAGTGCAGACCAGCTAGCGGTTTGCCAAACCTAAAACAATACATTCACTATCTGACTACGCAATACTACTGTTACTTCGACCAATCGAATCGATAACATTGCAACGTCCAAGGCCTACCAACACTAATTAGTGTTTGCCTACCTATTAGATTAAGTACAGATAAGCTAAGTAAAAGAAAAGGCTACTTTCCGGTTACTTTTTAAGTCAAACGACCGCTAGGGTATAGGAAATATTCATGCGAAAAGCCTCTATTAGTACTACGCCAGTATTCCAAAGGCAGGAAAATAGAGATAACTTTTGGGTTGCGTCAGTCTTCCAACGGCAATCTAAAAGTTGGTGACGGTATCGCTATTGAAAACACCAAAAAAAATTTATTGATCCTTCTTAAAGACGTTAAAATTAACTTTCAAAAGTCTTAAAGTTCGGCAAGTTGACAAACAGCTAAGTTAATACTACTATGGGTGCTACTACCGCAAGAAAAATAACTAAGTCCCTACGCCAAAACAACAACCTTCGACCTTCACCACCAACAACAACCTCTGACCTTACCTCCTACACCAAACCTTTGCTCTACTTCACTCTTTTTCACTTCCCACACCATTCCAATCGTTAAGTTAGCTACTACAAGCCAAAAACACTAAGTCGCGCCAAGAAATCTACGTTACGCGACCTCTCGCCAAGTCGCCAAATTCTCACGCAACTCTACACCAAAAACACCAAGCCCCTACGTCTAAGAGCACCAAGTACCTCGCTCTAAAAATCCTACACAATACAGAACGTCAAAATGACTACCAAAAGTTCTCAATTTAAAGCTATCACCGACCCCGCCTAAAAAAAGAAATTAAAAACCTCGGATTAATCTTTGTTAACCACTACGATCAACAACTCTAAATCACGAATATCGACGAGACCTTAACTAAAGTTTACTTAACCAACTACGTTGGCTAGTATATCCTCAAGTCTGACGCCGGTAAAAAGCTCGGCCGCGAAGCCTGTGCTTTCCATAACTTTCGCGAATTTTTTAACTACTAAACCCTTGATATGGGGAAAATAATTTAGCATACGATTATGGCCAAACTAAATTAAGAGGTTACACGACGTGGAATCTACATCCCTGAAAAAATACCATTGAGATTGGCGGAAACCTTCTTCGAACTGGTCCAACAGAAAGATTGCCTTCAAAATCCTAATCCTTAAGACCTTTAGGAAAAAGGAAAAGGCATTAAGAGATCACAATGCCCATAAACACGTTTTAAAGGACCTCTAGCCCACCCTTAGCTAAATGAAACCTTTTTAAACGTTTTAGATAAGGAACCTGTTAGCCTGATCGGCAATTCAATACCACTATATGACAACGCGAAGTACACTCTTAACGACGGCAAAGCACGTAAAGTAACGGCCGCCAACGCAGCAAGAGGTATTAATGTCGGCACTTTTTATCAATCAATTAAATGAGATCATCAGGCCTCCTAAAACCTCCAACTACCTATCGCCTCTTAGAAATTTAATCGCTAAAACCTATAAAAATATTTTCCCTTTAAATTCGCCTACGTACATGAGCCAACCATAGGTCCTATCATAAGAATTGACTCCTTAGGCTAGGCGACTAACAATTACCCCTAACACCGTGCCTCGGAAGCCTTAAAGTTCAAACTATAAGGAAACACCATTTATGGTTGGGATAACTGTTGCGACCTTCTCTCAAAACCAGCTGAGATGGTTAATATCAATTGAAAGCTTAAAACGGACTTTACCAAAATCTAAAATAATATAAAGAAGTATAAGGGAAAGCCTTACAGCCTCCTCGACACCAAGATAATACCTTTCCCTAATATTTGAAAGTGAATGTAGGTCTCACCCCTTAGTTTTTACTTACTATTTCCCAAAATCTTCACAGGTTACGCCAAAGACTACTATTTAACCTTCCTAACGAACGCCACCAAATTTCGCGAGATTTACGATAGAATAAAGATTCACTTCGAATACGGGGTCCACCTCGAGTAATATCATACAGACTGGGCTATTATAAGGTAGACTATATTAATAATAAAGAAAAAGATAAGGAATCACTAATAGATGTTCTCAATTAAACGCTTAACAAGTTGATGATATGTTCAATGGCCATGGGAAAGGCCTACGTTAACGAGTTCGAATACGCCTTATAAAGCATAAATGCTACCTACGAAGGCTTCTTTAGTCAATTACGATTCTCACTAGTCACTGTAATAGCGAGTATACCAAACTCGTTTAATATATACTCTTAAGCCGGTAACTTCCTTAACTTAAATAAATAAAACCCTATGGTAATTAACTATATCGAACGCAAGTACGGCCGCCTATAACGCCTAAGATCTAGTTTATCGACCTCGACCCCAAACTAAAAGTAATACCAACGTTAACGCCAATGAAATTCGGATGGGCCTGTTAACCACTAATACTATCATTGTAATAATAACAAAAAATGTTAGATTTGTGGCAAGTTTAGTTACTGGTTAACTCGACATCCTTTTTCCAAGCGTAACAACAAAAGGGTAGTATATCACGCTCAAAATCCTATTAGTTTTAAATATGATTACTTAAATAAAATCGTAAACTTCGAGGGCGACGGGACAAATAATAGCGCCAATACCCCCAAATGAATTAAATAGCACGAAAAATATATAATACAGCCCAATAAATAACCGACCACAACTTCCTATACCGTCTGAGTGGTAAAGACTCTTACCTTTATCTTAACCAGGCCACTAACGCCTTACACATCTTTAACCTTCGCAATCGTTACGCGAACCATACGTTTCAAGGTATCATGCTAAATATGAAGGAAATAGGATACTTAACAGGAGAATATTCGCAGTATATAGCACTATAAAGAGAAAATACCACAGCCACTGAGATTAATCGTTACGATACGGGTAAACCTAAAGTTAACTTTAGCTCAAGCGAACGACTGTTGTTACTAGGGACAACAGTAATTCAAAATATTATGGGAGCGATCACGTTTCACATTATCAAGTCTCCTACCCCTTTCCTACTCTGCTTAAAGTACATAAATACTCTCGACATTAACGTTGACGTCAATGCAGATAATCTGGTCAAAAACAGTTAAAGGTTTCCACTTAACCTCAAGGAAGACACTTATAATTTCACCTTTAAGATCCGAAAATAATGGTGGTAAACCTGACGAAGTCTCAGATACGTTAATTACACCAGCTTTTTAACTAATTAACTGTTAACAGGCTATATAAAGTCATAAAATCCGCAAAGCATAATGATGTGAAATACTTTACTCAAAAAGCCATTAAAAGGCTATAATACCACTGTTAAACGTATACTTAAACCCCCCGGAAATGTAATTTTATACTAAAAGAAATAAAAACTTTAATTACGAAATCATTATTAATGTATTTTACTTAAATAACAAACCTTTTCTTTACTTCGTTAACTCTGTAACCTCTTTTCATGAAGCTAAATTCCTAAAGTTCCTTTCGGCAAAAAATACATTAAAAACGTTAAAGATATTATAAATTAACAGATTTCTAAGTCGACCTAAAGTCGTCGTCCACGATACCGGTACCAACTTTATGGCGACAAAGTTTCAAAAAGATATTAAGATAACAGGTATCCAATGTAAAAAAGTACCTATTAAAGCATATTAAAGCATTGGAAAGATTAAGAGGGCACATAACCTATTTCTTCGAGCGTATAATATCCTTATACTAGAGATTAGAAGTTTTATGGATTCGAAAACACATTTACAAATGGCAGTAAAAGGCCTAAATAATACTTTAACCCCTCACGACTTAGTGCTAACGCTTTTAAGTTGTAAAGTATACTCGCGCCAGACGAATGAATTTCCACCCTCAGCAAGTACTTAAAAACGTATTACGGCCTACAATAACGCTTTAAAGGAACTACGAAGAAAACCGGCACGCTGCCAGGTCAATAACTCTCTCAACACCAAAAATAATCTTTCAACCATCGATATACTTACTTTGCCATTGAGAAGTGAAGTCCTCGTATAACTAAAGCCAGGCAAATAGAAGGGCCCATACAAGATATTAAATATCATAAACTTTAAAGTAGTTATTAAAACTACTAATGGTTTTATACTTTTCCGAACGACTTAAATCAGTCCTTATTTCAGGGATACTAAAGATAAAAACCTTTAAGCCCTTTAAGCCAAGCGACCGAGCTAACACGAACCTCCTCCACCCGTTATCGATAAGCCGATAAAACGCTGCTAGCGCGGATAACCCCTCTAAAAAAGAACGTTAAAAAGGAGAAATACATATCGGGTCGCATATACAATACTAATTAGGTAATCAAGAAAGAGAAGAATAATAAAAACTTATCAATAAAGCTTGGGAAATAGAGGATTATCAAAACCTTTGGCAAACTTTTGAAAAAAAAAGCGATAAAGTCGAAATCGATGGACTTTTAACTAGAAAAGTTATACAATTTATGCCGAAAACTGACTTTAACCTGTAAAACCCAAATATTACGATCTTCAAGTCGAGGATTATCTACGAGGTTAAGGGGAAAACCACGGGGAGGCCGTACGAAAATTCGCGACTAATCGTTTAAGGATAGAACGATAAAGTCAGGGACTAGATCCTTACAAAATCGCCAACGATTTAAAAAATCAGCTAACGCTTAATAATTACCCTGATAACAAGTTTACTAACTAGGATTAAAGTTAAGTTAATATTAAATAACTTGGATATTACGTAATCTTACACATATTTAATAACAAATTTGTAAAAAATTATACTGCTAAAACTATTATAGGAGTTACGTGTTATTTAGCTTTTAGAAACGGTAATGCTGTATGTTAAATCATTATATAAACTAGCTAAAGTAAGTTTCCACTAGTTTTTACTTACCAATCGCATTTTGAATCTCGACTAATGATAAAGCCTTGAATATACGATCCGTACTTATTAATAACGTAAAAAAAGGATTTCGGCATAATAAGCATACAAACTAACAATATCATTTTCGTGCGAACGATTAGTTTTATAATACTAAAACTATAAGCGATCTAAGACTTCAAATTTTAAAATTACAAGCCGGTAACGATATTAATGTAAAATAACTAACTTGACTTTAATAAATGGTTAATCCGTATGTTTAATGCTAATACCAGCCTAAACTTTCGCTAAAAGAGTCAGGGCGTTATTCTTACCACAATAGACAAGACTAACAAGGCCAGGGCTTAAGGATACTTGAAATAACGTGTACAAGGTAGATATATTACTACTCTATACCAACTGGAAGCCTTATACGATCTATATATTACGGAATAAACACAAAGACCAACCAATAAACACTTTGATCGACTAAATGAAAGGTTGGAGTAACAGATACGAAACCTGAACCGTGTGATTAATATAGTATTCATCGACTTTTTAAAAGTCAAGTTAATAATCTTTATAAATAGGTCTTTTATAAATAACACTGACTTGCCTTTACAAATCGGCTTTTTAATAACCCTTATTAACGAAAATAGTTAGAAAAACCTGTTCAATATTACTGGCAACCTCATCTACTAGTCCCTTGTTAAATGTAAAAGAATAACACGAAACATATTGGCATTAAATATCTACGATATAGTATTGGGCTTTAACGTAGGTATGACATTGTAAAAGACCTTTAACTTTATTACCAATTAGCTAAAGATTCGTTTTATTACAGTAGTATACTATACCGATTGAAAAAGCCTCTTTGGATACCTTTCAAAACTCAGAACCACTAGTAAAAAGCGCCTAATAATCGACATGATGACATTTCGTAAAGCCTACGAAGGAAAGGAAATTAAGGAGTTCCGATAAATCGATGGCAAAGACAAACCCCCAAATGTCATAACTAAGGCGGCGCCAAACAAAGCCTTAGAAAGGTTTGTGGATAGCAATAGGTTGACTGTATGTATCGAAGGCTACGTGGATAGGCTGCCCGGAAAGCATGAGCCACGTAACGACGAACAGGAATGAACTGGTAAATTAAAATATTACTAGGAGATTGATAATAGTGATTTTTTTAAGTGGCATAGTTGAGGGGGAGGTTTGCAAAAGCCTGTGGCAGAAGAACTTTTTGTGGGAGTTGATAAACTTGGACCTCGGAACAACGGAGAAATTAAGGTTGAATGGGGTTAATTTGCATGCAATTGAGTGTTACTCAGTATAGAAGTCAACTGGAATTGATAGGGTTCTGGCTAGTTGATGAGGAGGCAATTTAGTAGTAACTAGAAAAGATTAGTTAGTTATACTAGCGTGCGCGTACAAACTAAAAAGCCGCCAATGTTGGAATAGTATTACATACAGTGCAATAGGTCAACTTTACTAATAGTAAAGTTGACTGTACTGCAAGTTGAGTGTATCGCTTTGTGGAAACTTACCGCATTAAGTGTAAGTCGAGTATAGTATGCTGCACTTCACTCTAGGGCATGGGCTAAGCAATTGACCATACAAATTACAGTGCAAACCAGATAGCGGTCTGCCAAACCTAAAACAATATATACACCATATGACCACGCAATAATACTTTTACTTCTACCAATCAAATCGACAACGTTGCAAAGTCTAAGGTCAACTAACAGATAACAACGTCGTGTCCCGGGTAACCGATAATAAACGAATTGTATAAAAATTGAATTAATGTTATAGTTAATTCCTCATGAATAAGGACCCAAATACGATTACGAAAACATATAACATTGATATCTTTTACTATATATTTCGAAATAAATAACTCAAATACTTTGTTTTCGTCTACGTTAATTACGTCGTGAAACTTACGATTACTTATCCATATTGTATGAATTCTATAGGAGTATGTAATGTACTAAGTGATAACGGCGCTTTTGCTATTTACAAATTATGGTTTATGGAAAGCTTGCAACCATTGGATATAGATTCAATGGTGATAATACAGCGAAAGATATACGAGTTCAGGAATAGGGAAGTAACTAGCTATTTATGACGAAGAAGTTATCGTTCTAGGCTTGAAGGACGAAAAGAAAAAGACGTGGAACAAAGTTTTGGCATTTTCGTAATGATACGTCGAGTCGCGCATAATTTACTCCCACGTGTAAATAAATTTAGAAACAAAATGTGAATTTTAATCTGATTAACGAATTTATGTTTGAACATTTTTTTCATGATTATAAATTAGTTCAAGCTTTTATAATTTGTAAAAATAGTATACTTGGTGGCAGTATTACGCATTTTCGCGTTTTATGATTTCATATATTTTATAGTTCTCAAAATAAATTTTATTCCCAATTTCGAGATTATTTTAGGCGGGTAATAGATCAAAGTCGTCATACATTATGGCACCAAGAGATTTCTAGTCGTAGAGTTAAAGTAAGCAACCCCTTATGGCTTGTCCGGAGTAATATGGTATTAGAAAGGTTTTTTACTAAGAGTTTCATCAAACGATGATAGATTTCGTAAGAAACCAGAGCTTAAATCATTGGAAACCAACTTTTATCTCTAGCTTGTAATCTAACTTGGTCCACTTTTCAATGAACCATGTAACGAGGCCGGCGAATATAACAACATTTCAAATAAATTGTCGATGAATATTAAAGAATCCATATAGTACCCGGAACCCTAAAATTGAGGTAAAAGTCATTTACTTCCGAGTGAAGCGCAGCTTTTCCGGGTAAGTACATATTATAACACCGACTCGATAGTAAACCCCGTGTATTTAATTTCCTACAAGCTAAAGTTGTAGTTAGATGTATTGAAGTTCTTCTTAACCACGTTTACAACGTTCAATACCTAAAAAACGTTAATGGAAAAATAGTTAAGAGTATATTTGAAATTTATGAATACGTTTTGGAGGAAAACGAAATAATACCGATGAAGTAATAAATAAATAAAACTTATTGATATACTTTTAAAAGGTTGTTCGTACTTTGAAGATAGAAAATGGAATAATACGTTATTTTAAAAGAGTAAAACGAATATATAACATGGTTTTCTATTCGTTGTTTTGCTAAATACAAAGCTTTTAAAAACCACGTTTGAAGTTGAGTTTACTAATCTACTTGATCCCTAAAATATTTAGAAAGGCTTTCATAGCAAGAGAAAATATATATTAATCTGTTTTTTCAATAAACTTAAGTTTTCGATAGTCGAAGTACAAGCGTAAAACTCTTTTAGAATTTTGAACGCAAAGTAGAGTGGTATCCGTTAAAAAACTTTTGAGGAAGATATAACCGTAATTTAGTAATTTCATCATTATTCTTCATAATATTCAAAGATTATTCGGTGACATTTAGTACAACAGGCTTTAAGGAATTCTAACAAATGAATTTTGATTATCTTTTTTCAAATGATTTCATAGTTAGTACTTAGACAGTAAAAGTACAGTTTATTTTAGAAGGTTCTTTTTAATAAAGATGTAAATTCCTTCCAAAAATATGTCGTCAATGATCATAATTGTTTCGGGGTTAATATTTAATCAGTAATTTGAAGACGAAAGAATTAAAATTCTGCGATAACAACTCGGTATTTGTATACTTATTGGATAATTATGTAAAAGAGTAACGTTTATACCTTTAGATAAACTTTATGAACGTACTAATTTAAGTTCCTATACATGGTAATTACCTGCTAGTTCAAGGAAGATTTTATATTTTGAAGCGACGTAGGTCATTAGTTTATAAATTATTTCAAGTTCATCCGAAGCAACGTTATATTGTATACTGGGAAATATATTGGCTTGTATACGATGTCAAAATTTATTATAGTTGACGTTTCAATAAATTATAATGATAATAAGTATTAGAGCGATTATCATAATGAATACGGTAACTTTATGAGCTATTTTTGGTGAAGTAAAAATACGCGGGGTTTTTTATCAATAGGTAGGCTTTGTACCAATAACGTTGTTATATTTATGATATATCTTTATTCGAGAGTTAATGGATTGAATAATAGTATAAAGTAAATTCATTACGATCAGGGAATAATTTAGGAATTAAAATAAATTTTTCTTGTTGAATTAATGATTTTTCAATGTTTAGAAACGATAATATATACGAGTTATACTTGTTCCTTGGAAAAATAGACAAGATTATCGGCGATAGAAAAATAAATAACCTTATTAATGTTGATATAGTATTTTAGCCGTTAAGCGGAAGTTAGGGGATAGATTCGAATTCGATGATTATTCGCGTCATATAGTGAATAAAAATGTATTTATTACAACGCGAAAACTCGGTTTAGTTTGCCTAGGTAACGCGCCGTTTAGTATTGATTCGCAAAACGTTTACAATCATTATTATGTAATCCTTTGAGCTATCTCATGCGGTTATATTACCATTACTAACCTTTTCCCACACATTCACTACTTTATCATTACCGATTATATTACCTTCTTCAATACCATTAGATTGAGTCGAAATGCAATTCAACTATTCGTTATGAAATTCAATTTTAGGGTCTAATTTATTGGATCTTTAGGGTATTTAAAAAGGGATTTACTTGTTGAATCGGGTATATTTAACGTTTCATTCGAAAAACAAACGGGTTTAATATCAAATTTCAATGACATATCGCCGACTTTGGCTAATAAAAATTTTCAAACGTTAAAAAAACGTAAACCCGTTTACCAAAGCTTTTTTTCAAATTTGTTAACCGAACGATAACGATTCTAAACTCTTCAAAGTCGTTATAATAAGCGCATAATATAGTTATACAAACCTTGAGGTTATAATTACCGACATCATTACTGCGAACGTAGTAATTTTGTACCACGAAATTAAATATTTCTCTTAATTATTTTAAAAAAGCGTAAAAACCCTTTTTTGATACTAATAAATTTCCTATTATTAAATAATTCACGATATAAGATAATCCCTTTTTACCGATAAGCGTAATTGAGAATCTGGGAACATTATTTGTTAATTCAAGAGTTTGCGTTCGATTTATAAATGATTAACATTGTTAAGCTGACCGTTAGGTTTGTAATTTAAATCATAAAATCCAAAACTTTGTCATAATCGTCGGGTGATTCGGTGGAACCCTTAACGTGGAATAGCTTGGAATTTACATTGGTATTATTTATGATGTTGTTATTTTACATAGGTTATGATACAATAGCTTCCTTCCGAGTGGAGGATTATATTGATAACATAGACGTATAGATCATGATTTAAATTGTCAAATGACGTTTATAAAAGTAATTATAATATTAAAGATATATTGTTTTTTGAGCAAATTTCATTCCAAAACGTCGTATACTTAATTTAGAAACTTGTTTCGTTAGGTTTTGATAAAAGATTTTTTTTTTGTTTTTGATTCATCTTTCACTACAATTACAGAGTTTGATAGTTAATTCTGGACTCGGGCGATGACAAACTGAATTAAATTTGAAGTGCTTAAATTTTGGTTTTAGAAAAATATAATCCTTGGTACAACTATTCGAAAGCAATTTCAACACCGTCGGAAAAAGAAATCGAGGATTATATATAAAGGGAATATACTAAAACTATTATCTAAAGATATTTTTATACTATTTTTAATCGTTGATAAAACTGAAAGGAATACCATTATTCATGAGCTACTATGCAGCTAATGATAAAGTGAGTTGTGGTCCTGTAATTGATGATGTGGCGTAGACGTGTTTATATTGAGCGTTAGAGTATTGTCAGAGTATAGTAATAGATAGGGCTATACCCCTAGTAACTACAAGCTTAGGCACTAGAATATTAAAATTTATAAGTATAATTCATATATTAACGTTATATGACTCCATATGTATAATTTACCCGCGAACGACGTCATTCTACCCAACAAACTCCCCTGTAAAAGTTTTAATGAACCGTTGTCATAAGGCGCTAAACTTGTTTTTATGACGGTTTTGGGACTCCTTACAACTTATTATGAATATACGCGTTGAAAACCGAGTTCAAATATCAAGTTTTTGAACTCGGATTCTTGGAAAATAATACACTAAGCTATAATTGTTTGAAAGCAAGAAAAATACCATCGAAGAACAAAACAATCAAAAATAATATGTAAAGGGAATAAACCAAAGTAACAGCTCAAAGTGGTCGAATACGCTTCATAATCCTCGATAGAACTGGTAGAATAGATGCTCATATGAAGTTACTATGAAATTGATGATACGGTATAGCCTAGGTATGTAATTGATCGCATAATGTAAACATACTATAGAAAAGCATAAAAGCATTATAAAAGAGAGGTAATCACTAGGGCTAAATCCCTGGAAACCACTAGGGTAAGCACTAGCTTATAGGTCGCTAGAGGGTTATTAGGTGCCTAGCCGACGCCTCGGCGGCGACGCAGGCGCAGTGGGCGGCCAACGCCTTGGCAGCAATAGTGGTAGCGAGGATACACCCGCCTATACACTTAGTAGCTACCGCCTATCAATTATTTTCCTTAACACATACGATCGACAAGATCTCTTACAGGCGCAACGAGCGCACTTTTTATCCAGCTCCCCACCTCCTATATATATTTTCTCGCTCGGTCCCCCTAAAAGGAATTAGATGAAACCTATATAAGGATGCGCCTGTGAGGGTAGAGAATGCTGGCTGGGGGAGAAAAGGCCGAGGAGGGATACTTATGAGAGCAATGGAGACACAAACGCGTGATAGTGTAGGCGTGCGACGCGCATGACGGCTGTGGGCACACGGGCCATATGTCCATTTATGAATAAATCTACCTATCACATTAGTTCAAGCATCCTTGTATACCGCAATTCACAAAATATAAAATTCGTTTACTTTGTTAGGATACATTTTAAATATACTGTAAAAAGAAGTAGGGTTGATAAGGTTCAATTGTATCGAAATTTCTTTACATTAATTTATTTTGGGTACATAACACTCGAGCCATTGGACGAAAAGACCCTCAATAACACTTTTTGGGGTTTGACGACATACGAAATCACAACACGTTCCTCATTCACTTATTTAGAAGGTATATTTTTACGTATTCCATTTAGCATAAAGTTATGGTAAAGACCTATTTAGTAGTAACCCTGATGCAAATAAACAATGAGTTGAATATATCAAAACGCGCTTTATGGTTCAATTATGGCTACAATTTATACGTTGACGGGTCTTTAAACTGTTGGAAACATTAAAGTCTTGTCTAAAAGAATAGTCTGGAAGTTTAAACGCCTACTATGAAGACTTTGGGTTACGATTCCTCCCGCTGGCATCTACAAGTATATCTAATAGAAGCTGATGTCACACTCTATGGAGGGCGCTGCCTGATAATAGTAAAATCCAAGAAAAAAAAAAGAACTAGACTGTAATAATATGAAATGATTTCAGATAACTTTTATAATAGTAGGAATGCTATAATGATTGGGTGAAGATATGACGAAAGTTACTTTAGCCTTCGTGCCAAGTCGTAATATGTTTCTGGCGTAAACTATATCGTCAAAATTTCCCATATTTATACCCTTCAAAGACAATATGCTTTTAAATTCGTCCAAAACACACCCTACTTCATATACCACCCATTAATATTCAACGATATCAGACGATCTACGCGTTCTAATCCGGGTCCTCAAGGGCCTCAAACGTGACTACTAAGGCTATACCATTTAATACTTTTTTATAAGACGATTGTTGGAAAAGCGTTCTAGTGGAATATAATCAAAATTTACTACACTGACTGCAAATTGATATCATTAGAGTTGTCAATTCAATTAAGGGTGTGAGATAAGCAAATGGCTATACATGTTGTATGTAGACCGAGTAACCTTCTGCTGAACTTGGAAGAAATAACTCAATTTACCATCTAATATTTGCAATAATACTGTTTATTTGATCGTGTTGAATCGATAAGGCATCAATGTTTCACAGCCTATCAACACTAATAAGTGTTTATTAACTTAAGTACACATAAGCAAAGTAGAAAAAGAAACTACTTTACGGTTACGCTTTAGGTAATACTAAGGAATAAGAAAGATCATTTCGAAAGTTTTTTACTAACTGCGTCGGATTCTCAAGACAATAAGTAAATTTATTCTGGATTATGTCGGTTTATAACGGCTGTTTAAAATTGGCGACGGTATCGCCATTGAAAAAACCAATAGATCTTTATTCAACTATTCTTTAAAAGACAATGGAAATTAACCGCTGAAATTCATAAAATTAATCGTCAAAAAGCGATTACCAAGTTTCCAAGAACACCATAATAAGTAAACGGCTAAGTCGTTACTACCAATATTTCAGTTGCAAATCAATAATTCTAAAAACTTCTTCGCTACATAACGACTCTAACAATAAATATTATTAAACCTCTCTTTCTCAAACCTCACCTTTTCCACTAAGCTTTTTTCACCTAAATGACAAAATTGTGAATCAAATACGTCAAGATCGTTACTCCGAACGGAAAACACTAGAATTATCAAATATCGACACGGCTTTACGCACAAATCGCTAATTATTTACCCCGCCAAACAACTAATTCACACAGCATTCAAATAATCAAGTATTATATGAATGAGAATCGATGTACTGATCAAAACGTTAGGATAACAAACTACCAAAATAAATAAGGGAAAAAAAGGCTTCAAACTCTTTTTTTTTTTTGCAAATACTATAACGAAGACCTGTAGAATAATACCATTGATCAAATTTTCGCCGAGAAATATATTACAAATTACGTTGACTCATACATACTTGAATCAGATGCTGAAAAAAAGTTTAACTGCAGCGCCTTGACTTTTCAAGACTTGCGTAAATATTGCAACAATTACAAATTTTATATGTGAAAAATAATTTGAAAAGACATTAAAATGAAGTTAAAGAAAAAAGTTGATTAACTTAGAATGTTTATTCTAGCAGATATTTGAAATATACAAGAAAACCCTTTTTCTAATAAATTCAAATAAAAAATTACTTTTAAGATTTCAAAAATGAAAACCAACGAGGGAAAGGAAATTTCGAAAGGCATTCGAATGAAATCCTCGATTCGGTATAAATCACTATCGGGATTTCAGGAATTATAAGTTACTTGGTAATAATATTAAGGGTTTTTCATAATGACATGCCTATATTAAAGCTTGCTATTATAACGTGGACCTTTAAAGTTAGTAAGTTTTGTATAATCCTTTTACATTTGACAAAGGTTTAGTAAATTGGTTTATCAATAATATTAAACTTGTTTTCCGGTCATCTTTGTTCACGAGGGTTATAAAATAGCCGATTTTAAAAGATAGGTTGGTGTTATTTGCGAAAGACCCATTTATAAAGATTATTAACTTAGCCTTCGATAGGGTAATTGAAAACGTATTAATCCCTTAATCCATATTTCGCATTTTTTATTTAATCCTTTTGTTTAGCTAGCTCAAGTCATTACCTGTTAGGTCTTATGTTTACGCTGCTATGGAAAGGTTGTAAGAGTTCTTTAGTTCGCATAGGGTGGCAATATAGCTGTCACAGGCATACTATTTGAGGTACCGATAGGCCTTAGGCATATTAGTCTTATCGATTATTGCTAAATTAGTACCCTAGTTCATCTAGCGACATCTAATGCCGGTATTAGCAATAAATATACGGATGAACAATTTATTAAAGTTAATTTGATTACCTTTTTCCAATATCGCAACCGGATTGAAATTCCAGAATTTGAAATCCTTGATCTCCTGTTATTCCGATATTATGAAGCTATTCGTTTCAATGAAAAGGGTATCGTTAGTCCATAAACCTATCAGGTTAAAATCTTTTTCTTATGTTACCTTAAAGTCCATTTTATATATTGAAGAACTCATATCCATCCGTAATTTTAAATACGACTAGTAGATTAAAATTTAATGAACGTCCATTTCAATTATTCCGTACAAAATCTCGATATATTGTATTACCATCTTTATAGGATAAATGGTACGAGGTTTCTATAACAACACCAATAGTACCATCCGTTGTAAATCCTTTTCTAATTACGTATCGGTTTACATTATATTACGACTATTAGGTGTAAACTAGTCTTTCGTTATAGCTATTGAACTGGCTTCCAAAGTTGTTACCAAACGTTCATTAATATTATGAATCGTTAGCGACTGCGTGAAAATCAAGTTTTTACCTTTATAGTCATATCTTTAAGCAATTAAACATAACTTTTCGTAGGGTTACCCCGTATGCTAGCCTTTAACCTCGTAAATAATCTTTAACCTCGTAAATAATCTTTAACCTAAAGATCGTAACGTTTAAGTTTTAAAATTTAAAATCGACTTTCAGTATCAATTGAATAACTTTTCATATTAAAAAGCCGCTAATCTCGACTTTTTTGTTTTCCCTAAAAGGATTGCCGAAAGTTTTAATAATTCCTTGCATTCGAAATTTTACTACCAAGTTTATATTATCCTTTTACTTTTTATTTACCCAAGTAATGTTCTGAATACAACCCGGTATGTATTTTGGTTTTTATATTTTATTTTCCTTTAGGGTTATTAGTTTTGGCAACGTTTTATTAGTTTATAAATAACGGGTAGACGAGGTTGATATTGATTTAATTACTGAACTCAAGGATCTTTATCGATAATAAACCTAATATAAAGCTTGAAATAAGTTATACGAAATGTTACAAGGCCGTTAGTAGTTTTAATAACTACTTAAAAGGTTATGATACTTGAAGATTTGTACATGCCCTTTTATTTACCCGGCTTTCGTTATAAAAGGACTTTACTTTATAACAACAAAGAAAGTACATCGATAATTATCGGGTTGTTCTTAATGTTAAGGGTATTATTAACCTGATGGCGTTCCGATTTCCTTCGTAGTTCCCTTAAAGCTTTACTATAGGTCGTAGCATACTTTTAGATACTTGCCAATAGCGGAGATTCAATCGTTAGACGTGGGTACGCTTTAAAAACCAACAGCGTTGGCATTAAGCCATCAAGGCCTACAATATCGTTCAGGCCCTCTACCACTATTTAAAGGCGTGCCTTCGGATCTGTAAAGCTTCCAATTTCTAGCGTAAGGATGTTATACGTTTGCCAAAGTAAGGGGTTTACCATTTAAACCTTCCCAATAATTTAATAGCCTTTCATAGACATCTTTTCATACTAAATACTCATTAAATTAATATCTTTTTCAAACTCTGCCGCCGTAAATTTAATACCGGCACCGTACATAATAACGTTAGGTGGGCTCAGGTACGTGTTGATTTATAGCATCATTCAAGTTTTACACGTATCCTTTATTAAAAGGGACTTTAAAAACTTGGTTCCGTGAAAAAAAGTTACAGAGTTAACGACGTAAAAAACAGGCTTATTATTTAAGTAAAATGTATCAATAAAAACTTTATAATTAAAGTCTTCATCTTTTTGTAGTGTGAATTGAAATTTTCGGAAGTTAAGAAAAAATTTGGTAATTAATATAAAGCTATTCGATAGCTTTTCAAACAAAGTATTCCAAGTCTTTATATCCTACGGACTTCAAGACTTCATGTAGCCTATTAACGGATAAGTAGTTTAAATGGAGGTGTAATTAACGTATTTTTGACTTCGTCAGGTTGAATACAATAGCTTTACGGCTTTAAAAATAAAACTAAAAGTGCTCTTATTTAAATGCGAAGGGAAACCTTTTACTGTTTTTAACCAATTCGTTTACGTAAACATAAACATTAACGCTGAGGATTATTATGTTTTTCGAACAAAAAATAAAAAGGATAGGGCATTGAAGGATAGAAACCGTAATTACTCATATAATAATTTAAATTATCGTTATCCTCAATTACGATCATTGTTCGCCTTATGTGAAGTTTATTTTGGCTTTATCGGCATTATAACGATTAATCTTAATGGCTATAATGTTTTCTCTCTGCAATGACACCTATTACGAATAGTCTTTTATTAAGTATACTATTGATCCTGTGTTTAGTATAATACCTTAAACCGTATTATTCGCGTATTAATCGCGCAAGTTAAAGGTATATAAACGGTTGGGGGCTTAATTAAGGTAAATGTAAAGGATTTTACCACTTAGGGGGTAAAGAAAGACGTGGTCGGCTAGTTTTTTGTCCGCGTTAAAAGTAGTATATTTATGCCACTTAATCTATTGAAGAATATTTTCGCAATTAATTAGTTCTTCGCCATCGAAATTTGTGCTTTAATTAAACTAGTTTTATTTCAAAGTAATAGAGTCCTGGATATAGTATATTACCTTTTCGTTATTTCGCTCGATAATGGTGGTGTCAAATTAACTAATCGCTAAACTTGCTATTGATCCAATATCTCTTGCCATTATTGCGACGATAGTATTTACGGTTAACAGGTCAGGTTAAATTAGCCCTATTAACGTTAACGTGGTTACTACCTCTAGTTTTTAATCAATAGGCTAAGCCTTGCGAGTTAAGGTCGCCCGTAACCGTATTTACGGTTGATGTAATTAATCATCGAGAACTCTTCTCTATTTACGTTAGGGAAATTACCGGTTTAGAGGTAAAAACCAAGCGAGTTTTGTATACGCGTTATTACAGTTGTAAACTAGGAACGTAACTGGTTAAAAAAGCCTTTGTAGACGGCATTTAGGCGTTATAAAACGTATTCGAACTCGTTAACGCCCGTAACTGTTACCTGTACCTGTTCTCGAAGTATCGCTTTGATAAGGTAAGCTTTCCACGTTACTTTATAGAATAATATCAACTTGTAAATTATATGATTAAATATATTTATCGTTGTTTTTCATTTTTCTTTTAACTAGTATCGTCTTTTTCCCCGAGATAGCTTAATTAATTTAATAATATGTAAAATGGACGTTACATTCAAAGAAGCCCTTTATGCCGTTATTGATTTCCCTAAACATAGTTTCTCGGATTTAAAAGTTTAGATATAAGTTTTTAACCTATCTTATAAAGATTCCGGGGAATGGTAAGTAAAAACTACAAAGAGAAACCTCCATTCACTTGCAGATATTTAAAATCGGTATTATCTTCGTATCGAGGAAGTCATAAAACTTCCCGTTATACTTCTTAACATTATTCCAGATTTTGGCGAAATTCGTGAAAAACTTATAGTTAATATTAACCATCGTAACAGGTCATAGAGACAGTTCGCGATAATCATTCCAATCTTTATTACTGTTTTTTCAGCAGTTTAAGTTTGAAGCCTCCAAAACATGTTATTATGAGTAATTGTCGGTCGCTTGGCCCGAGGTGTAAGGTCTTGTAATAGGACCTATAGTGGGCTCTTGCGTGTAGGCAAACCTTTCATATAAAGATTTTTAAAGAGCTTGATGATTAAAGAAATAGGGGGCGATAGGGACTTAAAGGTTTTGAAGGAATTGAAGATCTTGTTTAATCAACTGCTGTAATACGTCAACGTTAATATCTCTAGCCATATTAGAGGCTGTTGCTTTACATGCCCTAACGCTACTAAGAGCGTACTCAATAATGTCACTTAAAGTTATTAGGCTACCGAACAAATTAACAGGTTTCTTATCGCCCGCGCGTAAAAAGGCTTAAATTAGCTAAAGGTAAAGTCGAGGTTCCCTGGATCTCATATAGGGGCGTAAGGATTTCTTAACATACTTTCTTTCAAACTGCAAGTTCAAAGGGTTTTCTTTAAGTTAAGCCAACTTAAACGGGGTTATTGTCAGCCTAGTCGAGCCTTCCTTCAATACTTATATCTCTAGACGTTTTAAGTTCAACCCTTTGTTTAGATTTACTAGTCTTTTAGGTTGCCTTTCATGTATCAATTGCTTAGTATCGAAAAACATACGATATTTGCAGAAATTACGATGAAGGTCTTTACCGCTGTTATACTCGAGAATATAATAGCTGATGAAGTTGGATAAATACTTTGCGGTTGAGTCTTTATTAACGTCTTCTTTCCAAAGATCGTGATTTTAATATTTGGTAAAGACTATTCCAAGGTTTTTAATTGTATTTTTTTAATCAAGGTCAACAATTGCCTAAAGATAAACAGTGGCGGTAGCTATTTTGGTATTCCAACTTTTATAGAACTTGTTAGCGTGACGTAAAGTAAACTTGGCGATTTCGAAGTGTATAAACTTAGTGTTTTGGCGTAAAGTTGCATGTAAACTTGGCGATTTAGCATGGATTCGTGTAACATAGATTTCTCGGTGCGGCTTAACAATTTTCGATGTTTTTGCTCGGAATAGCGATTTTAACGATTGAATCAGCAAAGGGTAGGTACAAAAAAAGTAAAGTATGAGAAACAATTTGGTGTAGAGAGTAAGTTCGAAGTTCGTTTATTATTATAAGTTAAGGTCGAAGTCTATGTTTTATTTTAGTTGTAGGACTAAATTCTTTTTTCTATAGTAGTAGCACCCATAGTAGTATTGACTTAATCCTTTGCCAATTTTCCGAACTTTAATATTTCTAACGGTCAATCTTAATGTCTTTAAGAAAGATTTATAAAGATTATTTGGTGTTCTCGATAACGATACCGTCGTTATCTCTTAACTGCCGTAAAAGCCGGCGCAACTTGAAAGTATTTTTTTTAATTATTATCGTGAAAACTGGGGTAATTATTCAAAGCATTTCAACAGAATCATTCCTTTAACCTAACCGTCATTCAATGTAAAACGTAACCAGAAAGTAGCTTTTTCTTCTACTTTGCTTATATGAGATTAACATAATAAGCACTAATCAGTGTTGGTAGGCCTTGCCTATCGATAGGCCTTTAGACGTTGTAGCGATATCGATTCGATTGGTCGAAGTAATAATAAAATTGCGTGGTCAAGTGATGGAGGTATTATTTTAGGTTTGAAAGACCACTAGTCGGTTTACACAGTAATTTGTATGGTCAATTGCTTTGCTTGTTTCCTAGTGTGAAGTGGGCACATACTGTACTTAATTTGCAGCCAATACAGTAGGCACGAACATAACAATGTACTATACTTGCGGTCAGTATAGTCAACTTTGCTGTAAGTAAAGTTGGCTTACTTTACTGCAAATACTACTATTCCAACAATATACTTTTATAAGTTATGGAATTATTTACGAACTCAATAAAATCATAAGTCTTCTTTTATAACTTTAATATAATTGTTTCAAAAAATATAAATGATAGGTATTTTATTAGGAGTGTTGATACCGAATGAAAAAAGTAATATATGAGGAATGTCGTTATCTAACTTAATTTCTTTAAAATTTTAGTTAGCTAAATATAGGTAAACAATAACGTTAGTAAAGAAATACGCGTTATTCATTCGATAAAACCTTGAGAAAAATTATAAATGAAATAAAAGCTGTATGAATAACATAAGAACTTGAATTAAATTGAACTTTTAACGTAAATTTTGACGCTTGATGTCGAAAACTTTGAAAGACGTAAAGCTTACTAGAAAATAACTTCAAACAACTTGAAACGGCCGTATCACAAACGAAAATATTGTTATTAACCTATTAACTTGAATTAATACTTGGAAA
The DNA here is from genome assembly GCA_038502455.1 of Anisogramma anomala. Taxonomy (NCBI): domain Eukaryota; kingdom Fungi; phylum Ascomycota; class Sordariomycetes; order Diaporthales; family Gnomoniaceae; genus Anisogramma; species Anisogramma anomala. Next base: position 5,871,623 of record JASMMZ010000008.1, on the reverse strand, counting down.
ACACCGTTCTAATCGGCCTAAAAGTAAGCTGAATCCTGGTATTCTGTTATCGTACCAAGTTTGATACCTCTAGAGATTTTTTAAACTTTTCAAAATGCAGTTTAACAATGAAATAAAACGTAATGAAATCAAATCCACAACAACATTTAAATGAAAAGAATATTTAAAAGTAAATGTAAAGTTTTTTTTTAAGAAAAATAGAAATATTTAACTAATAATTTAAATCATTCATTCTGAAAATATAGCCACTATAAGTTGAATTTTTACCTTATAGATTGTTAACTTAAATGAAGTTCTGTAAATGGTAAATGGAACGTCGAATGTTCTATTCTAAAAGGAGATTACGTTTTTCGATATCAATTCTTTTTATTTTACGTGGTTTTTGTTAACGTTTTGTAAAAAGCGTACCAGCTTACAGGCGATTGATGACTCAAACATTTACTATCTCACGTAATAACTCTAAATTACCCTCTACTTTATAACCAGAAGCCTATAATGTCTATCTAACCTTGAAAATCAATTAAATTAGCTGTTTCATAATGCCGGCGATGGTCTTTTAATTCTTCAAAGATACTTGAAACTTAATCAAATCTAGAAAGTATTTTTAAATAAGTAAATTTTTACTAATTTCTTTCCTACACCTGTGACGAAGCACATTAAAACATTTCGTTTTTGTCAGCCACTTTTTCGCGGCTACAAACAGTGATTTAAAAATATTCATAGCTTATTATAACGAGACTAACTACATCGTTAACATTACGAATAATTACAGGATTCAAATTTATAACAATATTAATTCTTTTGTCGTAAATAGGCGTATTTTCTTCTTGTATACGACGATACATTTTCATAATGATATTATATAACGAGCTTTCCAAGTTATAAGGTAAGATAGTAGCTAGTATCGCAAGTCGAAAAAAGTCAGGTAATAACCGTAAATGTTTTTCGCAACCTTAAAATTAAATAAAGTAATCAAATTACCCACGAAACTTTTAACCCTCGACAACGATTATTTTCTTAAGTACGTAAAGGAATTTTGTATTAATACTCGATAAGATTATAAAGTTTGTATATTATTATCTTTAATATTAACGTTGTAATCGCAATCACGTCGGCAACTACGGTTACGTTAAAGATTATGATTCCATGGAAGAGTGTTATGGTTTCGCTGACGGTTACTGCGGTTTCATTTTCGCTTCCATGGATAATCCTCGCTGTGTTTCCGATTCTTACGATACTTGTTTCTTTCTCTATTTTATTAACAATTATTGGCTTAAAGTTCACCGTACCTTTGATTTTTAAAGTAACTAAAGATGTTATAAGGGTAACGATTATAGTTATACCTTTTACGAGGATTCTTGCTATTTTAGCGAAAATCGTAACGGTTTTTGATTTTATTTCTAACTTTCTTTTTGAAACGGTAATACGGAAATCGGCGATCCGCAACCACTAATAAAGTCGTTTCACTTTTCTAAATTTTACTTATATACTTTCGTATCGTTTAAATACTATTAGAAGAAAAAAGTAATTCTTAAATATCGAAATTTATCGTAGCCCAAATATATATTATAACGCCTTATTTATAGTTATTATATCAGGTTGCAGTTCTGATAACGTAAGCGTACCTTATATTCGTTCAAATATGCTTTTTGAACCATATTTATCATTTAAAAAATCCAGTTAACGAAAGGCATAAATTCCATAATCATTATTCATTCGTCGAACATCAATAACAAACTGGACAATCAAAGTATTTATAGTCTTCAAAAAATATATGAGTGAAGTTTCCGACGATTGTAGAAATTAAACTTCAATTTTTACTAATATACTGTTAAATATTATAAAAAGATCGCGAATATTTCGACTAATTAGCCTTTAGCCTTAGGATTTGGTTACGTAAAGGAGTTCATCTCTAATCAAAAGCTTTAGATATTGGTAAATACAATATCTTTACCTATTATAACGATACCTCAACCTGAAGCATTAAAGTACTTCAATTTAAAGATTCCCACCTCTTTTCGCTTTAAACGGCGAGTGTCTGTCGAGTATTAAGAAATAAGTTCAAAAGAATTTCAGGCAATGCAAGGGTATTTTCGAGGAAATTAGCGTTCGTTTTATTGAGCTCATAAAGGTTTTCTGGTAAGGCGAGTGTATTTTTAGGGAAAGTATCATTCGTTTTATCGAGTTTGTCGGCTATATTCGCGAGTATCACGGTTCACCTTGCGAACTCGTTACTTGTTCTCGCGAGAATGGCGGAAATCGTTACGAAAAGAAAGGTAGAGCGATTCTGGCTAACGGGAATGATAAGTCGATTCCTGCCGATGAGGACGATAAGGTAATTTTTGTCGCTGAAACGATAAGGTGATTCTTGCTGACGAGGATAATAAAGTGATTCTCGTTAACGAAAACTACCATATTTACGAAGGACGAGGCTTTCGATAAGATTCTGGGGGTTGCTAAAGCGTTTATCAGTCTTTTTTTGAAGACGAACCAACTTATTGCCTTTGATAGCAGGAGCGGCTAAAGCTGTTGTAACGGAGCGCTTAATAATCCGTAGCCTCGACAACAACTTATAATATTATTTAATGTAGGGTACGAAAGCAGGTATAACGGCGAATTAAAACTGGTAAAGGTAAGGGAAGAGGCATTTTGAATGGCTTACTGGCAAATAATATAATAGTACGAGTGTTGGATAAAGTATGAGAATGGGTAAAAACCTATTAATGCTTTTTTATAAGTAATAGAGTAATAGGTAACAACTTAACAGCTAACAAGGCTTGTAATTGCCTGTTATTTATAAAAGGAAGTAAGTTAATTTCCAGTTAAAAATAGGTAAGAGAAGAACAGCTGGCGATTTGATTATTGAAGAAAAGGAAAACTGGTGTTTTGATTGCTATAAGGTAACCTTTTGTAGCTGGCGACAGTATTGTTCAAAACAATAAAGTTTGGTAATGACTTAAGCGTCTGGTGCCAACTTAATGGGTAGTTTACCGCTATTTTTTGTGAGATCGTGATAATATGATAGTGTTTCTCACTATATTAAAGGATTAGGAAGGAAGAAGCTAGGTCTAAAACTGACTGTAGAGATTGCAGTAAAGTATATACAATAACAAGCACAAGCATGGCAGGTGAGGCACTGCCGTGCCACCTCGAATTTTTCCAACACTGAGCACGATTACATAAAATATAGAAAAGTAAATTTACATACTTAATTGTATCATAAGTTCTATCATTAAGATTTTCCCCTTACGCCCAGAGATTTACAATTACCTTTAGTACAAGAATTTTATCAATCCAAAACTTATATTAACTGTAAGTTCATTTTGATTTTTTTGTTCATCTTACCATCACACTTCAATGACTTCTATAAAAATTAACACACGCTACTACAAAATAATCCTGTACATACTGGCGGGAGAGACTGTAACTCGAGTTCTACTAGGAAATGTATAAGCGCCAGAGTCTCTGAGTCATCTTTTCAAGCAAGACCTTGAGATTTCCTTCCGTTCAGAGACCCGCAGGCATGTAAACTGTAGCTATCGTTGGGTCGAGAGGTGCGGCCTAGTCAGTTCTTGCTCGACGCCTACTTGCGCCGGGAATACGATTATACAAATTATGAAGACAGGAACCCCGTAAAATAAATATGTAGAAAGATAACCTGTAAAACCAGGAGGTGGTAAAATTTGTCGCGGTCGCTTATACCATTAGATCCCATAAAGTGTTAGTGAAAAACCCTTATAAGTTTAATAATCTATATATTACGTAGCATAGGTGATATAAAATAAAATAAAACACTTATTAAAATAAACTTTATTTATAATTTCACCGTATATATCGTATCAAATACCAATCCTTTAACCATAATCGATTTTCATGACTTATAATTCGTCATTAATATAGGTCCTTATATCAAGGTAAATAGTAGCTTTATTAAAGAAGAAAACCGCGGCCTGCGTATACGTTATTGTTATACACGTTTAACGACGCTGAATTCGCGTCCCCGTAGCAAACCTTGTAATACCGAAATGGCCTATGCATGCTTTCGGGCCCCCTTCCTCAAAACTAAGCTTTTTCTCCCCTTTCACCATAAATTTAACCCCTGTTTAACCTATTTTATCTTTCTTAGTTTGGATTTATGTACGTAATATTCCGTGGTTTTCAATGGGATCTAGCGATAAAAATTATATTGAATATAGTGGGACGGGCGTAAAATATATTTATTATATTGATATCTCTGTTACTACCCGCCTGCTAGCTGTTCATCGAGTTAACATTGCCGCAAAAGCATCGGTTGGGTATTTACCTACCTCTTAATAGTTACTTCAAGTGTTTATCGAGGGGGTGGAAGTTGGTGTTACGCCAGTTATGGCTGCGACGCTATTAGGTAGCCGTCTCGTAACGCTGGTGAACCCGACTTTATTCCCTAATAGAGGCGGCGTTGACAGCAACGGTGACGTTGATAAAGGCAACGAAAGCGATATGGTTTTTATTAAGGATAAACCAGCCGCTGAAGATGCCGTCGTCGCCTCCGCTACCCCCTCTCACTCCAAGCCCGCCGCCGCCCTTTTTCCTTTTCCGAGCCTTGCTTTTCCTTAGCAATAGGAACTGGTACGGAGGATATCAGTTATTAAAGCTTTTATAACTGTCATAGTAGAGTTATTGAGTAATTAAAATCTCTTTACCCGTAGTGGAACGTCGTCGTTATTGTCATGAAATCGTTAGCGTTCGCGGTAGCACCGGTAGCATTAAAAGCTAATTGTAATTTTGTTCCTAAGGGAGAAAGTGGGAATATAAATATTTTCGGCGAACGTAAAACTTTATTATTGCCGGCGGGTGTTAAACATATGCTTGTTTGAACCATTATTCAATTTTCCATCATTGAAAAAACAGTCTGTAACGCAAATGAAGTTTCGGAAAATCCGTCTATTTATGTCTTTTGAGTAGCCGTAACAAAAGTTTCTAAACTTTTAAAAAAGCTGGGTAATATATTCAATGCGAAACACTTCATTTTTTGTGCACTTAGAGAATCGTCTATTCGCTTTCAAAAGCTTAAAATACCTATAATATGATGTACAATCCATATAACCGTGCCTTATCGTTATAAATCGATGCAAAATGTTGTAATAACGGTAACAAAGGGGAGGAGCAACTCATATCACGGATTTTACTGAATTTTGGCACGGGTTTAATCGAATACGTAATTTTGTTAACATTTACATAAAAAGGAAAGGTTATTTCACTTTTTATGGTACCAATTGAACTCGACTTTTTTAAACCTTAACTAAAGCATGAATTCAATTTCGTGAGCAGGTAAATAATTCTAGTCGAATAAACGAATATAGGTATTGATTCTATCATTTGAAAATTTGTCAGCGATCTCGTTCCCTGCGATACCTATATATTTGAGGCTTCAATTTTCTATTATTAGTTCGTAATAGATCTCAGTGAAGACGTAAAAGCCGTTATATATCGATTAGGATAAGATAGTTGTATCGACTTTTGAACATTAAGTTATAAAAGTATTATTAACAAACATCGTAATTTTCCTTCTAATGACGTGTATAACCGCTTTTGAACCACGGAGTAACCTAGTGGGTGTCATGTTGAAAACATATATAATAATATGGAGATTACCAAACCCTAATATAATAACGTTGACGTTACAAAAGACTGTATATCTAGATATGATCTACCACTATTAATCGTAATATAATTACGAACCGTTGATGAAACCAGTGATATAATACGCGATGAGATTATGAAATCAATTTCAAAGGTAAACGCGGCGTTTTTTTTATTTGATCCTTTATAAGAGTATTAAAAACAAAGTGTGGAAAAACTGTAACTGTATTGATTAAAGCCGTAAAAAGGCTACAAAGTCCTAATTTATTACAATTAAACGTAATTTCAAGTAGGTCGTCCGACGATTTACGCGACTGGATCTTGGTTGGTCCCAATAATCGAAGGAAACATATAATGGTATCGTCGCCGCCATACGAAACCGTACAGACTACTTGGGTACGGGTTGTTTTAGGCCGGTAGCTCCGGGTACCGGCGTAACAGAGTCCTGTTACGTGACCGTTAACGACGATATAATTAGCGTTGATTTAATACAATGTACAAAGGGGTAACCAACATTTAAAGTGGTTAAACAAAAGGTAGATCGAAGTTATTGCTGTTTTGAAACCATTTTACAAAATGATAAGCTTTCGTTTTTAAGGGTAACGATCCTTGGCGAAGTTTTTTTATGATGAATAAATTGCTCTTCTCGCAGCAACTAAAGGGAACGTAATCTAATCATTCAAACACTTTTGGCTTCGGCTGGTTTACTAGCTCTCAGCGTAATAAATGAGTATAGGCACAAATTTCGAAAAGTTGGAAGGACCATAACAGCCGGTAATGTGAAGGGGTTCAAACTTCTCTAGAGCGAAAACAATCTTATTATCTTTTGACCATCGATCTACCTCCTGAAAATCCTCCCTTAACCCTAAGATGTTTGTTTTGAAAGAATTCAATAACTATACAAATAAGATATCATCAGAGTAAATAATAATAAATCCGGAATCGTAATAAATATTATATACTATTAGGGCAATTGTCGCAACCTATCTTTGAACCTGGTTAAGATATTGAATATCAATTACAATTATTTCACAAATTTCGTCAATATTTTCTATAATATAGAGAACTAAAATTGAAAACGATATAATCTATCAAAAACGTAAAAAATGTTACTCCTTAATATTTGTAAGTGCATTGAAGCTGAACTTTAAAAATTTCACTCATTATTTCCAGCAATTCTTACGGATTATATGAAGAATTTTAGCTTATCCTATTCAGTTAAGAAGAATATTTTCTTTGAAATTTATGACGGAAGAAGAATTAGTTACGATAATAATGTTTAATTCATTTAATATCATTTGAATTACATTATAACGCGTTGTACAACAATAATCATTTGCAAAAAAAGGAGAAAATATTCATGGATATCATCAATTAAATGCTTAAAAGTGAATATTATGTTAGTAGGTAATGGAGAAGATATAAATTGGCGAAGCTATACTACGAAAATAGATTCATTCGGTTGTTATTAGTCTTAACGAGTTTAAATAAGCTATAAAACTTTTAAATGTCGCTTATAAAAGTTTTTTTTTAACTAGTTACAGTCTTCGTTTACAATTGTAATAATATATACGCCAAACCCATTTGGACTATTTTCTTAAGGTAATAGTTTTCTCGATGAAGATCATGAAAATCGTTCAATCGCATATTATTTCAATCCTAAATACGGGATATTCACTTACTTAAAATATAGTTTGAAGCTATTATATTAGAAGTTATAATAGCGATTGTAACGTAGTCAAAGCTGAAGTTCATATGATAATTATAAGTACTTTTTTCGTAATTTTAACATATACTATTGAATATCATAGAAATTTCGGCTACTGGTTAAGTCGTTCCTCTGCTGTTGAACGCCATGAACAATAAGTAAAATATTATACCAAATAACTTATTAATTTTAAACAAGATTATATCGACTCCATCGCAGATTCTAAGGGCAAGAAAAAGTAATGATATAAATATAAAGCGTTAAAACAAATCTCGAAGCATAAAAATACTACTCTTGAAGCAATTCAATAACTAGCCTAATACACCTTTTTATACCACCCAACAAGTGGAAACTCCTACTTTCGCTATAGAACTCCAACCACTAACTCTTTACAAAACTTAAAATTTCGTAATATTGATGAGAAACACCCTTCTTAGGCAATTATTTCAGATATAGGAGTAATGAAACACTTAATAGGAAGGTATACATAGTATGTCGTGTTGCGATGGGAAAGTACTACCGTCACGTAAATCAATCGTTAAAAAGCCTATAAAATCAAAGTTTACTTCGGACCAGGGGAAGATTTATCATTAATAGTATTAATAACTATATATACAATTACGAAACCAATAACCTTCGAAATCCTCAAGTCCCCTACCTTAATTTTCTTTTAATTAGAAGACATAAACATTATTAGCGTTAACGTTAACTTTACCAAAAATAAGCTGTTTAAACGAGATCGGAGGTTCCATATCACTTTCAAATTAAAGCTCCTATAGTTTCACATTCAGGGACTAAAATCAACGGTAATCAAATTAACGAAATCGCAATACATTAGTTACACTAGCACTTTAATCACCCAATTATCTATTAGTTATACAAGACACTTAAGTTTTCAAAGCATAGATATGCGAAATACGTTATATTAAAGGTTATCGAATACCTTTACTTATATGACTCAATATATACTCAAACGCTTATAATATTCAAATTTAGTTGAAAGGATGATAAAAAAATTCACTATAAAGTTATAGCTGAATTCTTCTACTTGGGAAATAGATATATTTTGCATATCGTAAACTTAGCAACTTCCTCTTACAAGGATAATTTTCTAAAGTTTCTATAGTTAAAAGATACCAGGAAGGCGTTAACTATATTGTGGATTAAAAGTACCTAAGACCATTAGATATGATTATCTATAACACTGACACCAATTTTATAACGGCAATATTTCAGATTAATGCCAAAATAATTGTGTTTCAACGTAAATAGATACCTATTGAGGAATACAAATCAAATAAAAAGTAAAAAGTTTACGCGCGATATTTTTAAAAAAAGTATAATATTCTTGTGTTAAGATTAACTGCTGGAAGAACCAGAAAACATGTTTTTAAATGGCAATGAACCGCCTAAATAACGTCTAAGGCCCTCAAAATCTAGTACAGATGTTATTAGTTTTTGGAATATATATTCATCTGAACAATATATGACCTCAATCAAGAAAACTCTTGTAAAAGGCCAAGATATAAAACAAAAACTTATAGGAACTTCGAAGAGAATCTAGCAGATGCCAAATTATTAATACACCTAATACCAAAAACTTTCTTTTGACTATTGACGTGTTGATTGTGTTATTACAAAATCAATTCCACGTGAAACGAAAGCTAGACAAATTTGATAGCTTTGTGAAGATTTCAAATATAGCTAACACCAAATTAGTTATGAAAATTTCTAACAATCCTACAATATTTCGCATAAACCAAGTCAAACCTTAAATTAAGGCAAATACCAATCAAAATCCTTAATATGAACGAATAAACTTTCTCAACCCTTTTTTTTCCATAAATAATAATCCGATAAAACGAAGAAAATGCAGCCAACAATTAAAGAAAAGAAATACTAAGGATAAGGATAAATAAATACATATCGGAGTGCACCTATGCAATTTTTTAGATTTAAAAAGAGAAAAGAACGACCAGGACCTCGAAATTAAGCTCCAAATAAAAAAAGTTATTAAAACTCCAGGTAAATCTTTTAAGGAAAGGAAAAGAGTCGAGATTAACAGATTTCTTATATATGAAGATGGATAATTCTTGCCTAAACGCGACTTTACCTTCATGGACTGTTGGTAGGACCTTAACGTTGCAAAGTAGTCGATTCGAATCACTGTGGTCGAAGTAACTGGTGGTGCGTTGATATTGTTCATTGGAAAGTGTAGGTTCTAAGTTTGATAGACCGCTAGCCGGTCAGCACACTAATTTGTGTGGCCAAACGCTTTGGCCTATTCTCCACTTTAAAGTTGGTACCTACTATACTACACTTGCAGTGCAGTGTATTTAAATCCCACAAACTGCATTTAATTTACAGTATGTACAATCAACTTTACTATAAGTAAACTTGAATTGTTTTTACTGTATTTCACTGCTATTCCATAACTAACGGCTTTTTACTTTGTACCTATACGCTAAAATGGCTTTTTATTAAATGGTGGAAACTTCTAGAATCCTTCCTTAATCCCTAAACCAACCAGAAGCCAAACCCCTTTCAATTTCGATTAATATATACTGAGATTAACCTTAATTGCGACCTTTCGTATCTTTTTTGCTTTACCCCTTCGAGACTTTGGTTCCTTAACTTCCCTACATAGGTCTTTCGGCCCAAAATTGTGTAAATTAGGTATGTTAATAATTACGTACCTTTTACCAATAGTTCAAACTACTATTATTACCATATTTTCCACCATTGCAATTAACGTTATTACCCAGGTAGTTCTTGAGTTTTCCAGGGCAACCCTGTTCCTTCGTATTACGTTCCGGGAGGTCAATGTAATTCTAGATTCGTATAGTTAACATATTGCTATCTATAACCCTTTTTAGGGCGTTATTAGGTTTAGCTTTATTTATAGCATTACGGGAGTTTTCTTTGCCGTTGATTCACCGGAATTTATCAATTTCCCGGGCTTCATGTGCCCCCTCTAAAGCTATTACGTTCATTATTAAGCGTTTTTATGAGTTGTACCTAAATTTAACAGGTATTTGTAAAGGCTTTAGGAGTAAGTATATATTACTACAAGCATCAGATGTAGGCTTAGTTGTTTGGTATAATCCTTAATATACCGTTAGTTATCATAACGATATTAAAGCCTATTATTATGGTGTAAACTTTTAAAGCTAAAAAGTTTCGGGTTATTCACTTACATTTAACGAATATTTAATGTATAAGGTTTCTAACAATTATAAATTTCCCTTTAAACTAATCCTTATTCACGAGTATTATTAAAAAGTTAAATTACGATGTAAGGTTAGTATTATTGGTAAATAACTTGTTTGTAAATATTATTAGCTTTATTTCTGCCAAATGTATAAAAATTATATTTATTCCTTTTTTTACGTGGTTTATTTACTACTTAATCCGTTTATTTAATCTGTGAAAGTCCTCGTCTTCTGGATTTCATTTCTATGCCGAAATGGATAGGTCGTATGATACTTTCAGTTAACATAACGTAACTATATAGGCTATACATGCCCTTCACTTTAGTTATTTTACTTTAGGTAACGTTTCACTTAGCTTACAATTTTCAAGACCTAGCTTTTCGATAACACGTTATTTTGCCGTTATAAATCCAACATTTCAGAGGAAAAGGTTATCGTTAGTTTATATACTTACGATACCAAAGTCTATGCCCTTTATAATTAATAGGGATGTGTTAAACTTCAAAGTTTTTATACCTATCCTATTTTCGAAATAAGTTTGGAATGTTAGATACCATTGTACAATTATTTCGGCTAATTCGTATAAAAGCTTGATATAGCGTATTATAGTACCAGCTGGAAATTTATCCTTGAGTTCTTTTGGAAGTATTAACAGTATAATCTGCTAAAAATCGGTGGAATATTACGTGTACGTTTATATAATACTGCGGTTATTAAATGTAAAATGATAATAATTACGAGTATTAAACATTAATTTATCATTTAAATTATAGGCCATAAATTAAGTATTTAGTCCTCACCTTTAAGGCCGTATCCTTAGATAATTAGTCGGTATTTTTCGTACAATGGGTCCGTGGTTTTACCATTGATCCCATAATTTATCCTTGACTTGGAAATAGTAATATTGTGGCCTTTAAATTACGTTGAAAATATAAATTATGTAACCCTTTATAAAAAAGGCCTTGAATCTTTATTTAGTGTATTTTAATAGGTTTACTCAGTATATTAATAATATCCTCGACACGTAATTTAAATGCAATTTTTCTGTTAAACTTTGTTTTTTAAGATCATTACGTTATTAATTATTCCTTGTAAGGTTTATTATCCTTATTACCATCCAACCATTTTGTGTGTATTCTCGTTTTAGGTGATTTTACACGCTGTCGAAGTTTTATTAGCTTATGAACGACCGGTTCGAGAGAACTATATTAGCTAATCCATTCTGTTCAGAGATTATCAATGTCAGGATCTTTATTAAATTGAAAAGGTTGTTTATACGACTTAACCTACGTAACTCGGAAAGTTACAGTGCCGTTTACGATTTTAACCAGTACGTTTATGTTAATTATATTTAATATATTATACGGCTTTTCCTATTTACCTTGCTCGATTCACGTAAGAACTTTACTTTAAAAGGGGCGAAATGATATTTTTATTATTAATAGTACATTCTTAATATTCAAGATATTATTAAGTTGGTAACGTGCAAATTGGTTTTTTTAGTTTCTTTAGGGCTTTATTGTATGTCGTTACGAGTTTTTACGTATTTAAGAAAGAGGAAAACTTAGTTGTTATGCGTTAATAAGCAACAAATACCAGTAAAATGGGTATAAGTTCATCGGGGTTAATAATAGGCTAAAACCCTTTTACTTGAATTTAAAGCCATGTAATTTGGCTTCAAAGCTTTCGAATTTTTGTAAAAAGATATCATGAGCCTTTCGTAAAAGGATATATGTTGTATCGACTTTACCAATACTTTAGTAAACTTTAACAGAAACCTATTTACATTAAATCCCTATCGAATCAAGGTTAGTTTGAAATTTCATGGTAGCAAAGTTGGTGCTGGCATTATAGACTAATACATTTAATAAGTTAAGGTACGTATCGATTTATAAAGTACGTAGTACCTTTTACGCTTTGCTCGCTGTAATGATTTCAATAAACTTAAAGCCGTGAAAAGCCGTATCAAAGTTAACAACGTGTGATACTAGTTTCTCCTCTAGGTAAAACACGTTTATGAAAACTTCAGAGTTAAAGTTTTGGTATTATTTGAACGTAAATTTAAATCTTGAATGAGTTTAAAAGTCCATTTGAAAATATTAGGGAAGCTGTTTAATTACCTTTAGCGCTAATAAGTTTATATTTCGATAGAAAACTACTTTTAAGACCTTATATAGCCTATTTATCGCTGGATAGTTAAACTTATGATATAATTAACGAAGTTTTACCTTCGTTATGTTTAATATCACGATCTTTAACCCTGAAAGATAAAATCCAAGGTACCTTTATTTAAAGTTAGGTAAAAACCTTTCATTTGCTATAGCTTATATCAATTTCTTAGTGTAAACGTCAAAGTTAACATTGAAGTTTTGCATATTATTCAGGATAAGAAGGTAGGGGGTAGGAAATTTAAAGATATGGAAAATAATAGGTTTAATAATAGTTTTAACCGTCGTTAATCCCAGTGAAAATAGCTTTTTTCCTCATTCTCAAGCTAACCTTAGCTCTGCCAGTATTCATGTAGTTGAGTTCCGTAATAGTATTAGTATCTCTTTGTAACGCGACGTATTACAGATAACCTCCCATCAAGTATTATGACGCCTCCGCATCCGGTATAATCCCCTAAAAAACCTGCTTCTCGTAACGATCTTAAAGAATGAAAAGGTAAATAAAGCTAGGGTTTTTGTTGTTATATCGGCGATACAGGTCTTTACTTGTAAAACAGTATAAAAAAACGTAGTCAGCGAGTTATTACGTTGTTTCTGGGCTAATATTAATATTTTGTTCTTCGTATTAACTGATAAACGTTAGCTTATTTTCCATCTCTTCAACTTTTTTTCTTTGAAACTGTATAACCTACTTGATATAGTCTCAATAGAAGTAAACGGAAACTGTATCCAATATATTACCTGATTTATTTTACGTTCGACGAATATTGTAGCAAGATAATTAACAGCCTTGTTTACCATATATGTAGTATTCCTTAACGTTTAAGTTAAACTTACTTAACCGACTTGTAAACCGTTGGAAAAGGAATGACCTCCTCTATGGGTAGATGTATGCGCCTTTCGTTGGCTGTATTGGCCGGGATTTCCATACTTACAATCGATAAAATACGCGTGAAAAGGGTCTTTTTTATTGTTACTAAATTTAAGGGCTTAAGGGTATATACCAGTCGAGTTAGAAACTCAAGCTGTTACGGTTGCTAATAAGGAACGTAATTGGCTAAAACCCCCTTGGCAAATGGCATCGAGGTATTAAAAAGGGTATTCGAACTCCTTGTAACCCGTAACGACTTATCGATCTTACTGAAGTAAGGTACCTCTACCGGTGTCCACGTTTCTTATGACTTAGTATCAAAGCATTAATTTATTAAGCATCTAATTATAAAGGTCTATTCTTTTTTTCTGACTTTTCTTATAATCTAACATATAAGATTACTTAATAAGATTGCAATTGGTGTAGTACTGTGTAAGATTGACATTTTATTCGAAATAACCCTTTGGGTCATCGTAAATTTAACGGAAAAGAAGTAATTCGTTAGAGATAAGAGGTAATAATCGTCGGCCTAACCGGTAGCGATACTAGGAAATAACGAGTAAAAATCTGGCAGTTTAACCTTTATTTGGCGGTAGATATTAAAAAATGGGCGTGAATTAACATCGATCAAGTTATAAGGTTTACCGTTATACTTTTACTTTCCTCTTCAGATCTTAAAAAACATAGTAATTACCGTGTAATACATATCCACTATAGAAATACGTTAACGGGAAAAGGTAATACACTGGTCGTAGGGACCTTTCGGATCCCTTAACTAGAGAAATATTTAATTTTACTAATACTAATAGGCAGGATACTTACCCTTGACGGAGTTTAAAGAGAGATGGATAATGGTCGTGCTTATAATAGGTTAGCGCGTAAAGCTAGCCATTTTTTAAATTCTAAACAATGAAATTAAACGTACTAATATATCTAAGATAAATAGGCTTAAGGGTTTTCACGAACTTGGTAATACTCATTTTAGTATTAAGGGGTAATTAACGATTTGTTATTTAATTAAATGGTAAACTTAAAGGCTTTTACCTTATAAGTTAAGTAAATTTTTACGGCTAATGGCATTAAATTGTTACTTTTATGTAAAAAGGTTGAAAAGACTTATTTAAGCTTATCTACTTCTTTACGGACGCGTATGAGGGCGTTAAGGGATGTTATTGTTAGCAATACCTTTGCCTTGGACTTTAAAGATCTACTAAGGATTATTATCGGTAATATATTCGTAAAGTAATTCAGTCAAGTTACCCTTTTTCACTTTCTTGATTTGAAGGTCGACCCTCAGGTTATCAAACTTATTTTTTTAACCCAACTTCAATATTTATATTCACCATCTTTTATATATCGATAAATCATTTCCTGAAATATTTTTACAAGTTATCGTATACCCATAAACCTCGTACAGTTTAAGCGGAGTGTAAATGAAAGATGTAGAATCCGACAACGGTAATAAGATGTTCGACTATAACGTCTTCGTTAGGTTTAGTAAACCAGAAATCTTCGTCGTAGTGATTTTCGAAGGTAATACCATGTGTAATAATCTCTTTTCTCCTAACAAAGTTAGTAACGACATTGATTCTCGCAGTTTTCAAATTATCGTGACGATGATTCAAGTATGTAAAGGGGGAAAAAGTGGTGTAAAGTGGTAAGTGATAGGTTTGCTTAAAGTTCGTATATGTTAAAAATCGTAAAACTTTGTCGTTTTTACGATTTGTAGTAATGATATCTATAATATTAGCCGTAATAATATTGATTTAACCGTTTGCTAACTTTCCGATTTAGTGATTTTTAAGACTTTTAGGCAGTTCATCTTAAGGACTTTAAAAGGATTAATCAAGATTTTTTAGTGTTTTTAATAGCGATACCGTCGTTTACTTATAAATTGCCACGAATAACCGACATAGCCTATAATCTTTCCCTACTTGCTGTC
The DNA here is from genome assembly GCA_038502455.1 of Anisogramma anomala. Taxonomy (NCBI): domain Eukaryota; kingdom Fungi; phylum Ascomycota; class Sordariomycetes; order Diaporthales; family Gnomoniaceae; genus Anisogramma; species Anisogramma anomala. The sequence continues at coordinate 5,856,100 of JASMMZ010000008.1, read as the reverse complement.
GCTAACAACCGAAATAGCTTATAGGGGACCTTCGCAAAAATCTCTTCTTTATCTTACCAAAACAAAGCGTAATAACTGGAAAGCAACCTTTTCTTTTACTTAGCCAATCGGTGCTTAACCTAATAAGCACTGATTACTGTTGGTAGGCCTTTATCGTTGCAACGTAGTCTACTCGATTCACTGTGGTCGAAGTAACTGGTGCTGCGTTCAAATTGTTGATTAGGACGTGTAGGTTCTAATTTTGACAGACCGTTAGCCGGTCTGCACACTAATTTGTATGGTAAAACGCTTTGGCCTGTGCTCCACTTTGAAGTGGTCATCTACTGTACTACATTTACAGTGCAGTGTATTTAATTCCCACAAACTGCAGTTTATTTTCAGTACTTACAGTCAACTTTACTGCAAGTAAAGTTGACTTGACTGCATTACATTTGGCTGCTATTCCAATAGCGACCAAAATATCACGATTTTCAAATCGAAGATTATTTATAAGATTAAGGGAAACCCCATGGATGAACTATAAGATAAATAAAGTTATATTTCTCAAGTATATAGTGATAAAATCAAAAACCAAATCCTTGCGCAATCTCGAAAAATCATGAAATTCAGTTGACACTTATTAATTTAATTATCAGCACATTTGATGACAAGTACTAATACCAAGTTTACCTTTAATAAGCATAATATTACTTAGGCGTATGAGCAATCGGCGACCAATTTACAAATGATCATATTTCGAAAATTAGGTTAAAAACTCGGTGACAAACAGCTAGTTGAAATGATTATACGATGTACCAACCATTATACCTACCATTCAAAACATACATTCATTGGTTTTCAACTTATCAGTTATGTTTTTAGTTTATAAGAGGTATGAGATACTTAATCTACAACCTATATCTATTAATTACATAATCGGATAGAAATTGCGGCATAGTAGGCATTAAAATTAACTATATACTTGTTGCTGAAAATACTATATTCGTAAAAACAAATCAATGTACATTTAATATTCGAAGTTCTTAAATTACAAACCGATCCCCATTTAAACCAACGGCAAACATTTAAACTTCAATAAATCGTCAATCCGCATATGTAGTACTAACTACTCTAAAGTCTATAATAGTTTCTATTAATAATATCAAGGTATTACTCCAGCTACAATTCATAAAATTAATGTTGGGAAGACTTAGAAATACTTAGAACAACGCGCCCATAATATTTACATCGCAACCTCATACCAACCGAAGGTATTATATGATCTGTCAATCACAGCAAAAGCTTAAAACCCGGATAATGATGATGAAGATCAATTAAACAAGCGATTGGAGGGGCAAGTCAATAGCTTAAACCGAGAAATTATTATGGTCCCTATTAACCTATCAAATGAAAAGTTAATAATCTTTATGAACGGCTCTTTTTACAATAACACCAATCTATTGTTATGAATCGTATTGTTTATTATAATTAATAACAGGGATAAATCACATGATAACCCATTTATTATTACTAAAAATATAATCAACTAAACCTTTATCAAATGCAAAATGGTTATAAGATGTGTACTTACTTTTGAAGTTTACGGTATAATAACCAGCTTCAATATGGGTATATCCGTATATAAAGCTTTGAATATCGTTACCAAAAAGTTGAAATTTCAAAAAAATCCAATTGTTATTTATATCGATTAGAAGATTTATTTGAATTACTTTCGAAATTGGGAACATCCAAAGAAAATTGTCTGATCATTGACGTGACATCTAATTGCGAAGCCTACCAAAACAGATAAATTAAAACTTTCCAACAAATCGATGGCACAATTAACTCAATCGATATCATAACAGAAGTTATACCGAATAAAACCTTGGAAATTGTTTTAAATAGTAAGACTAACTATATGAATCGAAGGAAACGTCGAAAAGCCACTTGGTAAGGTATTACGTGACAGGGGATAAGAGGAAAAACAAGGGTACCCCAGAAAACTAAAAGATTGATAGGTTGGTGAAACCGTTGACAGTGCGAATTCAATTGACTAGTATGGTTAAGTAGGGTGAATAATTGAGTTTATATTAATAGATTGGAGCGCAAAAGTGATAAAACACCTTTTTTCGGGATTACAACTGGTAGGAAGTTAGAAGACCATATAAATGGCAGTAAAGAAGGTATAAGAAAGTACTTAAGCTAATAAAACTTTTCCTACAAGACGCACTAACACATCTTAGACCTTAAATCAACTTTCTTGACATGGGTGCACGGACCACCTTGTTAAGGAAGGTAGGGGGCCTACACTGTAAACCCTAACAATGCCCACTTCCGAGAAAAAATTTCAGGTCTAGCCGCTTTCAACACCATCACTTTTCATGCATCCCATTCCACCACAATATCTTTAATCGGCTTTATCACCACTTAAATCTTTTCTGGCGACCCCTTTTTGCCCATGAAGATCGTCGTCAGCCCGGCGCACCGCCCGCGTAGTGGTGTATCTACAGAACAGCTCTCACAACTAGCGATTCTATCCCTCGCAACTTGTGCCAACGTAGCTCTTTAGACTTAAACTTACACTGCAATTAAAATGCAAGTTTCATTTCTTTTACGTTTGAAGGTTTTAAACAAATACCTTATAAACTCTCGCACTTAACGGATCTATTTATCTATCTATATATTTATTTATTTATCTTTAAGTCGTCGCTGCCTACACAGGCGCTCCGACCGCTAAACGGGGCCTTGAACTATACTTTTGATGCCTTTCTTTGGCTTTATACAAAAGATTTTTTACGGTATACCATCCGTTTAGTGTTATACTTTTTTTACGATTCTTTTACACTTTTTGAGTTGATGGTTCATGGTAAAATGGTGGCTTGAGTTGGTACTTTCGAAGTTCTTTACCAAATTGTAAAGTATATCTTCCCCAAAGCCTCGGGATTCTATCCGAGATATATGTGTTTTACAAGTATTTTACTCTTTTAAGACCGCCGTTAAATCCTTGATACGTGTAGGCATCGAGCGGGGACTAAGATAGCCGTGTAACATGGCTCGGCTAAAGTTGTAGTTTTCACACCGGTTGTTACGGGTCTTTAAGTTGTAGGGTTACCTTAAAGCCTTAATTGGAAGGAACGCTCTAGGTTCGATTTCTAAAAAGTTTATTTCTTTTCTTTATGCCCATTCGTTCTTTAAATAAAGGTTGTAGCGTTAGATTTTTCTTTATAAGTATATTTGGTTAAAATCATTTCCCGATAAATCCAGTGGTATATACCCTCTTTTACGTATTACGTGGACAAACTTATACTAATATAGTCCATATTTATAGTTCTTATAAGTTTATATCATATAATAAAGACGAATACGGTTAATTATAAAACCATAACGCTACTTAATACATATGTATAACACATTTCCCAAAAATTAGCTACAGGTAAATAAGATCAAGTTTTCAACCTTATATATTTGTTTTGTTGGGGACACTTTCAACGTTTCATTCAATGGATCGTACGGTATAACTAGGAAGCAACAGGAATTTTAGAATAGGGTGGTTGTTGTGGGTAGGAATACTTGGGTTGCGAGCCTTCCTGCCGGTATATATATATATATTTCACATTAAGGAATATTACACTATACTAGCTATAGAGTGGGAATTAGGCGGCGATGGTGAAAGAAAAGAACGCACTAACATAACAAAATAAAAGGCTGTTGGTGTTTAAATAATTTGTAAATACAGGGAAGTTAAATTTGACTACACAATGTGCAAGTCGATTACAGTAAAATTCCCAATTAAATATAGGGCCCAATCAAAACAATTCTTCCTAAAATTAGTATGCAGACTAGCTAGCGGTTTGCAAAAATTTTAAAAAAACCCATCTACTATCTAATCTTTATAATACTAGTATTGCTTTCACCACTTAGAATACATATCGTTTCAACGTCTAAATGATAAACATAAGCGATTTCAACTTGAATTAACAGTTTAAAACCGGTTCTAAAATATATTTCATTGGATTTAGCAGTCATTGGAACAATGATTCTGTTGAAGGAAAACTATTTGCGGAAAACACTGTACTCATTAATTAAAAATTTATTAAGGTTTTAAACGATTTTATACCAAAAGTCATATATATACGTCGTTTTCAGCTTTCTTTGTATAATAATCTCCTACTTTTAAAAAGTTTATGTTAAGGATTTTACCGTATCACAGAGGAAAATCATGAAATAAGTCGGGTCTACCCTGGTCAACTTGTATCTAGCCTTAAAGGGTTCAAACGTTGATAAAAACTTATTGATATGAATAATATATTTTTCAAACCGTTCAAAACCTTCTATCTCGTTGAAATGAATGATTCTTGTAATTTTAATATTTAGAAACTTTAACTCGAATTCGATGTTGACGGGCACGTAAACTTATATTAACTTGGCAGTAGTATCTGCCTAAAAAGGTTCCTTAATGACGCAATTCCTCAAAAGATTTAATAATTAGACTTAACATAGTTAAATCTTAATACTATAATTATCAAAATTCTTTCCGCGTGAAATGTAAGAATCATTGGGTTATTTCGATGTAATACGGACATAAACCACACCGTTTTTCTGGTAAATATCTATAGAAAATCCGGGTTATATGTCGGCGATTTTACCTGATTAAATAGGTAACAGAGAAACTCGCGAAGGAAAAAGTTTTTTATATACTATTCAACAGGGAGGCACGCGTTCAAAAAAGGAAAAACAATAACAGTTTCAACATAGCGAATCCTTTCATTAAAAGAATACGAAGGCCTTAACCACCGTAGCTAACTTACACCTTCCACTTTTTAAGAGGATTGGGGCCGTTAACGTTATCATATCCTTCAAGAACCTGAAATCCCCTTTACTTTCCCCCCACTTTACAAATGTACCCCCTATCTAAATTACGAAGTACGTAACGGCTAGTTTCACAGCCATGCTTTAACAATATCCAGGTAATACAAATATTAACTCCTGAAACCACGTGTTATACAACCTTATTATCAAAAAAGAATGATACGTTATTTTATGAGTCATAAATCAGCCTATTAATACAAACTAAGATTCGGATCTCAATTTCGTCAAAAAATCATTCACTTTCACAGAAGGCTTAAAGCTGTCACATCTATTAATATGCCAAATATAACTTCTCATATAATCATTAGCGCGTTTAAGCGTTTTCGAACGTCGGAAAATATAGGATAAACAATATCGTAAATGAATATGAATAAAATTGCGGCGACTGGTAAAGCTTAAATGATAGGTTACTAGGTGAAAGTGTAAACTTAATCATGGACTAGTAATCCTAAATAAAATGTAAAAATCATGGCGTTAGCTTTATATAACATTTACTATAGTATAACTTTTTTTTTATTTCTAAATAAAACGGTAGTGAATACATTTAGAAGGTCCGTTAGGTTATGTTTTTGACTATGTGTCAAAAAGTTCTATCTTACATTGGAAAAAAGATAACGTAAATACTATCTAAAGGATAATAAGTAACGAAAGTCAATACTTTTAGTATGGAGTTAATAGGGTGAAAATCATGAATATATACGCGAACCAAACTTCGAATACAGTGGTTTCTTAAACTAATTGTTAGTTTCTAAGGGCTACCATATTCTAAAGGGGAATTTTGACCTCGTTTGCCGAAAAGAGAGATCGCGTTATATAAACGACCAGTGGAAATTTTCTTGAGTAATGAGGCTTTATCTTTACGTATAGAATTTACTCCATAAGTAGAGGGTTTTATTTATCAGTTAAGATATGTTTTAGACCTTATATTTCGAAATATTGATAGGTCATATATTAAGGTAAAGATCAATTGAGATCATTGATCGGATTACAATTTTTTGTTCACTATATTTGAAAGTTGTCGCGTGTTATAACAGCAGTCAAATGCAGGAAAGTCAAGTCAACTAAACTCTCAGTTTAGTTGGTTGTACCTACTGCAAAATTGACTTTATTTTGTGAGACTGACTGCAAGTGCAGTACAGTAGGTACCCACCTCAAAGTAGGGTACAGGCCAAAGCATTTGACTATTCAAATTAGCGTGTAGATCGGCTAGCGTTCGGCCGAACTTAGAACCCACAACTTATTAATCAGAACCAATTTCAATGCAACACTAGTTAATTCGACTATAGTGAATCTAATCAACTACGTTGCAACGATAAAGGCGTACTAATGATGATTAGTACTTATTAGGTTAATTATAGATTATCTAAGTAGAAGAAAAAGCTGCTTTCTCGTTGTTACGCTTTTCTTGGGCAAGTGAATGGAAAGGTTTTTGCGAAGAGCCTCAATATACTGTATAGTTGTTCGCGGTAGCAAATAGAAAATACCGATAGACCATGTAGTCGTTCGCGGCAGTTTATAAGTATCGACGATATCGCTAAGGAAAATACCAAAGAATTTTCATTATGCCTTCTTAGAGGTATTAAGATTAACCGCTAAAAGTTTTAAAAGATACTAAGTCAGCAAGTTGGAAAACAACTGTGTTGGTACCATTTCGGCTACTACTGCTGCAGGTACTACTACAGTAAATTTCAAATCGTAAAATAGACTCGGTTTTACAACCTTTAACTAAAACCAGCTCTAATGGTAATCCGAAAGCCCAACTTTATTTTACATCATTTTTCCCCCATTTTTTACTCTTTAATCTTCGCTACGATAGCTTCAAAACGTGCTGGAATTGATGCTGTCACCAAACCTGCCAGAAAGAAAGTAAATATGACCCTTGGCACTATCTTTCTATAGCATTACGACGAAGACCTTAAGTTTATCAATGTTACTAAAGACTTTACACTCGATCATTTGACACACTATATTGACCGCTTCATTTTTGACATAAACCCTAATGGATTAGACTAGGGATTTGAACTACTCGACAATTTTACTGAGTGGTTTAATTAATGAATCATGGTGATATAGAAGATAATGAATAGATAAACTAAAACGAGGGTAAAGATTAAATTAGGTAAACGAGAGGTTTACCTACCTACGAAGAAAGGGAAGGAAGGTAATTTTGCAAACGTACCTTATAAATACGCCATCGACTAATATCCTTAGTAGATCTTTGAAGATGAGGGCAAGAGGAAAGTAATTGTTGGCAACAGTATCTCTTAACTCCCTTATATGCGTTTGTAAGAACCTGTCTAAGCTTAGATAAGTTTCTCAATCCCTTTTGCCCAAGTTTAACGGTTCAATTTTACTTACCATGAGGAAATAATTAATTTACGCTCTGTAAGCCCTTAAGTTTACCAGTTAATTAAGAATAAACCTCGACGTATCCGTTAATACCAAAAGAACTATTACTAAGTCCCTCGTGGCAGAAATCTTTAAGTCAATTTCCCCTATGATTTTCAATACGTCCAGTTTAAATATTCAAACCAAGGAAGGAGCAGCTTCATAAGCGAGCCTAATATAGGCATGACAAATAGCTTTGTCCCTCCAAACTCGGTTAAAGGTAACTATCCTGATTACTAATTGTAGTTTTAAAACCAGTCGAGATATTCAGAGGGTTCTTTTAACCAGTATATTACTCTTTCCTTTCGAAATTTCCCTATAGTATATGAGAATTTTACAGTAATTACTACGTTTATTAAGATTTGGGAAAGAAAAGAGAAGTATAACGGTAAACCGCATAACCTGCACGACATCAAGTTACGCATAATTTTTAATATTTGCCGTTGAATTAGGGTTCAATTATCAGGCTTTCACTCGATATTTCCCAGTATCGTGATCGGCTAAGCCAAAGACTATTACCTTCGGTATTTTACTAATTATTCCTGATTCTGCGAAATTTGCGATAGTTTTCATAGTTACTTCAAATACGATGTTCATTATGCCTAGTATTGTACCGATTCGTATATTATTAAGTGGTCTTGTATATTAGATTATAAGAAGGAAACGTAAAATAAGATGGATTTCCATAATTAGATGCCTGACAAACTGATGCTTTGCCAATATGTAATAGTGAATGTGGGAGTTGGCGAAGGTATATTATGCTAGCAAGTTACGCAGGCCGTTACGGGTTATAAAGAGTTTAAATACGCCGTATAATGCTTTAACATTACCTTTAAGGGGATTTTCTTTTTAGCTAGTTAAGTTCCTCGCTTACAACCATAATAACTCAAGTACCGAGTTCAAATGATATGAACTCGTAATATTCATAGTTTCGTAACGACGAAAACGATCCCCTTTACGCGTATTAAATGTATCGTAAGTACGGAAGACTCAGCTAATACGCTTAAAAAAGACCCAGACCTAAGAAAGTAACCAAGCTATTGAAATATACAATAGGTACAGTCACACAGTATAAACTCAATGACAGGGCCAACTGGACCGGTTAGTACTTGGTAAAAACTTCAAATATAGAACCTCTTAATACCAAAGGATGAGGAATTCACCGGAGTTGTAGATATCACCAATGTGCACTAGTATTTACTAGTGAAAGTACTAGTATTGACTAGTACAGAGGATTAGCATAGAAATGCTACCTAAGCTAGTATTTACTTCTACAAAGGAACTATTATTTACTAGTATATATTAGTATTGACTCGTCTTTAGTCTCGACCTTTGATCGAGATTCATATAAGGATACACTTGATTACATATGAAGTTCTTTATGTAGATTTTAGAATGCTTGAATTTACAAGCCTATACAATACTTTCTTTTGTAGTACTTTTAATACGTTATTAGTACAATTGTCCCCTATTGCTTTATTTAACTTGGTCTATTTGTAATACACCTCCTTCGGCATAGATAAAAAATGTCTACTTTTGCCGGACGTTTTAATACCTTTGAGGATACCCTATAAACATCCCTAGAACATAGATCTTTATTTCTAATACTAATATTGCTTTACGGCAGTACTAGTGATGATGGTCTTTTTCCCTAGAGGATTGTTATTGGTTCCAGCCCCTCTGGGTCTATAGGTTCTTCTACTCCTCCAGCTAAATCCCTATATTTTCGTATCCTTCGCTTTAGGGTTACTTCCGTTGCCTTAGGGGCTTTAGACTCTAAGGCTCTGTTAAGGAAAGAGAGACCCGCAGCCCGTGATGCCTGTAGGACCAAAGCTGAGTAAGAAGATTAAGCTGTTAATGTTAATGATCTTACTAATGAGGAAGTAAAGGCTAGGGCTATCTATGCCTTAGATCACCCGTAAAGAGCATGATTTAAGTCCACAATCGATTTATACGATAGACTGATATCTAAGATTAAAGAATGCATTGAAAGCTCATAGTAAACGAATCCGGAACTATACGAATCGATAGGAATTATTACACTCATAAAGAAGGAGGAGAGAAATATAAAAAACATCTTTTTAAACGTTGACAAAAAGAGGAAACTATTAAAACTTAAGTCACAATTACTAAAAATGTCAGAAAGGTTGACTTTTACAAATATAAATATTTGGCTAATTGAAATCAAAAGCAAAGTTATTAATAATGATTGTTTTGATATTTTGGAGCGTAATTTTAGATTCGGATAGATGTAATCTTTGTAAAAATAAACTACATTTACCTATTTCCGTATATAGAATAGAGTTTTTATAACAACTTTTGAATTTATTAGTATACGAATTCGAGCCCATAGGATAATTACTTTTTCTATTACTTTAGAACCTTTAGCAGTTATCGTGGGCATTAAGAACCCGTGTAAGGCTTTATTTAAGTTTATTTGTATATATTAAGGCACTGGACCTATTTAATATTAATAAACTTTAAAAAAACTTTTTTTTATACGCCCCTTATACTATTTGGCCTCGGTTCATTTTGTAATAGAGATTAAAAACCCTAAAAAGAGATCGATTGATCAATGCTGTAAGATTGAAGATATTAAGTATTACCTAAAGTTTTTTTTTTACTTGTATTAAGCACGAGTTTCCAGTTTAAACTGTCCGTATGTGAACTAAATTCAGGAATGCCATTAATTCGTCAATATTTAAACTATAGTCGGATGTCTTAGACGAGAACCGTTTTTAAGGAGGAAAAGAAACGTCAAATTCAATATTTTTTTTTAAAAAAAAAACGAAAAACAAGTTACCTATTTACTGTAACCAGCGTATTAGTTAGTTTCAAACTAAATGCTTTACAGGCTTCTATAAGGGTTATTCGGTATAGATTTATTAGGTATTGCATCCAAATCTAGAGCTTTTCAATGCTAGTAAATCTTTTAGTAAGGAAGAAAAGGCGGACGATGTTACAGTTGATAACGGTCAAGTAAAAGACTTTCGCCACATGTAGCATTATTACTTTATAATTCTAACATTATACATTGCGTAGTTAGATACTCAATTGAACTCGTTTACTATGTTAAACTCTGTATAAGACCTTGTAAAGAAGAATTTTAGCTAATAAGAGGCCGTATCTTATACGAATGTACACATTTTAGGGTATTTATTCTCAACTTTAAAGTTTCCATTTACAACGTAAAATAATTTACTTTAAACGTTAAGGGATTTAGTTTTAACGTTAATCTACTGAAAATGATAATTAGAGGCCATACCAAAATCGGGAAGTACCGCTGTGTAAGCCGTACATTTAACGTTAAGTCTTAACTTTCTTCCTCTTTTTTTCACACCATAATATTGTTTTGGAATTGATAAACTTTAGTTTCAAGATATTTTTAAAGTTAATATAGGCTTATTTTGCCGTAATTTTAATGACGAAGATAGTTTTTATATCGCGAAACGTAAGGAGAGAACTACCTCAAATTATGAACAGGGGGTGATATTGTTCAGTATCTTATCAAAGAAACAGTTTAGGTATGAGTTAAGTTGGAAAAGGGTAACAGTTAAAATACACCGACTTTTTACAATCGTTTTCAGTCTCTAAGTTCATTATAGAACTAATTAGATTATTAGAGTTTCACAGTTTGTGTATTAAAGTCAGAAACTTATCATTGATTAACTTGTTGATTAAAGAAATAGTTGTTATTATGGTTAGCGGCTACATTGTTATTTAAGATTAGTAGTAATTGTATTATAACTTTATCCCTATCATTTCTATCAAATCTTTCAGTACTACCTTCAAGTATATCAGTTTATATCAAATCAGCCTAAAGTTAATAGAGGAATTACTACAATTTTTGGACGTCCCTAAGAAAAACGAGGAAAAAGAGCGTTATGAACTTATTTGTACTTCCTGTAAGCTTCCTAAGAGTACTCGATAGCGATTAATATTTTAATATTGTATCCCAGAAAAAAAAAGGTTCATGTAGACCCTAAATAATGTCCTCTAAATAACTGTTAACCTAAGAGGCTAACGATATGCCCTAATAACTATCAAGATTAAATACGGTTTTACGGTTTGTGATATAGTAATTATAACTTCTGATAAGGGAATGAAAACCTTTTGTTATGAGTTGAATGAAATGATTAGAAGTATCGGGTATATTATAAATTATTTGAATTTTAACGGATGTAACGACTTTATTAACTATTTCGTGAAGATATTGTTTATTTATTACGTTTTAATCTTGAAGTTTTCCTCGCTATATACTTATGAAGAGATCGGTGTTCTCGAACGCTTAATGAAAATTATTTTGGGAAAGATAAAGACCTGAACCATTGCCAGAAAAGTGTTACATTATTTGTTTCCTCGCCTATTTTGAATAGCTATTATTATAATTTATTGAACAACGAATAACAACAATACGATTCAGAATAGTACGTCTTATAAGGGTTTTTTCGATAAAGTAACGGGATATAAAGGTTATAGAACCAAAGTTAAGTTTTATTTGACTTCCGGCTTTTCTTTTATCGTCTCCGTACCATTATTAAAAAGAGTTAAACGTTAAAAAACTAATTCAATAGGGAAAATGAGTTTCTTTCTTTTATAGTAGTTTTCTAATATTACAAAGAATTCGCATATCTTTAAGGTTTATTTTCCAAAAAAGCTAGAGAATTCGATAAAGATGATTTTTAGCACCTTTAGCCTAACGGTCTGTTAAATGATTATTATAGGATTTGGGATTTTATTGCAAGTAAGAAAGATATTATGACTATTGAGGTTGGTATCCCATACAATATTAAATTGGCGGTTTCAAATTTTAAGCTAAAAAAGAGTATTCATGAAGAAGTATAAAACCTAGTAAATAAATTGACTGAAAGGTTTCTAGAAAATATTGTTATGAATAAAGATAATGTTTACTTTATAGTCTAAATTAGTGAAAAAGAGAACTAAATAACTATAAGTGATGCTTCAAAGAATATAGATACTAAGTATTGAAAAAATGCCATTGATAGTAAGATGTTGAGCTTACTGTTCCTCAAAGTCTTTAAGGTTATTAAAAAGGATATTAACTAATATACCCTAACCGGAAAAGAAGGTATTGAGGTTCAAACTAATTTCAAGTGTTAAATCAAATATTATAAAGTCTGGATCGTAATACGAAGGTTTAAGTAAAATTATAGTGTTAAATATATTAAAACTTTGACTTTAATAGCAAAGTCTTGTGCGTAAAGAATCTTCGTTGTATTGATTATTTCTTATAAATGGGATATTGACTAAATCAATATCGATTCGGCTTTGTTAAACGGATAAATTTGAAAGCGGGTGTTAATGATTATTCTGGACACTGTTGAAGACTCCTTTTTAAAGTATTTAGATTAAAATATCATGGATTCTGCTTCTATAATTCCCTAATTTTATAGTTATTAGCTTTACTTTATGGGCTGAGAACAACCTCAAGATAATAGTTGGAGAAGTTATGAAAAATATTTAATATCCATAATTTTAAAAGCTTAAGCTTTAACAACGCGTTATATATTAACTATAGCCGCTTACTACCTATATATTCCTACGTTAATGACGTCTTATAATAGGCTGTCACCTAAACGTTATTAAAAGCATTAAGATAAATATTGGAAAGCATTGAAAATAAAAAAAACCTTGGAAAGTAAGAGGACTTCCTAGAGGTACTTCTCTCAAGGCATTAGAATGTATATATGATCATCTTGGCACGAGATATGTATATATAAAGGTTCTTAGACTTTAATGCAGGGGAACTAGATAAACGTCCGGCCTACATCCCTATTGGAACCGTATCACTCGTTCATTCCATTCCACAAAAAGATTAGGCTAATATATCACAAATTAGGAAATATTAGTTAGATATTGGTTCTTTTAACTACATAATGTGCCTGGTTCGGCCGGACATCACCTTTCTTATATCAGTCCTTTCAAGTTTTTGCTATAATCCTTTATATAAAAACACTACGTTTATTAGTTACGCTTTCAGATATTTTAAATAGTACAAAAACTATAGGTTAAAAGTAGATATTGGGGAAATATTAGCTAATACGTATTAAAACTCCCTAGATTCTGGACAAAATTACCATAAAGATGTTTGAATGCTTTAAATCAACGTCTGGTGCGATTTTGATTGAAAGGGGGATGAGGCCACTAGAAATTATACCTATAGTTATACAGTTCGAATTGTTAACAGTATGGTTAACTAGGTATTTAAGAATAAATCCAAAGTATAACTCTTTTTGTAAACGCTAAAAGTGTATTAATGATAAAGGTTACTTGAAACACCTTATGAATAAGGAACTTGTTTACAAAGCTATGTATTCCTATTATCATTACAATATACGGTGATAACAAAGGAGCTAGCAAGTTGTTTAAAAAACTAAATATCACCAACGAACTAAACACATAACCTTATAAAAATACTTCACAAGGAATAGAGCGGAGCGTGGTACCATATATATTATGTGGGTTTGACCGGATAAACAACTAGCTAATAGATCAACAAAGATAATGCCGAAGGCGAAACAGGAAGTAATAATGTAACGGCTCAGCTGAATTAACCAGGGTTCAGATCGAATTAATGGTTTATAAAACTTCACACTTTAAGTTACTTTGAGATATTGCAGGTATAAAATGGTGGAGTGGTTTTGGTATAAACTTTGGAATATTGAAAAAAGGGATATTGAAAAGGTTATCTGTTTAAATTGGGTTACAAAGTCTTTTTGCTTTTTATATTTATGGATTTTATTTTTTCTGTACTTTACTTCCCGTACTTTACTCTTTACCCTTTGTTTTTTTCATTCGTTTTCATGTCTTCTTCTTTTTAAGTGGACAATGACTTTGAAGGAGGTGGGTTGAAATATACAATCGGTATAGTTACAGAAAACAAACTTAATAATAGGGCTAACTAAGCCAGTTAATACTTAGTACAAACTTGAAGTACTAAACCTACTAATACCAAAGGATAGGGAATTCACCATATTTGTAGATATTACCAAGATACACTAGTATTTACTAGAGCAAGTACTAGTATTAACTAGTACAGAGGATCAGCACGGAAATGCTACCTGAGCTAGTACTTATAAGTATATACTAGTTTTGACTAGTACAGAGTCTCTAACTTTGATTAAGATCTCTATAAGAATACACTTGATTATATATCAAGTCCTCTACGTAGATTCTAGAATACTTTAATCTACAAGCCTACACAATATCTTCTTGTGTATTACCCTAAACCAAAGCCAAATACGAAAAAAGGTATTTCTTTTCCTTAAAATCTTGAAGTTAGACACGTAAGTTTACTCCAAATAATAAAAGTTATTAGATTTACATTAAGTCTAGTTGTTGGTTAATTCGCCACCCTCCGGTTAAGCGTTCTAAATAGCAGGCATTGTATCAATATCAGTACTCTAATACCTCTAAATAAATATACATTAATTGTAATGTAAAATTTAAAGTGAAGGAGGTTGAAAAGTAGGAAAAATAGCTTCAGGTTATCGGCTGATACGAAAGTATTATTATTGGTTTAAAAGCAACGTAATGACTCGCCGAGTATGTTTTTCCATATCGTTTGACGGGGGAAAACCCTTATCACCATTATAATGACGAAGACACTATCCCTAAGCACATGATTACTATTCGTGACCTTTACGTGGAGCAGAGTTTTTAGAGTATTATGCTAGACACTGTGCCGGCAAAGTATTTAATAGAAGGCTGTTCATAATACGTCGTGTTTCGATTGGATACTAATATTGCTACAGAAATTGATTTTACGGATGCTAGTAAGGCCAAAGTTAGCTTCTGCCTAAAAAAAGAATTATCTTTACGAGAATTCACGACTATTGGAACTATGGTTAGCCTCATTGTTTTCCACATTATTGAATCCCCTACCCCTTTTCTCTTGTGTTTTAAAAATATCAAAAACTTTGGTATTAATGGTGACGTTGAGATTAATAAATTAATTCAAGTTGCGGGCGATAAAATATTTCTACTTAGCCTTAAGTAGGGGTATTTCTGATTTGATTATTAAAGGTAGAAGGCAGTGATATTAAATTTAACGGAATCCGAACTTCGTTCATTATATCGTAGGTTTCATTACCTAACAACTGACATATTTTATCAATCTTTAAAGGCGATTAGCTATAAAATTATAAAATTATTAATTTTAAAGGTAATGAAACGGCTTAATGATCAATTTTAAATTCATTCTTCAACCTCTGTGAGGTTTGAGTTTATGTTAAAAGAAAATTAAGATTTTCTTTTTAAGATTTTCATTGACGTATTTTTCCTGGACAGTAAGTCAGTATTTTACGTTAAAGACTCTATTATACCGTTTCATGGCGGCAAGTTTCTTAACATCATTACCGCAAAGTAAATACTGGAGGTAATATATATTTTATGGATTAATACGTACTTTTAGCCATTAAACGAGATAATTTACGTCGCTTTTACTAACTTCATGATGGTGAAGATTTGAATTTATATTAAGTCGATGTAGATTTAATGTAAACAGTGTTTTGTCAATACTCATTAGGCTATTAATAAGGTGGAAAATTCTTACCCCTTTTTACGAAAGGCTTACAATACTATACCCTGAAAATTGAAGGCTTTAAAATTTAAAAAGAATGGCTTCAGATAGAGGTATATAGCGTTAACGAGACTATTATCCCTAATGGTCTTATATTAATCTTTCTGAAATTTGAGGCCTATTCACGTGTAAATACTATGTTACCGTAGTTGCTAAGTTCTTAGAAACGTGTTGTGGTATATACTAAAGCTATAAAGGGATTAAAGATGGAATCGGCACGCTGATAGGTCAAAGATGCCTTTAATACCAAAAACAGACTATCGATAATAGACATATTAGCCCTATCCCTTGAAAATAAATTTGTTATATAGCGAAATCCAAGTAAATGTGATAAGCCGTATAAGATTTTGAGTATTACTAATCCAAATGTAGGGGTCCAAACCATTAACGACTTTATTACTTTTGGGATTATATAGGTTAAGCCGTATAGGTGACCCTTTAAGTTTGATAAAGATTCTAATGATATTAGCCTCCGAGCCAAGCAAATTAATTAATATAGTTCTTTCCAGCCGATTGCGAATGATCTAATGCAACATCGCAAGCGTGGAAAATTACATAAAAGGAATATATATACGAAACAAGAGGAAGCCGTCGATGATTACAGACATGTCAAGGTATATATAACGTTGGGAGTGACATGAAAAGAAAAGCTTAATAGAAAACTGATCCTTACGTTATGTGTTTAATACATTATTAATATATAGCGTAAATTTTTTATAGAAGCCATAGATGGAGATTAAAGGCTTTTTATACGAAGAGTTGTTAAACTTGTGCTGTCAACGTAATTTGAAGGTCAAGACATTATTGGTTTTATATCGAGAATACTTTATGAGGTTAAGGCTAAAACCACGGACCGATTGTATGGAAAATTACGGTCAATCATTTAAGTATATGGTGATAATGGAAAAGACTGGACTTTTACTTAATCGCTTATAATCTAGAAGATGGGTTAACGTTTAGTCGTTTCTGTCGTTGCCAATTTAACTGTTAGTGTAAGAGGTTAGTTTACACTCAATGACTGGGATATAAAGAAAGCGTATACGTAATTTTCCACCGATCTTAAGCGGATTATATTACTAGAATTACACAAAGAATTGAGTGAAAAGTTTCTCGCCGGCACGGCCATACATTGTATTAAATTTCTATACGGATTTGCCGAAGCAAGCGGTTCTTGGTTCTTAATATACCAGACGTATTTCAAAAACAGGCTGGATATAAAATACTTTAATGTTTAACATGTACATATTAAATATAATGGGTAAAAACTTTGGTATAGAGGGTATATAAATTAACGATACCTTTTTCTTCGGAAATACTAGATTTATGGAGGAGAAATAGCGTGTTATTAAAAGGTTAAACCTTTGGAACTGTAAGCAGACTAAGATGTTGGCTAAGGGTATACAATGGGACTTGAATGAATAGTTATTCCGTATTTATAGTGTTAAAGCTGAAACCGGTACTTAAATTAGCTTACGTTAAAAAGGGTGAGTTACAAACTTAACTATTATCGACAAAGCTGATAAAATAAGATTATAGATATATCTGAAGTAAAAGGATCATGCAGCTTACATTATCATATTATACTAACCCAAGGTATTATACAACCTATCTATTACGGTATAAGTACAAGATTTGTAAGTCAAGGACTTCAATAGGTTGAAAATGATGATTTAATATTAATTGGACAATTTAGAAAAAGGTATTAATATGGTTTCGGTAAACTTAACAAAGGCGAAGTTACTAATCTTTACAGATGGGTCTTTTATCAATAATATTTATTTTATATCGTAAATTGGGTTTCTTACAATGTTTGTTAACGTGGAAAAGTATGAAGGGTAGATTACAATCATCGAAAACCTTGTATACTGGATATTCATTAAGTTTAAGCATATAATACGAAGCGTGTTAGCTTTCGAAGTTTATGGCATAATGATAGGCTTTGATATCTGTACAATAACTAACGGAAAATTAAGGATTATTACAAAATATTTAGGATTGAAATCTATATTTCTAGTGGTATGTATGGACTTTCGGAGCTTATACGAATGACAATCAAAACCAGTTACAATTAATAAAAAACGACTAATGATAGACGTAATGATATTAAGGAAAGTAAAAGAAGCCCAAGAAGTCGATTAGTTTCGGTGGATCAACATAAAATACAACCTCATTGATGCTATTAATAGGGCTACGTTTAATGGCGCCTTAACTATTTGTGGATAGAAATATATTTACCGTACGAATTGAGGGCTATATGGATTGCTCGGCATGTAAAGTGGAGGAATATAGATGCCTTGGTAAATTTGAAGACTGCTAGGATAATGGCGGTGGTGGCGATGCTAATATGTTTAATTACTGGTTAAAGGTATGTAAGTGGCGAAATACCTACTACGTATAGATTCCTTGCAAAAGACCTATGTATAGGAGTTAATAAACAGAAGACTCAGAAATATTGAATTAAGGGCCGTAATCGGTGTCAATTTTAGTAAAAATTCATCGGAATTAACAGGCGGTTAGCTTATTGATTGAGGAGGGATTTTAGAGGTTGCCATTGATTGATGGTAAGCAATGCTGGCGTGCAGGTATAAAAAAAAGCCGCCAGTATTGGAATAGCAGTCAAATACAGTAAGGTTAAGTCAACTAAACTGTTATTTTAGTTGATTGTATAAACTACAAAATCGACTACACTTTGTGAGACTGAGTTCAAAAACAGTGAAGTAAGTTTTTACTTCAAAGTAGGGCACACGCCAAAGAATTCAGCTATACAAATTAGCGTGCAGATCAGCTAGCGGTTTTTCGAACTTAGAACCTAAAACTCATCAATCAGAACCAATTTCAATGCAGCACCAGTTACTTCGACCATAGTAATTCAAATCGACAACGTTGCAACGATAAAGGCCTACTAACAAGAGATTATAACACTCCACCTCATATATAAACCCTCGTTACAAACTCCACCTTTCATAGGTATAATTGAAATTATTATGATTTAAATAGCTTTAATGATAGCAGTAAACAATATTTCGGACCAAACATTTACAAACGGTTAGATAAACGCCTTCGTCAAATTGTATATAAAACCCATAAAATCCATAAACACCTCCGCATCTGCTCGTACTAACTTGATAAGTTAGTGGGTCTTGTATTTTGATTGTTTTCACCAGTAAATGAAAAACACAGATAAAACTAGACTCCGTGATATTAACTCGAGACAACGTGAAAACTTTTGAATAAAAGTCAAATGAATATAAGTCAAGTTATGATGTATAAAGAGTAATGGTAGAATCGAATTAACAGAGGTTTATAATGTGATGGGATGATATTTTATTTCCTAATCTTTATAGTTTCGTTATTGAAAAGCTTTGTTTGGTCATTTCTCAATCATATAAATTAATACTGAATTTTGGAGAATAACTTTTTTTATCGTTTGCTTCTGCAACGGACGTTGTTAAACGAATTTTTTTTAAAATATTCGGAGGGAATCGAATGTTCAATCTTTGAAGGCAAAGAAATCTTCGCCAAAAAACCATGATGTAATACTATTAGCGAATAAAGTATCTTTGCCGATTCTAACGATATGATGATCCGTCTTTTAAAAGTCTGTTTTAATTTTATCGCATATACCTTCTAGCGCCTTCATAATGGGTAACTTTAACTTAGACTTTTCCTATAGATTAAAATCTACTCAAATGGTTTTATAATTCTTTAAATTAGTGATAAGTCTCTCTTTAATCTGCGATCACATCTTTTGATTTCTCTCTTTTTTGTCTGCTGCAAAAGCTTTAAATATATTATAGTAGGCCCTATTCAGTAGTCTTTCCGTTGAAACATATAATAGGTACAGTCACTCAGCACAAAACTCAACAGCTGGGCCGACAGGGCCAGTCAGTACTTGGTATGAATTTCAAATACTAAATATCTCAACACCAAATGATGAGGAATGAACCGGAGTTGTAGATATCTCCACCAACACTAGTATTTACTAGTGCAAGTACTAGTATTTACTAGTACGGAGGATCAATACAGATATACTGCCTGAGCTAGTGTTTACTAGCACGAAGAAACTAGTATTTACTAGTTACGGAGTCTTGATCTTGATCGAGATCTTTAAAAGGATACACTAAATCATATATCATGTTCTGCATATAGATTCTAGAATACTTAAATTTAAAAACCTGTATAATCTCCTCCAACGTAATACCTTTAAAAAATTATCAGTATGATTGTACGTTACTATTTATTGAATTATTTACTTCCTTTTACACAGATTAAAATGTTCACTTCTTTTAGACCATCCAATACCTTTAAGGATACCTTATCAGCATCCCTAAAACGTAGCTTCTTTTCGCCACCTGGGCTGTCTTACGGCAGTACCAGTGATGATAAGCCTCCTTTACTAAGGACTGTTATTGCTTCCGGTCCTTCAAGGCCCACAGGTTCTTTTGCTCCGGCTGAATCCCCATCCCTTCAATTTCTTCGCTTTTGGGTTACTCCAGTTGCTTTAGGAACTTTGTACCCTAGAGCTTTATTGATAAAGAGAAGAAAAGAACCTTGTAAAGCCCGTAAGGCTAAATCTAATCAATGAATTAAAGCAATTAACGCTCATGATGTTACTAATAAAGAGGCAGAGGCTCGGACTGAAACTACTATTTTTCTCGACCATTTAAAATTAGTAAGGCTTAAATTCGTTATTGACTTGTACGAAAGACTGTTAGTTAATTTTTTCAAAAGTTTACAAGGCTTAAAAACCCCGGAACCATTTAAATCGACAGGTATTATTATACCAGTAAAGAAGAACGAGAGACATATTAAAACACCCTTTTAAACGTTTTAAAAAGAAAGCAATTCATGATGCCTATATTGTAACTACTGAAATATTTTGAGATGTTGACCTTTATAATCATTAACGTATAGCTAATAGCGATTAAGGGATTTAATATTAATAATAACTTATTTTTAATCTTAAAGGATAATTTTATGTTTAAGGTAAATATAGTGCGAATAAAAATATATAATATTTTCCTATTTACACCTATCGACTATAATTTTGTCAAGACTTTCGAAACTATACGTATACGAATCTTAGCTTATATGATAATCACTTTTTTATTACTTCATACCTTTTTACAGTAATTGTAGGTATCAAAGATCCATAAAAGGCCCTATTAAAGTAAATTGATATAATCCAAGGCATCGGACCGATTTACCATCAAGAATTTTTTTTAAAAAGAAAAACTTCGTTTTCTACGCCCTTTATAATATTTATCCTTAGCTGTCTTGTTAATAACGCTTAAAAACACTAAAAAGAATTTAATAAATTAAGGCCGTTGTATTAAAGATATTAAATATTCCCAAATTTTTTAAACCTGTATTAAGGCCGAATTTTTATTCTCGATAATCTATATGCAAAGTAAATTAAGGAGAGACGTCTCTTCATTATTCCGTAAATTATAGTCGGATTTATAAAAGGATAACCAGCTTGACGAATAGATTAAAACGTTAAATTCCATCCTTTAAAAAAAAAACCGAAAATCAAGCTACCTATCAACCATAACTAGAGTATTAATTAGTTTCAAGATATCAAACTTATAGGCCTTTATAAGGGATACTCGGCATAAGTTTCTTAAGTTTTACATCTAAATTTACGACCCTTTAATGTTGGTAAATCTATTGGCAAGGAATAAAAAGCAGATGTTATTATAGTTAATAACGGTCAACTAAAAAAACCTTCGCCACTTGTAACATTATAACCTTATAGTATTGCTACTATTAATTTCGAATTTACACATCCCATTTAATAGGTTTATTGTATAAAACCCAATATAGGACCTTGTACTGGAAATCTTTAGCTAATTGAAGCTTGTATTTTACACGGGAATACCCGCTTTAAAGTCTTCACTTTTAACGTTAAAGTTCTTACTTTCAACTTAGAAGGCTTTACGTTTTACGTTAATACGCTAAAAGGAACTAATACAAGTTCATATGAAAAGCGTATAGTATCGCCATATAGGCTCTATTTTAACGTTAAGTCTTTGAAACTTGACGTTAAGTTTTTAATTTCTTCCTCCTTTTCCATAACCCCATATTACTTTACAATTGATCAACTCTGATTTCAAAACTATATTAGAGCGAACTTAGGCTTTTTTTACCTTATTTTTAACAAGAAGAAATGATTCTTGCATCTCGACAAATAAAGCGAAAATTACCATTGATTATGAATCAAGTGTGGTATTACTTAGCCTATTAGTATAAAAATAGTTTGAATATTAGTTGAGTTTAAAAAAAGGACACAGTCATAATAGTTAGACATTTTGAAACTGCGTTTATTGCATTATGATTATTATAAACTTGATGAACTTATTAAAACTTTACAATTCGGATATGAAATTTTGAAATTATTGTTGTTTAACTTATGAATTAAAGATATAGCTGCAATTATAATGAATTACTATATTATTATTCAAGCTGTATAGAAGTTAAATTATAATGTATTCATTATAAGTCTTACTAGGTTCTTTAATACTTCCTTTTGGTGTACTAGGTTTATTTATATCAGCCGAAAAGTAGTCAAGAAATTACTTTAGTTATTGAACAGCCTTACAAAGTATCAGGAAATCTAGAGTTTTGACTTTATTTATGTTTTTTGTAAACTTTCCAAAAGCATTCGATTACGACCAAGCTTTTAAAACGGTACCCCAAGGAGAATAGGGTTTATTTGGACTTTTAATAGTTTTCTATAAATCACTGCTAGTTTAAAAAGCTAATACCATGGCCCGATAACTATAAACGTTAATTATAGTTATAAAGTATATAATAAAATTATTATATCTTTTGGTAAAAGATAAATGACCATTTGTTATATGTTAAACGAAAAATTTAAACGTATTAGGTATGTTACAAAGTAATTGATCTTCCACAGAGGTTAAGAATGTATTGATTATTTGGTTAGGAAAATGTTTATTCCCTACGTTTTTACCCTTAAGTTTCATTTTTCATACAACACGAAATAGACCGGTAACTACAAACAATTTTATCAAATGATCTTGGAAAAAGATAAGGATTTAAACTTTTATTTGGAAAGTTTTATATTACTTATAACTTTTGCTGTCTTAAAAAACTGTTATTATAACTAACTTGATGGTTAAAAAAGAAAATAGAATTGTGCATACCACGTCTTAAAAGTGTTTTTACAATTATTTAAAGAAATATGAGGGTTATGAACAGCACGTTAAATTTACCTTCACTCCCAACTTTACCTTACTTATTAATATACCCTTCAAATAAAAGTCAAAGATTTAAAGACTAATTCAATCGGCAAAAAGTGAAGTTTTTTCGTGGTAGTTTTCTAATATTACAAAGCCTTAATATATCTTCAAGGTTTCTTTACAAAACCAGCTGAAAGATTTGGTGAGGAATATTGTTAGTGCTCTTAACTAAAAGGTTTTTGAACAAATGTTGTAGGAACTCCTAAACTAGTTATAAGGGAATAAAATATCCAAACCTTGAAGGTTTATATTCTTTATAATACTATAACGGTACTTTGAAACTTTCAGCTAAAAAATTGTATTTGCCAAAAAACGTAAATAATAGCAAAAAATTTGCTGGCAAGTTTACCAGTAGAATATATTGTTAATAAACACATGGTTCAGTTTGTGTCTTTAATTAGTAAACTAGAAAAACAGTTAATCATGATGGAAGCTTTCAAGGGCCTAGATGCTAAGCATTAAAAGAATAGGCTCTTTATAGTGAAACACTGAGATTGATGTCCCTCAAAGTCTTTAAATCTATTAAGAGGAATACCAATATCCAATCTCTAACTCTCAAAACCGTTATTAAGGTTAAGACTAATTCCAAACGTTAAATCGAAAGGTAGAAATTTAGGATCGTAATTCGAGGATTTAAACAAAGGTATAATGTTAATTACACAAAAACCTTTATTACCATAGTAAAGTTTTGTACGTAGAAGATTCTTATTGAACTTTCTGCTTCCTATAAATGGGATATCAACCAAATCGATATCGACTCGGATTTTCTGAATACGGAATTTGCAAAACTGGTGTAAATAGAGATTCCAGATACTATTAAGAACTCTTTTGTTGGATTATTCGGTTAAAAATATTGTGGGTTTAATCCTATAATTAATCAAGTATTCCAGTTACTTGCTTTACTATATGTGCTTAAGTAGGCTTTAGGATATTGGTCGAAAAGGTTGGAGAAAGTATTTGATACCTTCTAGGTTCAAAATGTTAAGCTTTGACAACGCGGTATATATTAACTATCGCCGTGTACTTATTAAATATAATTAAGTTGATAATATTTTAATCATAAGCCCTGAGCTTAATTCCATTCAGAACTTCAAAATGGATATTAGAAAGCACTTTAAGTATAAAGCCCTGGAAAAGGCAAAACACTTCCTAAGGGTGAGTATTTTGAGAAATAAAAACGAACGTATGATCATCTTCGTATAAGATACGTATATCTAAAGGGTATTAGACTTAAGGGAAGAGTAATTAAGCAGGCATCCCACCTATATCTTTATTGTAACCGGATCCTTCTTTCCAGATATGTTTTAAAAAGGTTAGGCTAATATTTTACAAATAAAGAAGTATTAGTTAAATGTAGGGGCTTTTGGCTATTTAATATACTGAAATAGGCAGGACATCAATTTCTTTATGTTAGTACTTTTACGTTTTAGTTATAACCCTTTATATAAAAACATGATATTTGATAGTTACGCCCTAAAATACTTTAGATAATACAAGAACCGTATATTACATGTAGGTGATGAAAAACTATTAAAAGGTTCGAGTTAAAACGTTACAAAATTTAATCAAGATGAATATTAAAATACCCAAAGACTTTAAATTAACAGTTAATGCGATTTCGACTTAGAAGGAGATAAGGCCATTGGAACGTCTATCTATAGATACATAGTTTAGATAGTTAAGATAACAGTTCACTGGATATCTAAAAGGGGATCTAAAGTATATTCCTCTTTTATAGATGATAAAAGCGTGGAATTGATACAGGTTCTTTGAAATACCCTATGGATGAGGAACTTCTTTAGAAAGCTACGTATTCCTATTATCGTTATAATATACTGAATAATCAAAATACTATTAATTTATTTAGGAACCCTCAGTTTTAGTAATGTAGTTAATATATACCTCTTAAAAATCACTTTATAAGGGAAAAATCGGAGCGTGACATGATATAAATTTAGTGGATTCCAATAGATAACTAACTAGTCGTTAGGTTGATAAAGCTATTTCCGAGGGTAAAACATGAAGTAAAAATGAAACGGCTTATTTAAATTGACCTATGTTTAAATTCAACTGGCGGTTTATAAAGCTTTGTCCTTCAATTTACCTTGTAGTATTACAGGTATAAAATGGTTGAATGGTTTTAGTATGAACTTGGGATATTGAAAAAAGAAATATTAAAAAGGTCATTAGTTTAAATCGAATTAGATAGGTTTTTTACTTTTTGTATATACGGATTTTCCTTTGTCTGCATTACGATTTTTTTACATTACCTTTAACCTTTTGCTTTTTACTTATCTCTTTTTCTGCTTTTTTTTAATTGGTCAACACCTCTTAATAAGGTATGTTAAAACATATAATATATATAGTGACGTAGCATACAATTTAACAGCAGGGATAATAAGGCTCGTTATTAATTAGTAAAAACTTTAAGGAGTAAACCTCTTGAAACTAAAGGATAAGGAATTCACCGAAGTTGTAAATATCTTCACTAACACTAGTATTGACTAGAACAGAGGATTAGCACAGAGAGGCTGCCTAGGCTAGTGTTTACTAACACATAGGAACTAGTATTTACTAGTATACACTAGTATTGACTTGTACGGAGTCTCGATCTTGATCGAGATCTCTATGAGAATGCACTTGATTATATATCAAGTTCTCCATATAAATTCTAGAATACTTGAATCTACAAACCTACATAGCATCTTCTTATATAGTATTTTCAACACTTTCATCACTTTAAAATATGTTTACGACCAACACGTCTAAGGAATCCCCCAATATTCCGTTGTTAAATAAGTTATATTATTTGTTTACAATATATAAAATTCCTTATTACCAGGCAAACTAGTTTCCATTTTGACCAAGAAAATTAAATTCGCTTTTGATACGCTTCTTCACAACCTTCTACTATGAAAAATACGCAGAATAAGGTTTTACACGAATTCTTTATGTTAATCGAATGGTTTTGAATAAATAGATTAGTACTGGGTCCGAAATTAATTACTTATTCTTTCTTCTATCAACTTCGACCATAAATTTCGTTGAGGTCCCCCCATTTAACCGGTACTATTTATGATATATATGTTGGACGTCGCCTCCATTTATGATTATCAAATTTATCTTTATATCGAATATATTTCGCTTTTTCTCCGCGTTGAGTTCCAAAACACCAACTTTATTGGTTTATTAGATGACCCTAAGTAGATTATCTACTAGGTGACCGCAAATGAATGAAAGTTTATTTTGGAAATTTTCAAGCTTTTGAATATTGTATGGCGAATAAGCATAGAAGATATTAGTAAACGCGGTAACATATTGGTATTTATAAACAACGACTGCTTCTATTAAATCATTCTCAATACCAAAAATTCAAAGTTATTTGGCTGATAATGAATAAGGTTTTGTTGTAACAAGATTTTTTCCAGTCGCATTAACCTGATAAAATACATAGCTTTTTTACTCAAAGTCGCGCGGCATTATAAACGGCTTTTATATATTAAGGATAAACCCTTCCTACATATATTTAAAATCGGTTTTTTTTATCTGCAGTTACCTTTATAATTATACATTTCGTCGAAAATTGATATTTGATGCCTAGCTATGGATAGTACTTCTTGAAAATAATATTAACGTCCCGTTTATTGCAGTGGAAAATCAATCGCACCCTTTTATATAATTATACACAGTTTCGCTTTATTTATATTCGTAAGCGTGCCCTTTGGTTTACGTGATTTAAAAGTAATAAAGACTTCATGTAACTAATGAACCTAAAGCAATAAACTCGTCATATTCATTAGAGAGGTATATAGCGACCACCAGGACAGCGGTCTCGCCCATCCTAACCTGGGTACATACACCTAGAACTCTCTTGCCGGCTTGTAAAAATATAAGGTCCTGACAAATATGGCAGTGACTCTGCGTCGAGAAAGCCGATGCTTATCCACCTCTCCCTCCAAGCTTCCTTCTTTCCTCTTCCGGACCTGAACTAGACTTAAAATAAATACTAAAGCCCAACTGACGTAAAAGGGTTCCTTTCACAATACAATTTTTGATAACTGATGATGGATTTCCGGACTTACTTCAACTGTCGCTTATCCCTTTACGATTTACATCGGAGCTAATATATAATATTAATAACGGCTTCTCTATGGTCAAAATTACCCGCATATATAACGACTAATACCTTTAGATGGAACGAAAATTATATTTTTATTTATATTCAAAGCTCGGAAGATAATACACCAAGTAAGGAATTTGTGAAATGCGGCATTGTTATTTCTCATAACAATAAAATAATGACGTCGGTATATTTCGGAGCATGTTATAATGATCACACTAAATACTCGTGAGTATATAGAAGGTATCAGGGGGTTTATGTTAGCTGTAAGGTAGCAGAGGTAACAAAGGTGCAATATCAAAAAGATGTTTGTTCGTGTTGTAGAGTGATCACTAGCCGTTAGGCTATTCAGGTGTGTAGACTGAATACTTAGATTGACAACTGAAGAACTATCTAATGAAGCTACCTAACGTGGTAATGACCACGTCCTTATATCTAGTTCCTTCAGTTGACGTGGTGGCGTGGGATATGTTGGATATGTGCGCGATCCAACAAATACAGACTGAATCATTTGGATATGTAGCATATCCAACATATCCAGTCTCCGGTTCTCGGTGTGCCGAGTGGGACCCTAACGACTCCAACCCTGGGGAGTCTGTGGGACCAGATGCCTGCCATCAAGCTGTGTCCAACTGATTTCATTCATTAGTGCTATGGGTTGCTGCTGGTGTGACCTGCAGCTGTTGGGTTATAACACATATCTTTCTACCTACGTTTTAGACGTAACGTCATTGAGGATTTTTTTCTGATTTAAAACTGCGATTGCTAACGTTTATCAGGAAATTTAGATTTAAATGATAATACTTCGGTTGTTTGGAATTTTTGAGGGGATGTTGCGATCTTTCTTAATAGATATACCACCGTTTACAGAAACTTTCGAATATTAAAAAAAGATTTGCATCGGTACATCAAAATATCAACTATATAGAGATTGTTGGTAACAAACTGACAGGCTAATTAGACAGTAGAAAAGCTTATGAAAAGGTAATTCTTGATGCGAAGGACCGGCCCTTTACGATTATCATTGGTTTTATATGAAAAGAATCGATTTAATTTTTTTTGAAATAAAGTGTTACACTAAATTAATACAAAAGGCCTCACTATAATATGTATGTTGGGGATTTATATACGAACAAAAACCTAGGCTGGAATTTAAGTCGTCTCGAACCGCGGATGAAGACTATTTATTACTACTTCTTATACTAGTTTTTAGCTATGCGTTATGGGTACTGAAAATTCATGTTGTATTACCATCGTTTCTGGTACGCAAACGTAAAGTAACGTTTTAAACGACCTTATGATCGCAGAAAACAGGATTAATTACACCTCATCTATTACTCGATTCATTTCAAAGCTTTCAAGCAATAATTGTAATCGTTCAAAAGGTTGTTAGATGAACGTAAACACGAAACATACTTTAAAACGCTTTATTTGATCACTTTCAACTTTCGAACATTTTTTCAAGTAATGGATTACTCTTAACGAAAAAAAAAAAAACAGATAGGAGCGGATAGGTGAAAAGTCGATCGAAAAATAATAATAATACTGATTAACTGGTTATAAATAATACATGCGTTTTAAACTTAGATAAAAACTGCGAAATGAGATAATAAAATGATTAAAGTCCATTAATATGATTGGACTAGGCCAACTCTGCGGCTCAAGATGGTCGGATACTGTCTATAATCTCCTGTAAAGAGGGATAAAGAGAGGAAGTCTTTTCTATGGAACGGCTCGAGGTATAGGTAATATATAGTTAACAGCTATTTATCCAGTAGGTATAAACTCAATAGTATATCTTAACATGTATTGATAGAGTATTTTTCACATATATATTAAATAAAGGAAGTGAGTGTGCTAGGCGTAACTTCCTATATAAAACCATTTATGTATTAGACTATAACATCACCTCCGGTTTACTTGTTATCAATATTTATTGGCTCATAATTACCAGCAAGCAATAGTATCGGGGGTGGTTAGGCGTTAATTTTACGTTAATGTTAAATCTGTAGTATAAATGAAGCGCTTTTAACCATCGAACCTTTGTTCAACTTCTTTTTTTCCTCCTCCTCAAATAAACCATTCTATTAC